>OZ018397.1:53944931-54544931 GCA_963969525.1 Ontholestes murinus
GTGGGATAGAGGCCACCCACCCACCCTACATATACACTTTAACATAAACCACAAATAATGTTTCATTTCCAATGAAAATAAAAAAAAAACAAAATCGTCAATTATGATTTAAAAAAATATAACTACAGTGTTTTAATGAAGGTTTAATTGCATTTGTTCGGTGGGTGGGTGTTCATTAACTTATTCTCCAAGCAATAAATAATTTTATCGTTAATAGAAAGTTTTTTAGGAGAAGTTTTCTGGAATAAAAGTTGAATAGAAATTAATAAATGCAATAAATTTTACGTCAAATATTTGAAGATGTTTTATTGGTTGAAGAAAGGCATAGTGGCCACCCACTCACCCTACATATACAATTATACATAAACTAGAAATGTAGTTTAATTTCCAAGGAAAATAAAATCAAAATCACAAATGAAAATTAAAAAAAAAACAATACAGTATTTTGATAAGAGTTTAAAAGCATATGTAGGGTGGGTGGGCGGCCTCCATCCCACCCTCCAATCAGTAAAACATAAGACAGAGTTTAATTAAATTATTTATTATTTACTATTACAAACAGTAATAAATAGTTTCTAAAGAAAAGTTTCCTGAAATAAAAGTTTAATAGATTTTTTTTAATCAATAAATTTTACATCAAATTTTTGTAGATGTTTTACTGGATGGAGGGTGGGATAGAGGCCACCCACCCACCCTAATATGCACTTTAACATACACCACAAATAATGTTTTATTTCCAATGAAAATAAAAAAGAAAATCGCGAATTATGATTTAGAAAAATAGAACTACAGTGTTTTAATGAAGAATTAATTGGTGGGTGGGTGGTCAATAATTTAATCTCCAATCAGTAAATTATTTTATCGGTACTGGAAAGTTTCTTAGAAGAAGTTTTCTGGAATAAAATTTGAATAAAAATTAATTGATGCAATAAATTTCACGTCAAATATTTAAAGATATTTTATTGGTTGGAGGGTAGGATAGAGGCCACCCACCCACCCTACATATATAATTATACATAGACTACAAATGTTGTATGATTTTCAAAGAAAATAAAATTAAAATCGCGAATGAGAATTTAAAAAAAATCAATACAGTATTTTGATGAAAGTTTAAATATATATGTAGGGTGGGTGGGTGGCCTCTATCCCACCCTATAATCAGTAAAACATAAAACAGAGTTTAATTAAATTATTTCTTGTTAATACTTTATCAAACAATAATAATTAGTTTCATAAGAAAAGTTTCCTGAAATAAAAGTTTAATAGATTTCTTTTAATCAATAAATTTTACATCAAGTTTTTGTAGAAGTTTTACTGGATAGAGGGTGGGATAGAGGCCACCCACCCACCCTACATATACAATTATACATATACTACGAATGTTTAATTTCCAAAAGAAAATAAAGTCAAAACCGTAAGTGAAAATTAAAAAAAAAACAATACACTATTTTTATTAAAGTTTAATTGTATATGTAGGGTGGGTGGGTGGCCTCTATCCCACTCTCCAATTAGTAACACATAAAACGAAGTTTAATTTAATTATTTATTATTTACTTTTCAAACAATAATAAATATTTTACAATTAAAACTTCAGATTTAAATTTATACTCAATTAAAATTACTCCGTCAATATTTTATTTACAAATAAGACAAACAGTTATATTAAAAGATTTTAAATGATTTAATATAAGGAAGTGTGAACCGTTCTGTAATACTCCTAATATTTATTAATTAACACTTGATGACAGTATTACCTTCCTGCATAGAGAAACGCAACGGATAAGATAAATCCATCCTTATTAATAACATATATTTAAATCATCTCACTTTTTCTCAATAATAATTTATCAGTTGATTATTAAAAAAAAAGTACGCAATAAATTATAGAAAGTGAAAAACGCTTAATAACCTAATGTATACTCTGCGAATAATTGCAGATGACGGAAGTCGCCAGACTCTTCGGAATTTATTGCCAGGTTATTATAAAATCGTTCTCTTTTCCTAGCGCGGCGCACAGTCCCAACAACGGCCAATAAATCTGTTCAATAAATTGTTGATAAAGTCCACGCAAGGATACCAATTATTGCCTCCTTGGTATACTAGCACCAAATTACACCTTGTCAATTATATCCGGTACGTTCGGGCCGCAGACATATTATGCACGGGATAGGCAATAGAAAGGATGAAGGATGAAAAACCTACCTGCATCGCAGTATCAATTTAAATATATATTTCTAGAAGTATAAATTAAAAGCAATTAGGTTAATGGCACCCAGTACAGATACTTATTATACTGCGAAATATTGGAGTTTAGCTGTGAAATGATTTAAAATGCGTTGGTGAAAGAATCGTGTTTAGAAATATTCTAATCAGATGGTGGGTGAAATAGTTTAAACAAACACGATGAGCCGACGGTGAAACGATCAATCGATTTTAATGAAGCAAGGCATAAATCCCCACTTATTCACGATATAGACAAATATCCAAAAGATAAATTTTAATACGCACCAAACTCAATAAGGATATGTTAAAAGTATAATGTATTTATATGATTACAACAATACGCCCAACGGATATAACACAACGAAACCGAATTTGCATATTCCAATTTTCGAGCCGCCATACCATCAACTTCTTCTTCGCTCGTTTCTTTTTTTCTTTCCTTTGTACCCAAGTACATGACCTCACCTCACGATAATGTTCCCTCGTGTATGTGTGTGTGTATGTACTTATCCACCTTCGTCTGACAGAAGCATACATCATCATTTGCGATGCGCGGACAATCGAAGGATCATTCCGAGAAACTGAAAAAAAAATACCGGATCCTTAATTGGTAGGCGTACAGTGGGAAAGTGTCTAGAAATTTTAATTCGGAGATTCGGCGTCCTCCTCCTGGAAACCCGACACCGGCCCCGAGAAGACACCTGCACGCATAATCATAGAAATGTGCGATAATGTCTTAATCGTAGGCCTAATCCACGGCTTTAGATTAATGGGACGATAACGCGCCGAGCAATGGCACCTGATAAAATCCTTTCCGGGGATATTCCGAATCGCCGCGTGAAAATTAACATGATAATTAAGAGGAATGCGGCTTTTCAGCCATCGAGGATTTGAATTAATTGACAGAATGGCACATTCTATTCAATCGGTGTGTTATTGCGTTACTTCGCCCAGTGGCGTTTACATTAATTAAGCTGTGGCAAAACCTTTTACAATTACCAACTAATTGAAATGCATTACCATATATGTAGATAATATTTTGTTGGATAGTAAATAGGCAATGTGTTTTTATAATGTTTAACCATTAAAGCATTATAACCTTTTATTTTTTCTCAAATATATTTTTTGAACATAATAAACGATTCAATATAATGTAATCAATAAAGATTATCTTATGACTTATTATATCTTAAACAAAAATTCGTGATTCAATTGCTTTTTGTTTTTCTGATGATCTCATAAAACCATGTTCAGATATTTAAAATTCTTGCACTGATCGATTTCTACAATCGATTACATTCAAACTACGCAAAAAAATCGCACTTCAATTGTTTCTTTGTTTTCTGACTGTAACTCTGGAAATAATTTTCGGACTTGAAAAATTCTTTCACTGATAACCTTCTATAATCACAGTTATTTCGAATACACGAAAAAAACAGAAAATCGTACTTCAATTGTTTTGTTTTTTGTTTTTTAACGATAACTCCTAAAATAATGTTCGGAATTTAACAATTCTTGCACCGATGGACTTCTACGATCATAATTATTTCGAATATATAAAAAATAGAAATTCGTACTTCGATTGTTTTTTTTTATTTTCTGATGATAACTCTTGAAATAAAGTTCGGATTTAGAAAATTCTCGCACTGATTAATTTCCACGATCAGAATGATTTCGAATACACAAAAAAAGAAAATAGCACCTCAATTGTTTTTTGACGTTGTTAACTCTAGAAAAAATGTTCAGATTTGAAACATTTTTGTACTGATTGATTTCCACGATCAGATATATTTCGAATATATAAAAAAAAACAGAAAATCACATTTCAATTGTTTTTTTTTAAATTTCCGGCAATAACTCCTGAAATAGTGTTCGTATTTTAAAAATTCTTGCATCGATGGACTTCTATGATTAGATATATTTCGAATATATAAAAAAGTGAAATTCGCACTTCAATTGTTTTTTGATAAACTTGAATGATCAGAATTATTTCGAATACACACAAAAAAAACAGAAAATCGCAGTCCAATTGTTTTTTGTTTTTGTGACGATAACTCTTAAAATAATGCTCGGATTTGAAAAATTCTTGCGCCGATTGACTTCCACGATCGGATATATTTCGAAAATATAAAAAAAAAAATCGTACTTCAATTGTTTTTTGATTTTCTGTCGAAAACCCTTAAAATAATATTCTGATTTTTGAAATTCTGCACTGATTGATTTTCACGATCGATTACATTTAAATTTGGCAAAAAACAAAAGTTCGCACACCATTATTTTTTGATTTTCTAACGATAACTCTCGAAATAATTTTCAAATTTGTCAAATTTTCCTATACTATCGTTTGTCATCTGTCATAATGTCTTCTGTTGCTCTTTTATACATCATCTGACATCTATCATTAATTTTTTGACAACAATCTATTATGTCATATCTTATCTATTATCGTTCATCTGTCATCAGTCACCTGACAAACTGTCAATTGTCAAATTTTTCTATACTGTGGTTTTCCATCTGTCTAAATGTCTTCTGTTACTTTTTTATACGTCATCTGGCTTCTGTCTTCAATTTTCTGACAACTTTCTATTATCTGTCATACTTTATCTATTATCGGTCATCTGTCACCTGGCAAACTGTCATTTATCAAAATTTTCTATACTATCATTTTTCATCTATCAAAATGTCATCTTTTGCTCTTTTATACATCATCTGGCATCTATCATCAATTTTCTGACAACAATTTATTATCTGTCATATATTCTTTACTATCTGTCATCTGTCACCTGACAAACTGTCATTTGTCAAATTTTTCTATACCATTGTTTTTTGGTTATCAAAATGTTTTCTGCTCTTTTATACGTCATCTCGCATTTATCATCTATTTTCTGACAACAACCTATTATCTATCATATCTATTATCGGTCATCTGTCACCTGTATTTGTGTCATTTGTAAAATTTGTAAAAATTTTCTATACGATCTTTTGTGTCTGTCAAAATGTCTTCTATTGCTCTTTTAAACATCATCTGGCATCTATCATAAATTTTCAGACAACCGTCATCAGACTGTCATATGTTAAACAATAATTTTTTCGTAGTTTAATTTTTAATCATTTAATTAATAATTATTATTTTTTTAAATTATTTGGTATCAATTAAACTGTCATCTATCATATTTCGTATATCATCTGTCATTTATTAACAATTATTTTCAATGTGTCAAAATGACTTCTGTTTTTTTTCTCTGTCATTTTTTTTTATATATAAACTGTTATCTATCATTTGTTGTCTATTATATTTAATCTATTATCTATCATCTATTGCCCACTAAATTGCCATCTGTTGAACAATCATTAATTGATGGTTTTATTTATTCATCTGCCATTATATTATGCACTATTTTTTATTTGTCATCTGTCATCTATCAGCAATCATGCGTCATCTGTCGCTTGCTGTCAAATGATTATTTTTCCACTGAATTGAAAAATTCTCTAACATAGTATAGTATAGTATAGATTACCACGTAGTAACGGTCGCAACCATTCTCTTCATGATTATCTCCCCATTCTGCTAGTTTTCATCTATTAAAATATCCTCTGCTAGTTTTTTTGATATATAATTTATCATCTATCATCTTTTGTCTGACATATTTTAACGTATATGTACCATCTGATGTTTTGTTAAGTGATACCCTTAGTTACTTTTTATGTCATCTGTCATCTATTATCTATCATCTATTATGTGTCATTTTGTATCTGTCATCACCCTTTAAAAAATCATTTGATAAACAAACATTTCCATAAACTATAATTTTATTATACATCCGTCGATATGTACTCTGTTTCTGTTTTATGTATCATCTGGAATCTATCTTCTATATTCTATTAAGTGTAATAATAATAATACCTTTTTTATCGGAAAGTCACCCTGTAGCCTGCAAAACCATTACTTGTCAAGCAAGATTGTTTTCAAAATTTCCTCTATTGCTCTTTTTTACACAACATTGCACATCTATCATCTATTGTCTGTTATGGTTGTATTTTTCTTTTTGGATTTCGTGAAGAGAATATAACAGTGTTATTTATATTGTCTGTATTTCGTCATCTATTGTAAATCATCTATCGTTTACTAAACATTTTACCAAATTTATCATCGATTGCCTTTTATATATCTTCTGTTATTTATCATCAACTATCATCTGTCAAAATCATTTGTCATCTATTATCAGTTATCTATCGCCTTCTAAACAAATTATCATTCTGTTCGTGGTTGCCTTTTATATTTATATTTTATATTTTTTTAAATTTCCTCGGTTTTTTATCATCTGCCATCTATCATATATTAACTGTCATATTTTATCTATTATCAAACATTTACCTGATAAACTGTCATTCAGTCATTCCTCATCTGACAAAATACCCTCTGTTGCTTTTTTATATATCCTCTGTCATCTATTGTCTACTATATTTATTAATCTATTATTTGTTTCCTATCTCCTGCTTAGCTTTTGTCAAATAATTTAGACAATTTCTATCTGTCCTGTGTTCCCTTTTTTATACGTATATATCATTTTTCATCTATCAACTGTCAATTTTTTTTTCATCAAAAAATTATCTCCCTATGGTATATTTTTTTCACTCTCAAAATGTCTTCTATCAGTTTTTTTATATACCATCTGTCATCTATTGCCTGTTCTATTTCATCTATTAATTGACATCTGTCGTCTGCTCAATTACCGTTTGTTGAATAATTAAATTTCCATACTGTTTTTGTTTCTTAACTGTTCCTTTATAATATATCATCTGTCATCTGTCATCTATTATCTATCATATTTCATCTTCTATCTATCATCTGTCATATGTTAAACTGTCATTTATCAATACTGTAAATATATCCTCTGCTAGTTTTTTATGTATCATCTGTAATATATCGTTTATATTCTTGAACTGTAGCCTGCCAAAATATAATTTGTCAAGCAAACATTGATTTTTATAATTTCCTCTATAGCTTTTTTTGTACATTGGTCATCTATTATCTATTTTCTGCAATTTGTCATCTATTATCAGCCATTTATCGCATTTTAATCATTTTATCATTCTGTTCTCGGTTGCCTTTTATATATTATCTGTTATTTATCGTCAACTATCGTCTGTCAAAACTGTCATTCTTCATATTTCAAAATATCCTCTGTTATTTTATCATCTCCTATATATCATATATTAACTGTAATATTTTATCTGTTATCAATCATTTGTGCTTGATAAACTGCCATTTATTAAATAAATATACTGTCTTTCTGTGATTCTTCATCTGTCAAAATATTCTCTGCTGCTTTTTTATATATCATCTTTTGTCTATTATATTGTATCTATTATTTGTTATCTATCGCCTGCTAAGCTATCATTTGTCAAAGAATTTTTAATTTTAGTGAATTTCAATCTGTCAAATTATTATGGTTTGCCTTTTCTATATGAATAATTGTTTAATAAAAAAATATAAGTCCTTTACGTTGTAGAAAATTCACTAATTATCTGTCATCAATTGTCTGTCATATTTCATCTATCTTTTCTCATCTGTCATCTGCTTAATTGCCGTTTGTTAAATAATTATGTTCCAATACTATTATATCTCATCTGTTAAAATATCATCTGTTACTTTTTAGTATATCATCTGTCATCTATTATCCATCATATTTCATCTATTGTCTGCCATCTGTCACCTGTTAAACTGTCACTTGTCAAAGCATCATTTCTCTGCACTGCCGTTTTTCATTTTTTCATCTATCAAAATGTCCTTAATCACTTTTGCAATATATCATATATCATCTATTCCCTGCGAACTGTCATTTGTAAAAATTATAATTTTTCCATACTGTACTTTTTCTGTCAAAATCATAAAATCATCTTTCGATAGAATAAATATTTTGTACACTCAAAATTACTTTTTTATATGTCGTCTATTGTCTGTCATATTTTATATATTACTTGTCATCTATAATAATTATATTTTCATACTATTATTTCTCATCTGTCAAATATTATATGTTACTTTTTAATATGTCATCTGTCATCTATTATCTATCATAATTCATCTATTACCTGGTAAATTGCTATTTGTCATAGTATTTCCCTATTTTCATTTGTCCTTTCTCACTTTTGCCATATATATCATATAACATATCATCTATTTCCTGCCAACTCTCATTTTTAAAAAATCATACTTTTTTCATACTGAAATTTTTATTCTATTACTAACCATGAGTCAAAATTTTATTTATCAATAAATTATCTTCCTATAGTATACATTTTTCACACTCAAATTATTTTCTAGCAGTTTTTCTTATACATCATGTACTATCTATTGTTTGTTACATTTCACCTATTACTTGGCATCTGCCATCTGCTTAAATTCCGCTTGTTGAATAATTATATTTCCGTACTATTATCTGCCATCTGTCAAAATATCATCTGTTACTTTTGGATACATCATCTATAATCTATCATATTATATATACTATCTGCCATCTGTCGCTTGTTAAATTGGCATAATTACTTTTGTAATATTTCATCCATTATCTATTTTTTGTCAACTGTTATTTTTAAAAATCATTCTATACTGTAATTTTTAATCTATTCTCTATCACCTTTTAAAATTTGATTCGTCAATATAATCTTCTTCCTATAGTATAATTTTTATATTTCCAAATTGTCTTCTATCATTTTTTTAGATAACATCTGTCATCTATTGTCTGTGATATTTCATCTGTTACTTGTCATCTGTCATTTGCTTAATTACCGTTTGTTAAATAATTATATTTTCATGATATCACTTCTCATCTGTCAAAATATCACCTGTTACTTTTTAATATATCACCTGTCATCTAGCATCTATTACCTGCCACATGTCACATGTTAAACTGTCATTTTTCAAAGCAAAATTTCCCTATGCTGTCGCTTTTCAACTGTCAAAATGTACTTTTTAACTTTTCACTATAGCATCTAAAATCTATCATCTATTTCCTGTCAACTGTCAATTTTGCATACTGTAATTTTTAATCTATTGCCTATCGTTAATCAAAATTTGATTCGTCAATAATTTTTTTTTTCCTGTAGTATACATTTTTTACACTCTAAATGTCTTCTATCAGTTTTCTTTATATATCATCTGTCGTCTATTGTCAGTTATATTTCATCTATCACTTGTCATCTATTCTTTTTTATCTGTCAAAATAACATCTGTTACTTTTTATGTCAAAAATATATTGTATATCAAAATTTCTCTTACTGTACTTTTTTAATCTGTCAAAATGTGATCTGTCTTCTATCAAGAGTTATGTTTCGGGTATTATGTATCGTCTGTCATCTGCTAAACTTTAATCTGCCAAACAATCATCTGTCATCTGCCAAACAAACATTGGTCATCTGTCAAACAATCATCGACCATCTGTCAAACAATCAGTTTTCTTCTGTCATCTGTCAAATTTTGTAATATATCATCAGCCATCTTTCATCTGTTAAAGTGTTACTTGTCCAACTTGCACATAGATGACATATACCATTTGTAATTTTAATCTGTGAAAATATTCTTTGTTACTTTTTTAATAAATAATTTTCTGTTATTTTTTACCAGCTACAATATCACTGATCAAACAATCCACATTGTTTTTCTTCACCTGCCAAAATGTTATATGTTAAATTTTTTAAACTTTAATTTGTCAAGCAATCATCTGTCATCTGTCAAACAATCATCTGACATCTGCTAAACAATCATTTTTCTTCTATCATCTGTTATCTCTCAAATTTTGTAACATATCATCAGTCATCATTCATGGGTTAAAGTTTTATGTATCTAACTTGCACATAAATAATTATAATAGTTTTTAATATACCATCCTTTATCTATCGTATATTTTCTGTCATTTGTCGCCATCTGGATTGTCACTACTCAAACAGACCACTCTATGTTCCTTAATCTATCAAAATGTTAGGTGTTATTTATTTAATATGTGATTTCACATCTGCCATCTATAGTTAAACATATTTTATCTATTATACAATCATTTTTCCATTCTGTTAGTCTGTTATTTTATATCTGTCAAAATGTTCTCTGTTGTTTTTTTTACATAACATGTCGTCTGTCAACTGTTATATTTCATGTAATATCTGTCATCTGTCAAACAATTAGTTTTCTTCTGTTATCTGTCATGTGTCAATCTGTCATCTATTAAATTTTGCAATGAATGTATTATTTGCCATCTGTCACCTGCTAAACTTTCACCTGTCCAGTAATCATCTGTGATCTGTAAAACAATCATCTATTATCTGGTAAAAAATTAATTTTCTTCTGTTATCTGTCAAACAATCAGTTTTTTCTGTAATTTATCAAGCAATCAGTTTCTTCTGCCATTTGTCAAAGTTTGAAATATATTATCAGTAATCTTTCATCTGTTAAAGTGTTATTTGTCTAATTTGTACACAAATGACAAAACTGTAATTTATGTAACAACGTTATACCTTACGTCAAACTGTCAAACCTTAAAAAATCTATAATATATGTCATTTGTAATTCTAATCTGTGAAAATATTCTTTGTTACGTTATTTTGTATATATCAACCTTTATCTATAATTTATTTTTTGTCATTTGTCGCCAGCTAGATTGTCGCCGATCAAACAATACACTCTGTTTTACTACATCTGTCAAAATGTTATGAGTTATTTATTTTATATGTCATTTTCCATCTGTCATCTATAGTTAAACATAGTGTATTTATTATGTGTTATCTGTTTTAGCATGCGACATCTGTCATTTATCACACAGTCATTTTTCCCATCTGTTATTTTATATATGTCAAAATGTCCTGTGTAACTGTTTTACATATCATCTGCCATCTATGAACTGTTATGTTTCATATAATATCAGTCATCTGTCACTTGCTAAACTTTCATCTGTCAAATAATCATCTGTCATCTGCCAAAAAATCATCTATCATCTGTCAAACAATAAGTTTTCTTCCGCCATCTGTTATCTATCAATCTGACATGTGTCAATTTGCTATATTGTAATTTGTTAATTATTCATCTGTCATCTGTCAAACAATCATCTATCTTCTGTCAAACAATCAGTTTTCTTCTATCATCTGTTGTCTGTCAATCTGACATCTGTCAATATGCTAAATTTTAATTTGTTAATCAATCATCTGTCATCTGTCAAACAATTAATTTTCTTCTGTAATCTGTCAATCAGTTTTCTTCTGTCATCTGTCAATGTGCCATCTGTTAAATTTTGTAATATATCACCAGTCATTTTTCTTCTGTTAAAGTGTTGTGAGGCTAACATGCAAATAAATGACATAAAACTGTAATTTAAATATATGTTAAAATGTCCTCTGTTACGTTTATATATATAATCCGTCATCTGTCAACTATTCTCAACTTGCTAAACGTTCATTTCTCATATAATCATCGGTCATCTCTCAAACAATCATCTATCATCGGCCAAACAATCAGTTTTCTTCTATCATCTGTCATCTGTTAATCTACCATCTGTGAAATTTTGTAATCTGTCATCAGTCATCTCTTATCTGTTAGAGTGTTATATGTCTAACTTGCATATAAACGATATAAACCTGTTGTTTATTGAACAACTATTCATTCACCTCACGTCAAACTATCATAACCTAGAAAATATTTAATATATGTCATTTTTAAACTATCATATATGATGTCATTTGTTTTCTGCTTCTGTAACTTCGTTCTTTGGCTAAAAATCTATTGTGCTACTGCAATCTGTTTATTTTTTTAATTTACCTTTAATCTCTTGTCATCTGTCAACTGTCAATAATTTATTGGTTTTTATTTTATTAAAACTTCAATGCAAATATTTCAATAGATGATAATTTATATTAATTTTTTTATCAACCTGTCAAAATATGAGGGTTTTCTATTTTCTAGAAAATCACACTTGTTTCTCTGTTAAAAAAAGTCGTAGCAGCTTTTTTACGTTGGACTTAAATGTAAGTTAAACACTCTCAATAAATAATCTATTGAGAAAGGTTAGGATATTAGTAGATATTTATTAAAATAGCTCGAGCTTAGACAAACGCAATGAAAAATTTATTGGGATAGGTCAAGAGTACGCTAGAGCAATGATTAATATATTAGCCTAGGTCAAGAGTACGGCAGGTCAATGAATTATTTATTGACCTAGGTCAAGGGTACGCTAGGTTAATGAATTATTTGTTGGGATAGGTCGAGGGTACGCTAGGGCAAACAATAATTTATTAGCCTAGGTCAAGAGTACGCTAAGATAATTGGTAATTTATTGGCATAAGTCAAGAATACGCCAGGACAATTAATAATTTATTAGCGTAAGTAACGTTCACGCTAAAATAGTTAATAATTTATTAGCGTAAGTCAAAAATACGCTAAGACAATTGATGAATTATTATGTAAATATATATATTGTAAATAGAGATTTTGTATTTTAATTCAAATGCAAATTAGCCTATGTTAAGAGTACGCTTAAGTGACAAATTAATTATTGGGATAGGTCAAGAATACGCTAGAGCATTAAATAATTAATTGAGATAGGCCAATAATGCGCTGGGATAATTAATAATTTATTGGAAGATGATTTCATTTCACAACGAAATTACCCAAAAAGAATTAGAACTACGAATAAAATAAAAATAACTACAAAATCTACGAATGAATAAAATTAATTGTTTCTCTACCAATAACAGTTACGGATTAATTTCGACCTCCTGGGCTCTTATCAATTGAATGCATTTGTCATTTGTATAAAAGATATTCTAATCAACAGTTGGTTTATTATTTTATTTATTATTTGTTTCAATTATTGTCGAATTACAATAAAAAATATTGTTGTTAATAAATTAAAACTTCAATCTTTTCTTTTAAATGTTAAATTCGAAATTAATTAATATTTAAGTACCCTAATAGGTGAACCATCATAAAATAAAGCTGTAAATAAGTCAGATTTTCAAAAATCTGTGTTTATTTTCATTACAATTCTTTCGGAAAATTATTACAATAAATTTTAGTGAAAATAAACTCACATTTTTGAAATTCTGAGTTATTTAGAACTTCAATACACAAATTAATATGGATTTTCAACATCTTTTAAGACTTATCTACCAACAAACATAAAAAAGCAGCAAAAATTTCTTAAATTGAATCATTAAATTATAAAAGCGTAAACAGAAAATTGTTTGATACCAAATTTCATTCAAAATATTTATTTAATAGTAACTATCATTTTTTTGTAAGACTTGTGAACCTAATAAACTGAACTGAATTGACCATTAAAAGAATAAATTTTGTGTTGAACAAAATAATAAAATAATTTTTTATTTACGTTTGAAGAAACTATTTTTCTGTCATCCTCCTATCCTCGAGCTCCGCATTTTATTCAATATCCTGATTAAGTTCGCATCGTTACCTGAAACAAAAGCAATTATTAGTACCACAATCGGCCGATTATTTGGCGATAAATCAGTAAAAGGGAATTACACAATGATAAGTGGGTTCGTCGCCTGATCCACAATTGATATTCAAATGTAAATTTTTCAGTTCTCGGCCGCGTTTACTCGACAATGCCTTTATTTACAGTGTCGGCCATAAATTTACATGATCAAATTAGTCAATGATGAAATATCGCTTATCTAAAATCTAAGCGTGTAATAATGGCCTAATAATCGCCGTGAAAAATTAAGATGGCTCTCGCTCGGACTAATAAATTTGATATATAGAAGGATTACGATCCTTCACGGATATCACACACACTCACACACGTATATAAGAAATTGATTACGGCACTGTCGGGATTAAGGCGATTTTATGAAGCTGTCCCACTTGTGTGCGTTTACGTATTGTTAAACCAACAACGTTATTCGGTATTAAGCTGGGGATTAACGCCGGCGTGTTGACTGGTGTGTAGGAGGGTGCGATTTTTTTTCCACCCGCCGAGATTTATCCGGCGAGTGGAGTAATGGTTTTTTAGAGTATTTAACGAATGTTGCCTTGAGTTTAGAGGCAACTGTACGGGCAGGCCAGGTACGGGTTGAAGGACTGGCGCGGGGCCGAAGGGGGTTAAAATACTGACCGGACCGGTCTGCACGGCGATCACTGATATCGGCCGGTCGCGCTTGGGATTCATCATCGATTCATTGATTAGATATCTGTGTATAAGCTTCAAATATGTGTGAGCGCACATTCATTTACCCGTCAGGGACCTGTTCTGGTGAATTCGAATAATTACGAATGCGATATGCGCGTAATGATACACATGATCGCACAATTTCTTGCCATCAAATACAAAAAAAAAAATACATTACTGTTTCTAATTATAGTGCGATCAGACGGTGTTTAACAAGGCAGCTAGGAATTTAAAGCTTCTAGGTTGTTGTCGTCGTTGCATAAGGTTTGAGATGGGCGTGTTGGGTGCTTTGATATCGCTAAATCATTTCGCGATCGCGTTCCATATTTCCACACCTGTGATTACCGTTAATAGGAACGTAAATTTGGACATTATTGATAATGATTTATTTGATTGTAAAGGGGATTATTATATTTTTTCTACTTTTTTCTTATAATAAATAATATCCTTTATGCGTCCTAAAAAATAAATTAAAACCAAGGATTTCTGATAATCAACAATCACTGTGTTTCCGAACCATTAACCCGAATTGTTTCTCACGATTCGCGAAAAGTGTGCCGGAACTCCATCATACGTAAAGTGCATGATTCTAATAAAACCGAGTGGCACATCCTCTTGCAACTCAATTAAATTTCCCCACTTAAAAAATGCTGACAGGATTCTTTACTTATTATAGAAAATTACAGAAATTTTCGATGTAAACAATCACAGATGTATTAAATCAAACAAGGACAAAACTGGTCACAGAAATTCATAGAAAAAGATGAATACTTACATGTTAAAAGTTACAGATTAATTTTAGGAAAAATTTAAAGATTGATAGAATTTTAAAAATTAATTTTTTAATTATTAAATTTTTTAAAATACACTTTTAAGTTTTCTCAAAAAATGAATGAACAATTTAAAATTTACATTATTTACAGTATAATTTTTTTAAAGCATTTATTTCTGTTTTCACATTTTTATTGTATTAATGTCTCTGTTTACAATTCACTGTAATTGTCGGTAATTCTTCAACTCAATTTGGAGAGTTTAGTGCAATGCTTTAATAAATTTAAATTCCAATTTAATAGCTCTTTAAATACATTTCCAATAAGAAAGGTAAATGAAGAGCACAGTACATCAAACAGAAAAACAAAGAGCCTAGCAAATAATAGAACAAAATACAGATTATAGCAGAAAATTAAGCAAAGCACAGATGATGAGCAGAGCAGAGCACATAACAAATCTTAGAGCAGTGCACAGAGCAAAGCATATACCACAGACAAATGACAGATGAAGAATGGTAGGCGAAAATTAAAGATAATAACAAATGACAATAGATAATTGCCTAATGACAAATAACAAATGACAGATGACGGGCGAAAATCACTGATGACATTTAAAGGATAATATTGGCAAATGTGTAATGTCACGTGACAAATGACAAATGAGAAATGACAAATGACAACAATCAAATTTCAACAAATTTGACGACCAATATTGACATTTAACAAACTATAGATAACTGGTAGAAGATGGCAAGTGGCATATGTCACATGACAGAAATTATGAGAGGTGACAACGAAAGGGATCAAAATAGGAGGATAATATTGGCCAATATCAAATGGCAAATGACAGGTGACAGCCGAAAATCACAGATGATATTTAAGAGATAATTCAGTTGATCTTAATATACGTTAAAACAATATTTTCTACTTTATTTTATAATGAACAAAAGTTTGATTTTTTTTAAATAAAATCTGCTACAAAAGATTAATGACAGATGAAGGATAACAGGCGAAAATCATAGATAATAACATATAACAATAACAAATGACAGATGACAAATGGCTAATGGCAAATAACAAATGCCAGATGACAGACGAAAATCATAAATGATATTTAAAGATAATTTTGATAAATGTCAGATGTCAAATAACAAATGACAAATAAAAGATGGCAGGCGAAAATCACAAATAATATTTAGAAGCTAATTTTGGCAAATTTCAAATGTCAAATGGCAAATGACAAGTGACAAATGATAAATTACAAATGACAAATAACAAATGACAACAATCAAATTTTGACGACCAATATTGTCATTTGACAAACCATATTAAACATAACGGGTAAAAGGTGACAAGTGACATATGTCACATGACAGGAAATATGAGAGATAACAACGAAAAGGATCAATATAGGAGGATAAGATTGTCAAATGGCAAATGACAAATAAGAAATGACAAGTGACAAATTAAGATTTAAGAGATCATTTAGTTAATCTTAATATATGTCAAAACAATATTTTCTACTTTATTTTATCATGAACAAATGTTTGATTTATTTAATAAAATCCGCTACAGTCAAAAATCATAGATAATAACAAATAACAATGACAAATGGCTAATGACAAAAACAAATGACGAATAACAGATGACAGGCAAAAATCACAAATGATACTTGCAAGTCAAATGGCAAATGACAAGTGACAAATGACAACAATCAAATTTTGACGACCAATATTATCATTTGACAAACCATATTAAACATAACGGGTAAAAGGTGACAAGTGACGTATGTCACATGACAGGAATTATGAGAGACCTCAACGAAAAGGATCAAAATAGGAGGATAATATTGGCAAATATCAAATGGCAAATGACAAATAACAAATGACAAGTGACAAATGATATATGACAAATGACAGATGACTGGCGAAAATCACAGATGATACTTAAGAGATGATTTAGTTAATCTTAATGTACTTCAAAACAATATTTCTACTTTATTTTATCATTTACAAACGTTTGATTTTTTTATAAAATCTGCTACAAATGACAGATGAAAGATAGCAGACGAAAAGCATAGATAATAACAAATAAAAATGATAAATGATAGATGACAAGTGGCTAATGACAAATAACAAATGACAGATGACAGAGTAAAATCACAAATGATATTTAAAAGATAATATTGACAAATGACAAATGATAAGTGACAAATGACAAGTGACAATTGAGATGTGACAAATGATAAATGGTAAATGACCTATAAAAAGTGATAAATAGTAAATGACAAATGTCATTGACAAATGTTAGATGACAAGCGAAAATCACAGATGATATTTAAATAATAATATTGACAAATGGTAACTGAGAAATGCCAGATGACAAATGATAAATGACAAATGACAACAAACAAATTTCAACAAATTTGACAACCAATATTGACATTTGGCAAAGAATAGATAACAGGTAAAAGATAACAAGTGACAGGAATTATGAGAGATGACAAGAAAAAGGATCAAAATAGAAGGATAATATATAATAATATAATGGCAAATGTCAAATGGAAAATGACAAATGACACATGATATTTAAAAGATAATTTAGTTAATCTTAATATACCTCAAAACAATATTTTCCGTTTTATTTTATCATGTACAAACGTTCTTTTTAATATAAAATCTGCTACAAATGACAGATAAAGGATAGCAGGCAAAAATCATAGATAATAACAAATAACAATAACAAATGGCTAATGACAAATAACAAATGACAGGTGACAGGCGAAAATCACAAATGATATTTAAAATATAATATTGACAAATGACAAATGACAAGTGACAAGTGATAAGTTACAAATGACAATTGGTAAATGACATATAAAAAGTGATCAATAGTAAATGACAAATGTCATTGACAAATGTTAGATGACAAGCGAAAATCACAGATGATATTTAAAGGATAATATTGGCAAATGTCAAATGACAAATGGTAAATGAGAAATGAAAAGAGACAAATGATAAATGACAACAAACAAATTTCAACAAATTTGACGACCACTATTGACATTTGACAAACCAAAGATAACAGGCAAAAGATAACAAGTGACATATGTCACATGATAGGAATTATGAGAGGTGGCAATGAAAGGGATCAAAATAGAAGGATAATATTAAAAAATGTCAAATGGATAATGACAAATGACAAATGACACATGACAAGTGGCAATTGACAAATGACAAATGACAAATGACAAATGACAAATGACAAATGACAAATGACAAATGACAAATGACAAATGATAAACGACAAATGACAAATGACAAATGACAAATGACAAATGACAAATGACAAATGACAAATGACAAATGATAAACGACAAATGACAAATGATAAATGACAGATGACAAGTGAAAATCACTGATGATATTTAAGAGATAATTTAATTAATCTTAATATATGTCAAAACAATATTTCTACTTAATTTTATCACGTACAAACGTTTGATTTTTTTTTATAAAATCTGCTACAAGACACAAATGACAGATGAAATATAGCAGGCGAAAATCATAGATAATAACAAATAACAATGACAAATGGCTAATGACAAATAACAAATGACAGATGACAGGCGAAAATCACAAATGATATTTAAAAGATAATTTTGGTAAATGTCAAATATCAAATGGCAAATGACACGAGACAAATGACAACAATCAAACTTTGACAACCAATATTATCATTTAACAAACCATATTAAATATAACAGGTAAAAGATGACAAGTGATGTATGTCACACGAAAGGAATTATGTGTGATGACAAAAAATAGATGACAAGTGATATATGTCATGTGGCAGGGATTAGAGACGGCAACGAAAAGGATCAAAATAGGAGGATAATATTGGCAAATGACAAATAACAAGTGACAAGTAACAAATGACTAATGACAAATAATAAATGGCAAATGAAAAATGACAGATGACAGATGACATATGACAAATGACAAATTTCAAATGAAAATGACAGATGGCGAAAGTCACAGTATTTCCTACCTCATTTTATAATGTACAAATGTTTGATTTTTTTAAATAAAATCTGCTGAAACAGACAAATGACAGATGAAGAAATCAGACGAAAATCATAGATAATAACGACTAACAATGACAAATGGCAGATGATTAATGACAAATACCTAATGACAAATAATAAATAACAGATGACAGGCAAAACTCACAGATGAGATTAAAATCATATTGGCAAATGGCAAATGACAAATTTCAAATGAAAATGACAGATGACAGGCGAAAGTCACAGTATTTCCTACCTCATTTTATCATGTACAAAAGTTTGATTTTTTTTATAAATTCTGCTAAAACAGACAGATGAAGAAGGGCAGGCAAAAATCATAGATAATAACAAATAAAAATGATAAATGGCAGGTGATAAATTACAAATAACAAATGACATGTGACAAGTGACAAGTGACAAGTGACAAGTGACAAGTGACAAGTGACAAGTGACAAGTGACAAGTGACAAGTGACATGTGACAAGTGACAAGTGACAAGTGACAAGTGACAAGTGACAAGTGACAAGTGACAAGTGACAAGTGACAAGTGATAATTGACAAGTAACAAATGACAAATGGCAAATCACATATAAAAAGTGATAAATGGCAAATGAGAAATGACATTGACAAATGATAGATGACAGGTGAAACTCACAGATGATATTTAAGAGATAATTTAGTTAATCTAAATATATGTCAAAACAATTTTTCATACCTTATTTTATGATATACAAGCGTTTGAATTTTTTTTATAAATCTGCTACAACAGACTTCTCAATTTAGAAGAAATAGAGACCAAATTAGTTACACTGAATAAAATTAGTGTTGCCCAACACTTTAATAAGCAAATTGTACAACAGATGCCAAATGAGAAAAATTTAAAGTCGACAGATGAAACATAAAAGAATTACAGATAAAAACAAGCAAATGACAGACGTCAGTGACACATATCCTAAATTGTCAATGTTAGTAATTTCTATTTCTAATTTGGCCAAAAATAAATGCCAAGAATGATGAGAAATGAGAAATGATAGGTGTAAAAAGAAGTTTAATACACCTGATTTTAACAAATAAATATTGACATTAGTTAGAACGTAGATAACAGGTGAGAGATGGCAGATGTCAAGTGGTAGCTGACATTTGACAGGGATGATGAGAAATCATAGATGACAAGTGGAAAAGGATCTAAATACACCTGATTTTAATGATCAAATTCAGATGATATTTATTGACATTCGACAGACAATAGATAACAGGTGACAAATAAAGTAAAAGAAATTATGAATGATGACAACGAAAAAATCAAAATACGCGTGATTTCAACAACCAAATTTTGACGACCAATACTAAAATTTGACTAATCATATATAAGATATGTCATATGACAGAAATTATGAGAGATGACAGATGATAGATGATTAAATACAGTATCATGTTTACTATAACTATAAATAAGTAGGTCACTGTATGACAGATGGCAGATAACAGATAACATAACAGAAATGATGTCAGATCACCTTTTAAAGTAGTTAAAAAAATAAAAGGGAATCTCCACTATTGAGACATTTGAACGGTTCCACTTAAGGTAATGTTTCGGTCGTGTATTTTTTTTTTTTTCTTCTTCGTCTTCACATTTTGAGCAATTCCACTAATAATTCCAATTTAAAAGATGTTAAGTTCGGCCGAGGAATTCCTCTCTAATTTCCGACAATCAGCGTTCCCTACTTAAAGATTCGTACTCCGGGTAAATATAAAAATATTTGATGTCGTTAACAAGTAGCGTTTACGTCTGCTGGGAACATTTAGTTTACACGCGAGCCCGTATTTGTATTACCGCCCCGAAACGGACGAAATTGTAAGATGCACGTAACTGTACGCCCGGGACGATTATAATTATCATAACTACATTCCGAATAGATGTTATTAAACGAAAACTCACGATGTTTGCCTTTATATAAAGGGAACGTAATGAAAGACTTGCAGTTATCTCACCAAGAGAGCAATTCGTATATCACAAACAGGAATTACTTAGAAGGGTGTACCGCAAGGTTTAGTTTTAGGACCTATAAATAAATGACTAACGATAATTTAGCTATAATAGAGGCATTTAGATTTTTAGAGGTGTTAATGCATCGAGTGTTAAGAGCACGCACGAATTATTGTTTCGAGCAAATGGGTTGGAATAATTTCCACGGGCAAATTGCCCATAAAACGAGTCGTATTGACCTGAATAAACGAACCGTGCACCAATCATTTAATAACTTATTATTTCGTACTTAATAACTCATACATCATACGCTGAGCGTTGTGCAAGCACGACTGCATTCCCCGGTTGCAATTACCGCGGATTTTATTGTTGAAAGCCGGGAAACCGTTACGGGTACGATATTTTCGGGCCGATAATTACACGAGTCAGCGGTTTTCTCAAATATTCAATAACCACCGCCGGTGAGTTATTAAGACACACTAATTGCTACCTCCCGGACCATTGACACGACACGGGCGCTGAGACCGTAATAATGTAAATAAGCGAATTTCCATTCAAATTATACGTTCGCGTTTTCGAGAAACAAACAAGTTATTAATTATGGTGAAATGGTACCGCGCTGATAGGAAGATGCTATTAGTGCCGCGACGAGGGGCCGGTTATCGTGCCGTGGATCGTCAAGGTTATTGACGAAGTTGGAGGAGATCTAAAGAATATAAATATTCTAACTAATTTAGAAATTAATGTCTATAATGTAATGTTCTATAAGGTTTTTAAAAATCAATAGTTTCTGCACTGTTTTGAAAAATTTTGACTCTCGTAAGGTAAGTATTGATCATCAAGTTTCTTAAATAACTAATTGTCAGCTTATTTCGAGCCTCAGAAATAAGTCCAATCTTGTTTAGCTAATATCCCTTATTATGATATAGTCAATATTTTTGTTAAATGGACATGTAAAGGAAAATCAATAAATCAATCGTTCATTCACGAAGCTCGATTGCTCTTATCTCAGATTATAAATCTGTTTAATTGGTATTAGTCTCAAAACGAAAAAATTATGGAAATAGATTAATATAAAAATTATTTCGAAACTTCATTATAATCCATTTAGTATGAGGCTTACTGAAGACGTCTGTATTTCCTACATGCAAACACGTTAATAAAGCACAGATCTTAATTTAGTGTTCTCTGAATTACTACAAATTATTCAATAGTGTAAACGTGTCAGCAACATCTTATCAAACAAATATAATAATAAAATAATAACAAAAACCGCAACGCTCTTTAAAATGTATAATTTATAAAAAAAAAAAGTGGTTCCTCAAGGATCGAATTAGGGCCAATAGGTTTATTATTATTTATTATGTGTGATTTTTTGCCAATACAAATTTTTATGAAAATATAAGTCTTGAAGTCACCTAAGATGAAATCGACCATTTTTAAAAGGCACTTCTCTCTGTGTATATCATAGGAATTGCTAAAAAAATAACCATAACCTTAAAAGCTTTTATGCTTTATTAGAACAGGCAAAGAATTATGATGGTCACATCACCAAAAATGATCTTTCTACATGTATGTGTCTGTCAAATCTTTCTCAACAACAAAACCGGCTGGATAAACGGAAAAAAAAGTTGTTTTCAGATAAGTATAATAAAATACACAGTTACATTCGATCTTTGGTTAATCCACTTCTAGGGAAATAGTTCAACATTTAAACAATAGATGGCACCCTTATGGTAATATCTCAATAATATTTTTTGTTCTAAATGTCTAGAATGTCATTTTAATAGCTTAATGCAATCAACATTTTCCCTAAGATTTCCTAAAAATATCAAATAATAAAAAAAAATTGAAACCTAATTTTCTCCACGTAACTAACAATTAAACAAACAGATTGAATGCATTTTCATTCAAATTTAGGACTCAAGATTGCTGCCAACTTAAACAAATTTTTCTGGGGATTATGTTTTGTTACAAATATTTACAGCATCATGTTAATATCTAAGTGCAATCATTTTATGATATTTTGTTGCTTAGTCTTATTTAAGATAAAACAAAATTATTAATGAATTTTCTTTCAAATAGAAAACATAGAATTGCTGCCAACCTGAGAAAATTTGATACCATTTTATTACAAATACTTACAACATTATGTTAATATGCTAAAGTATTCAATGATTTTTTGAAGATTGTATTTTAAATCGAAATATATCAATTCATAACTTAAATTCAAATTTAAGACTCAAAACTGCTGCCAACCTTAGAATATCTGGGGGGACTTTTTGTTGCAAATATTTACAATATTATAGATTGAACATTTCTTCGTAAGATAGCCTTCTAAGCTTTATAAAAAAAAAACAATAATAATGCATTTACACTCAAATTTAAAGTTAAAAATTGCTGCTAATCTAAGAAAATATATGTTCTGATGATTTAGATTTTATATTAATGTCTTAATGCATTCAATTTTCTTCTACGATAGTCTTTTGGGTCTTACAAAAAAGATATCAAATAATAATACATTTTTATTCAAATTCAGGGCACAAAATTTCTGCAAAAATTTTTTTTGATAACTAGATTGATTTTAAAATGTAGCTATGTTTTCACACTTTTTGCAAAGATAATGTTTGTTTTTGTTCTTTGTTATTGGTATTAATTTTTCACCATAAATTAATACCAATCTAAGAAAACATTATGACTAAATAGATTTAAGATTTTATATTAATTAGATTTAAATTCGATGAGGTAAAACGCTTCTTAAGTTCCATAATATTTCAATTAGTTTTGTACTTTGAAAATGATCAGAAATGATCGAAACAGGCAACTGAAAATAAAAATATTATGGAACTTAACAAGTGTTTTACCTCATCGAATTTACATATCTCGTTCCATCAAGAGTGTAGCTTAACCAGTTTCAGTTAAATTAAATTTAAGATGCAATCAACTTTTTCTCTAGAATTGTCTTACCAGACAAATATCAATTAATAATGCATTTTCATTCAAATTTAAGGCTTAAAATTTCTGCCAATAAAAGAAAATGTGGAAAGTTTTGATGATTCGATTGAATTTAGAATTTTACTATGTTTTGCAGATATTATACATTTTATTCTAAATTGTTTAGTAGAAGTCTTCAACGTCTTTTAAAGATAACTATCTTTAAGTCTTTGTCCAAAAATATCAAAATTCAAATTTAAGGCTCAACATTGTTTCCAACCTAAGAAAATCTGGAAAGACTTTTTGTTTCAAATGTTATAACTTTATGTTAATACCTAAATTGACACAATATTTCTTTACAGTATAGCCTTGCAAGTTTTAACCGAAAATATTAATTTATAACGCGTTTACAGTCAAATTAAAGACCCTTAAGTTCTACCAATCTAAGAAAATATGAGTTTTACATTGATTTGAGAATTTGACTACGTTTTTGTACTTTTTGCACACATAGTATTTTTATGTATTCGAAATTGTTCAGTAGAATGTTATGGTAAGACACTGCAGTCTTTAAAAATATTAATTAATATTAATTTAAGGCTCAAAATTGTTGCCAACCTAAGAAAAATCTGATGAGACGTTTTGTTATAAATGTTCACAACATTATGTTAATACCTGAATTGATTTAAAGCTTCTTCACAAGATTGTCTTTTAAGTCTTACCAAAAATATTAGTGGTATAAATTATCAATGCATTTACAATTAAAATTAAAACATAACTCATAGGCAACCAAATTTATTGTTTACATGTGAATTGAAAAACCGCAAGTGTTGGAAAATTCCTGGTGAGGTGATATATAACGATGCCACTTTATCGGAAACTAATGGAACAGTCTCTTCATTAGCCGATTACTTCTCGTGCACTTATTAATGTTTTCTGTTGGGAGATAAATAAATAAAATTATTGCTAACCTAAAAATAATCTGGGACTAGATAATTATTACCTGAAAAATATTAGTTTATAATACGTTTCTATTCAAATTTAAGGCCCAAAATTTCTGTCAATCTAACAAAATATGGAACCAATATTAAAAGTTTAGAATATACGCTTCTTCACTGTATTTATTTAAATTCTAGATGCACATTTCGAACACAACACAATGTATTAAAAGAGAAATACAAAAGTCAAAAAATTGACATGTTATGCAACTGAATTATTTTATTAGATAAAATAAAAGGAAATTTCGGGGTGGGTTCAAAAGTTATGGAATGTTTTGATTGTTAAGACACTTAAGTATTCAAAGTTTTTTTTTTAAATCATAGTCCAAACATATGAATTAATAATTTAAGTTCAAATTTAGCGCTCAGAAAATTGACCCAGATTTTCTTATCAGTAATTTTGAGTCCTAAATTTGAATTAGATTAATTTATCTCTTTGTCACAAAAACATACAATATTATGTTAATAAATAAATGGATTCAAAATTTTTAAGATTGTCTTACCCAAAAACAAATTACAATTACGTGTTATATAAATTTCATTAACTATACTTTATAAGCAATAGGCAATAAAATCTCCAAATTATGACCTCTAACCCACCCTCCAACCAGTAAAACGTAAGCGAGCGTTTTAATTAAAAGTTGTAAAACGTAAATAAACATAACATTATTGCAAAGTTTAATAGATTTATTCAAACAAATTTTTCATATAATTTTTGATGATGTTTAACTGATTTTGAGGGTGGGATAGAGGCCACCCACCCACCCTACATATACATATTAACTTTAATTTATCGTTTCGCTTTATCCAATAAAATTAATTTCAAAACTTTTGAATGAAAAAGAAATTAAAAAGGTAAATTTTTTGAGTGAGTAAATCAGTGAAATATTGATGCATAATGGGTGGAAAGACTCTAAAACTAAATTAGATAAGATTAGCTGTAGAATCATTTACATTTAAACTTGAATTTTGATTTTGTTTTATTTTTTATTACATAAAGGGTTTGATTGTTTTTAACAGCAAAAGCATCAACGATAAACAATTAAAGTTGTCATGTATATATATAGTAAAACATAAGCGAGGGTTTTAATTGAAAGTTGTAAAATGTAAAGAAATATAGAAAATGGTAATGTTGTCATCAAAATACTTTCCTTACATTTTTCTCGAAAACTTAGAGTTTTACACAAAAATGCTATTCTTAATGATCTGCTCAATTTTAAATTCTTTACAATTAATTGTTATATAGATTTTGTATAACTCCTATGGTTAATTAGTAATAAGCAAAAAAATATCAAAGTTAATAACTTTATGAAAAACATGTTTTAACGAAACTTGTTCAGTTTATCATTCCCTTTAACTTTTGTTTAAAAAATTATAGAATATTTTTCACTTCTAGAAAAATATCAGAAGAAACGCCTCGAGTAAACATCCACTTCCGGTTTATGAATTTTCACCAAAAGCTTTTCAGTTCTAGTTTTTAAGGATAAAACCTTAAGTTTAAAATTTCATCTCAAACAGATACATCGCCCTCAGGTATTTTCGTGCACAAAAACAATACTTTCCTTATATATTCTATATAGGTAAAAGTAAAAATACATTTAAAAAAAAATCATGAAACATATATTAAATATTCTGTGAGAATTCAATGTCGATTCGTTCTAATTGAGTCTTAAAACTACCAAAATTATGATTAAAAAAATTAATATTAAATCTATTCGAAACAATATTCTGCAGATTTTAGTATTTAAAGGAAACATTTCCCTAGTCCACCTTTTTTTTGTGGCCAAGAGGTGGAAAATCTTTTATAGACTGAGTGTGGGAGTCCCCAGAACTAATCATTTTCCTAGTCCACCTAGAATAAAATTAAAGTTAACTGGACTTAATAGAAATGGACAATTAATGAAATCACTAATAAATTTAAAAAAATTGTACTAATCTGCCAATATTCTACTTCTGTAAGTTCAATGTACTTAAAATACCTTCCAAATGATTATGATTCTCATTCAAACAATAACAAATTAATGAAAATGAGAATGAGAATGTTTACATAGCAAAGATTGTCTTTGATTTTGTCACAATGCTGAAAGCTTCATCCGAGTAACTAATGACTGGAAAAATAGATTAATTTGTGTGTTTTAACTAGTATCCATCACCATCTCATAGAAGAAGAGATAGTACTCATATTCTTACTCAGAAAGACTAAGACTAAGACTTCATTTAGTAATTGCTGAAGATTTTAGGTGAGAGAATGATTAAATAGTTAATTTTGTAACAGTGCTGGGAACTGAGTACAAATCTTCTTTATGAGAGTTTCTGCAATAAGTTTTTAGACAATAAGTTTTAGTACTTAAGTTAATGTAGCTGCTATCTTCTGCTCTTGTTATTCTAGCCTGTTGCTTTATGAATTTTTAAGAGTACTCTAATCACTTGTAGTTGTGGTTGTGGTTGTAGACTCCATTTCTGCCTCCAAGATTTCCTTGCCTGTATTTTTTAAACACAAATGGTAAAGATTTCTATAATAAATACAGTCAGTTTGCACTTTTCCTCTTTCTTCTTCAGGTTGAGTTATTTATACTATCATAAATTGGTTTCCAAGATTAGTGGGAATAATTTATCATAAGAGGAGATAAGTCTTCTTAATTCACTTATTATTTTATTAAAAAATTCCTATAATTTCTTCTTACAATTAATAAATATATATATTACAAATTGTACTTATATCTTTGACGTCCACTCGGCACAATGTTCTTCTACTCCAGTCCAATTCTGCATTTTAGGATCTCTGCAGAATTCTCAATATAAACATTAGCGTACTGATGATTTCATTGAAAAAATGAATTAAACAGATTACTTAAGGAGTAAGTTTAAAGCTGATAAAGTTGATTATGATACGTCAGTGTGTGTATGACTTGCTATACCGTGATTTTGTTTGTAATGTATTGAATTACAATCTCACTGATTGACGTAATTATATGTAGATTAGTGGGACGTACTCTGGCCCACAAGAAAAAAATAACATCACTCTTGATAGATAGGTGAAGCGTGCTTCACACAACGACGTGCGATGGTGGCCACTTTCCGCTCGTTTACATTACGATTTTCTGCACTGCAGCAAAAAATCGCACTCAATGCGGCGGTGACGGTGCACTTTTCGTAAAACACAAAGCCACCATTGTGCGCGTTCGGTCGGGTAAACATTACCTGGCCGGTACGGTAAGGGGATATGCCTACCTGCCTTTTCACGGCAATAAATCTCGACGTGAAAATAGGCTTTCGCCAAAGGAGGCCGCTATCCGAATTCAACA
The DNA here is from genome assembly GCA_963969525.1 of Ontholestes murinus. NCBI lineage: Eukaryota > Metazoa > Arthropoda > Insecta > Coleoptera > Staphylinidae > Ontholestes > Ontholestes murinus. The sequence continues at coordinate 53,973,387 of OZ018397.1, forward strand.
GGTTGAACGCCTCTAATCTTTTATTCTGAGCTTTCTGGGGCGTGCGATTTCCTCAATTCCCTTTATCTCAAGCGCTTCAGGTGGGGGAGAGCGTCGAGTGCTTGTAAACAAGGGTGGTGTTGATTATAAACGTATTTGTTCAGGATAAGTGTTTATAAATGTTTATTATCAAATACATTTTTATGATTAAAGATTGAAGCACTATTGTTGGTTTGAAGAGCGATAAAGTCCTAGTAGTAATTGAATAATACACAGCAGATACTTTTCTCTTTATGATTTTTGATTTAATTATAAATAAAACTTGTGTCTGCTTAAGTTCGCACCATATGGAAAACTTTTTTATTATTAATTTTACGAAAAAAAGTTATTCTTTATAAAATGTTCTGCTTGGTCCAAAACTTAAAATACAATGATCAGATATCAAATTTTTCAAGCCGTATACGAGTAATGCCAAGAAATATGAATTCTTCTTAAGAGTAAAGTACCTTTATTTGTGACAATATCGAAAATTATTATTATGAAAAGTTGTTCGGAATGAGAAACTATGTACTAATATGCAATTATATTCAATTACATGGAAAAAATATTTTCTTTTTTTTATCTAACGGGTGTCCAACAATTATTCCAGTCCCGGGTGGCGTTGGAATCAAAAACGTAGGTCAATTCTTTCATGTGCCAAATAAATGAACTGACATGTTAATTGTCAAACATAACCTAAATGTGCATTAAAAATGTTAGTTCATTTATTTGGCACATGAAAGAATTGACCTATGTTTTTGATTTACTTTGGAGGGTAAGATTGTATTCTATAATAGTATATATCATGCAAATTGGAGTTTTGTTGAAAACTCAACTATATCAATAAATGAAAAATGGAACAGCCTCTATAATATGTTAACAGACGCACTAAATAAGGCTTTTCCTCTAAAAAATCGCAGAAAAAACACCAGGACGTCACACCGTATTCACTGGTTTAATGAAGATATTAGAAACATGCGTGAAACTCTGCATCTCATTAAGGAAAGTCAATCCATAAACCCCTCGATTAACTCTCAACAACTTTTAAAGGAATATAGATTTCAATACAAAAATGCTATAATATCAGCCAAACATCGAGCCTGTGATAAATTTATTAATAATTCTAGTAATAAATTGGGAGCTTTCTGGAGACTTACAAACGACCTACGAAATACTTCAAAGCAAACAATAAACTGTGATATATCTTGTGATACTTTTAATTCCTATTTTGCGAACATAGCAAATGAACTCTTAAAAGACCTACCTACCCATCAGCCGTTAAATTCGGACACGTATATTAATTTTAATTCAAACATGTCCTTCTCATTCAAAGAGATCACTCATAATACAGTGCGTGACGCAATTAACACACTGAAATCAAAAAAGAGTGCTGATATATATAACGGTAGATGTTATAAAAGGTATAAAGGATTTACTTATTCCACCTTTAACGAAGCTAATAAATGGCATTATCCGAACAGGCATCTTTCCAGATGCACTAAAGTGTGCTAAGATTATATTTTAAACGGTCGAAGATTATTGATAGAAAATTTCGGTACTTGTCCCCAATGTAGTACAAGGATCAGTGTGCTGGAGGAGAAGTCACAAAAAAGCTTTTATGATTCCACTTATGACAAGACATACTCTATGAGGCCAATTTCATTTGCCTTCAAACCAAGTCAAGATAATATAATGTCATTACGAGGACATATTAATGGTTTTATTTTAAAGTTATGGCAGTGGTCTGATTACTCCACCCAAATGAAACGAAATTTGGCATCTAATACCACTGTGAACAAATTTAACATATCAGAGAAAGTGGTGTTGATAACCTTTAATGATACAAACGTGCATGTTATAAATGTCAGCTACATACCAATAACCCAACTATGTTATCCTAACCACGAGTGCCAACCTGATCTCACCAACTGCAATGACTCACTGTTGATCAGTGATCTCGATTTTGACGGTTCCCAGGAATTGATCAGCTACAGTTCTACCTATCAGTGTGCTGACGACTTTAATGAGAAATGCCAGCTTGTTTCCAGCATGGAAGTCATTAGGCTCGAAGCTGAACTACCTAAACTTTATGCAAAATGAGTGCTCTTCAAGTTCTGCTTCTTTCTAATTGCGCCTGAATAAGACTTCGTATTTTCTTATCAATGAATAAGGTTTTTGTGATTTCACTTTCTCTATGTACAACCAATTCACAAAAAGGGGGATACCGGTGACGTAAACAACTATCGACCTATTTCACTACTCCCTATAATTTCTAAAATCGTAGAAAATATATTGAAAAATCAAATAGTTCGCCATTTTGACTGTAATCAACTCTTTAGTGCTCATCAATATGGTTTTAGGTCTTTAGATCAACAACTGACGCAATTTTGTCGTTCGTAGAAATCGTGTCAAATTGCTTTGAAGAAAAACTGTATTGTGCAGGGTCATTCCTTGACATGACAAAAGCTTTTGACTGCATACCACACGAATCATTATGTAACAAATTAAGCAAATACGGTTTCTGTTCAAATAGTCTACATCTCTTATCTTCATATTTGACAAATAGGGTGCAATCAGTCAAATATGATAACAAAACATCAAACACTTTACCAATAACACATGGTGTTCCTCAGGGATCGATTCTAGGACCAGTGCTGTTTATAATATATATAAACGATATGCCTGATTATGTTAACTCTAACATAATCTTATTTGCAGATGATACCACTAAGCTAAATATGGCTGACACACACGAGGTCGTTATTGATGGCTCTAGAAGTACCCTTAACCAAGTTTCAACTTGGTGCAAATCAAACAGTCTAATCCTGAACGACACAAAAACCAAGCAAATCTTATTTACACTAAATAAAATAGAAAATACAACAGACACTACTGTAAAGTTCTTAGGAATTCATTTAGATTCCAAACTTAAATGGGACGTCCACGGGGAAAATTTAGCAAAACAACTATCAAAAAATATATATTGTTTACGTAGTGTGTCATACTACACGAGTTCACCAGATACCTTAAGGGTGGCATACTTTGCACTATGTGAGTCACATATTAGGTATGGAATAATAATATGGGGACACTCTGCACCACGCCATAGAATATTCTCCATTCAACGTAGAGCCGTAAGGCTGATTGCTGGAGTAAAATATACAGAATATTGTAAAAGTTATTTTATTGAATATAAAATCTTAACTGTACCTTCTATATATATATTGGAATGCCTCATTCATATATAAAAAAAAACATATACCTATATCCAGACCATAACCATCATGATCATAATACGAGACACAAAAATGATATATCAAAATCGAATACGTCTTAAAACTGTGCATGCTGGAACAAACTATTACAGCATAAAATTCTTTAATAAATTACCACCTTATATAACTTGTATGCCTTTAAAACAATTTAAACAAACGATTAAAAACTATCTCCTGTCGAAAGCTTTTTATTCATGGGATGAATTTTTAAATTGTGATTTTAAAGTATAATTTCTTTAGAAATTTATACATTTTATGTTTTTAAATTAGATCTATAATCTTAACTTTGAGCTTTGGAGATTTCAATTTTAGGTTTTGACCTGTCAGTTTTAAATTGAGAGTGTTACGTTTTAAGCTTTTATATTTTTAATTTTTAATTCTAGATTTTAAGTTTTAATTTTAGTTCCATACCTGTGAGTTTTAAATTGTGAGTGTTAGGTTTTAAGATTTTATATTTTTAATTCTAGATTCTAAGTTTTAGTTGTAGTTACATAACATATAGAACGAAGTTCTTTTTAATGTATTATCTTACGTATACTGTGTTAGTTGTCCGGCAGATTTTAACATGTTTAGGTTATTTTATTTTATCTTATATGTTAATTTTATTACCTCTTAAACCTGTGTTGTCGTTAAATTATATAAGCGTACTCTTTGGGTTTTCTGTTATTAGTTTTAATTAAAACTATTTTATTTTCACTATATTGTATTTCAAATATTGACCTGTGTAAGCATATTGTTATTAACACAAATAAAGAATTATTGATTCCAACGCCACCCGGGACTGCAATAATTGTTGGACAGCCGTTACAATAACAATGTAAATGTAAGTGTAGTTACGTGGAATCTAGGATGCACTGATAAACAAATGATTTCTTGATAGCAAGAATTGTTTAATAGTGAACGTCAAATAAAATTTGTTAACATGCCAGTAATATTAAGTGTGGAAGAAAAAATAGAAATTGTTTTAATCGTTGGTGAAAATTATAAAACTTATCGTAAAGCAGCTGAAATTTTTAATAACAGACATCCAGGGAAAAATATACATCATACATCAGTAATGAGAATTATGGAAAAATTCAAAACATGTGGAGATGTTAAAAATAAATTCACAAACAAACGTCGAAAACCTGTTGCAAGTGAGGAGATGAAGTTAAATGTAATGTTATCTGTAGTGGAAAACCCTAAATTGTCTCTGCGAGAAAGGGCATCTTCGCTTCCAGATAAAATTGGTAAAGATACAATATCACAAATTTTTAAAGAAAACAAGTTACATCCATATAAACCACAATATATCCATACTTTAAAACCTGGGGACTACGACAGACGACTAGATTTTTGTTTTCTTTTTCAAGGAAATCTAGAAGACGATCCTTTTTTTTGCTAGGAAAATAATGTTTTCTGACGAAGCTACATTTACAGTGTCTTCGCAAAATTTTCGATGGTGGTCTGACTCCAATCCTCACTTTACGATTCAAACTCGCAATCAATATTTTTTTAAAACTAACGTTTGGTGCGCCATTTACAAGGATAAAATAATTGGCCCTTTTTTCTTTCGACAATCTATGACTTCTCAACGATATCTAAATTTGTTACAAAATCAGTTGCATGATTTTCTTCGTGACCTTCCAAGACATGAACGGCAACAGGTATGGTACCAGCAGGACGGTGCAACATGCCATAGTACGATGGAAGTAAGGCAATATCTTGAAAATATCTTTTATGAAAGGTTAATTCATAGATATTCCGATATTTCTTGGCCAGCTAGGTCGCCAGATTTAACCCCATTAGATTTTTTCTTATAGGGTTACTTAAAAGAAAAGGTATATCAACACAGACCATTTGCAGACGTAGATCATTTGGAAACAATTATTATGGAAACAATTCAGGGTATAACTCCGAATATAATTAGAAATGTTTTGAGGGAATTTTCTTCTAGAATTGATAATTATTGTAAAATAAAATAATTTTGTTATGTATCAACGAGTAAAAGAATTGCTACTTTTTCTTCCACACTCAATACCGGCATGTTAACAAATTTTATTTGACGTTCACTGTCAAACAATTCTTGCTATCAAGAAATCATTTGTTTATCAGTGCATCCTAGATTTCACGTAACTACACTTACATTTGCATTGTTATTGTAGATAAAAAAAAGAAAATAAGTTTTTTTCCATGTAATTGTATATAATTGCATATTAAAACATAGTTCTTCATTCCGAACAACTTTTCATAATTATAATTTTCGATATTATCACAAATAAAGATATTTTACTCTTGAGAAGAATTCATATTTTTTGACATTACTCGTATACTGCTTAAAAAAATTAATATCTGATGATTGTATTTTAAGTTCTGGATCAAGCAGAACTTTTTATAAAGAATAACTTTTTTTCGTAAAATTAATAATAAAAAAGTTTTCCGTATGGTGCGAACTTAAGCAGACACACTGTATATTTGACTTTAGTCAAGGTGTACCTAAAGTCTTTAGTCACGGTGTGCCTAAAGTCTTTAGACAAAGTGTGCCTAAAGTCTTTAGTCACGGTATGCCTAATATACCTAAAGTCTTTAGTCACGTTGGCAACAATTTAAATATGTATTTCATTTTGTTAAAGGCATTGTATTTCAGAATGTGGTGACCCATAGTATGAATCATTTTATAAGCGTCCGTGATAATTATATCGCAATAAACAAACGATCTAGTACAATAAATTACAAGTATGACGCTCGTTATAAAAAAATCCCATAAACAGAAGTTTACAGCAAAAATAAATAAGCAGAGTGTGAGCCGTGAAAAAAGTAAACGAGTCCCTAATACAGCATAAAATACCATTACGCAAATTGTAAAATCATATTTTTATTGGCAGCGTAATTTACGGCGGGGGCCAGCTGCGCGCGGCCGCCATAAAATTCGGAAACGGACGAGGGGGCCCACGTATTTACCGGTGGTAATACAGTTGGCCGACGCATTTTTTCCATTCCGCGCGGCGTTCGTATAAAGTTCCGCGTCTCGGTGCGGAGTGCGAGGCGATAGCATCTGCGGAGGATCCTCCTTGTGTACTTTATCCTGGATCGAAACACACCTTACAGCTTGTAATATGGAGGGTGCTCCGCGGGCGCACGGGGCCATAAATTACGTTCGCGTCGGCCCGTGGAATGCCTCGAGAGATGGGCGCGGGCGCGGACCGAGGCAGGGGCGTAGGGTGGCCGCGTTTCTATGTGTGGGGGTATGTGCGACTTTCAACTATCACCAAGATCGAGATCTAATTGTAAATGTAATTTTCGGTATAACAACGTCCTAATCAAGTATGACAGAAAAAACGCTTACTGTGGGTCAGTTCTTGGATACTGCATAAAGAGAAGAAAAATTCCTCATCAAACACAAGGGTGTGGGTGGAAATTATGTTGGAAACCTTTCTTTCGTAATTTGAAAAGTTCTAAAACTGATTCTAGCCAAAGAATTTACTTCCAAATCAGTAGGAGCACTTAGAATACATGTATTTTGAACATATATTAAAACAAATAATGTAGCTCAAGCGAAAACAAAATAGCGACATTTCAAACTCAAATTACATTTTAGCTAAAATTGCATTTCATAATTTGAAAAATTATACAATCAATTCTGGATAAAGAATTTACTTCCAAATCAGTATGAACACCTAGAATACATGTATTTTTTACATACCTTAAAATAAATAATGTAGCTGAAGCGGAAACAATATGGCGACATTTTAAACTTCAATTGCATTTTAACTAAAATTACATATCGTAATTTGAAAAATTCTAAAACTGATTCTGATCAAAGAATTTACTTGCAAATCAGTAAAAACACCTAGAATACATGTATTTTTAACATATCTTAAAACAAATAATGTAGCTAAAGCGAAAACAAAATGGCGACATTTTAAACTTCAATAACATTTTACCTAAAATTGCATGTCGTAATTTGAAAAATTCTAAAACTGATTCTGGGCAAATAATTTACTTGCAAATCAATAGAAGCACCTATAATACATTTATTTTTAACATATCTAAAAATAAATAATGTAACTGAAGCGAAAAAAAAATGGCGACTTTTTAAACTTCAATTACATTTTAACTAAAATTGCATTTCGTAATTTGAAAAATTCTAAAACTGATTCTGGCCAAAGAATTTACTCACAAATTAGTAAGAGCACCTAGAATACATGTATTTTTAAGATATCTTAAAACAAATAATGTAACTCAAGCGAAAACAAAATGGCGACATTTCAAACTTCAATTACATTTGAACTAAAATTGCATTTCGTAATTTAAAAAAAATTAAAACTAATTCTGAACAAAGAATTTACTTCCAAATATTTAGGAGCACCTAGAATACATTTATTTTTATCATATTTCAAAATAAATAATGTAACTCAAGTGAAAACAAAATGGCGACATATTAAACTTCAATTACATTTTAGCTAAAATTGCATACCGTAATTTGAAAATTTCTAAAACTAGTTCTGGCCACACAATTTACTTCCAAATCAGTAACAGCATCTAGAATACATGTATTTTTAGCATATCTTAAAACAAATAATATAGCTCAAGCAAAAACAAAATGGCAATATTTTAAACTTCAATTACATTTTACCTAAACTTGCATTTCGTAATTTGAAAAACTCTAAAACTGTTTTTGGCCAAATAAATTACTTCCAAATGAGTAGGAATATCTAGAAAACACTTATTTTTAACACACCTTAAAATAAATGATGTCTCTCAAGGGAAAACAAAATGGCGACAATTTAAACTTCAATTATAATTTAACTAAAATTGCATATTGTATTTTGAAAAATTTTAAAACTGATTCTAGCCTAAGGATTTACTTCCAACTCAGTAGAAGTAGCTAGAATATATGTATTTTTAACATACCTTAAAATAAATAATTTAGCTCGAGGGAAAACAAAATGGCGATATTTTAAACTTCAATTACGTTTTAACTAAAATTGCATATTGTATTTTGAGAAATTCTAAAACTGTTTCTGGACAAACAATTTACTTCCAAATCAGGAGAAGCATCTAGAATACATGTATTTTTAGCATATCTTAAAATAAATAATGTAGCTCAAGTAGAAACAAAATGGCGGCTTTTCAAACTTCAATAACATTTTAGCTAAAATTGCATTTCATAATTTGAAAAATTCTACAATCAATTCTGGACAAAGAATTAATGAGTAGAAGTACCTAGAATACATGTATTTTTAACATATCGTAAAATAAATAATGTAACTCAAGCGAAAACAAAATGGCTACCTTTCAAACTTCACCTACATTTTACCTAAAATTGCATTTCGTAATTTGAAAAATTCTAAAACTGTTTGCGGCCAAATAATTTACTTCCAAATGAGTAGGACTATCTAGAAAACACTTATTTTTAACATATCTTAAAATAAATGATGTCTCTCAAGGGAAAACAAAATGGAGGCATTTTAAACTTCAATTGCATTTTAACTAAAATTACATTTCGTAATTTGAAAAAATTTAAAACTGATTCTGGATAAACAATTTACTTCCAAATTAGTACAAGCATCTAGAATATATGTATTTAAGGCATATCTTAGAATAAATAATGTAACTCAAGTCAAAACAAAATGGCGGCATTTCAAAATTCAATAACATTTTAGCTAAAATTGCATTACGTAATTTGAAAAATTCTAAAACTGATTCTGGACTAAGATATTACTTGCAAATCAGTAGGAGCATCTAGAATACATGTATTTTTAACATATCTTAAAATAAATAATATAGCTCAAGTCAAAACAAAATGGCGGCATTTTTAACTACAATTGCATTTTAACTAAAATTACATTTCGTAATTTGAAAAATTTTAAAACTGATTCTGGACAAACAATTTACTTCCAAATTAGTACAAGCATCTAGAATATATGTATTTAAGGCATATCTTAGAATAAATAATGTAACTCAAGTCAAAACAAAATGGCGGCATTTCAAAATTCAATAACATTTTAACTAAAATTGCATTACGTAATTTGAAAAATTCTAAAACTGATTCTGGAATAAGATATTACTTGCAAATCAGTAGAAGTACCTAGAATACATGTATCTTTAACATATCTTAAAATAAATAATGTAGCTCAAGGGGAAACAAAATGGAGACATTTTAAACTTCAATTGCATTTTAATTAAAATTGCATTTCGTAATTTGAAAAATTCTAAAAGTGATTCTGGACAAACAATTTACTTCCAAATCAGGAGAAGCATCTAGAATACATGTATTTTTAGCATATCTTAAAATAAATAATGTAGCTCAAGTGGAAACAAAATGGCGGCATTTTAAACTTCAATAACATTTTACCTAAAATTGCATTTCGTAATTTGAAAAACTCTAAAACTGATTCTGGACAAAGAATTTACTTCCCAATCAGTAGAAGTACCTAGAATACATGTATTTTTAACATATCTTAAAATAAATAATGGAACTCAAGCGAAAACAAAATGGCTACATTTTAAACTACAATAACATTTGACCTAAAATTGCATTTCGTAATTTGAAAAGTTCTAAAACTGATTCTGGCCAAAGAATTTACTTCCAAATCAGTAGGAGCACCTAGAATACATGTATTTTTAAGATATCTTAAAACAAATAATGTAACTCAAGCGAAAACAAAATGGCGACATTTCAAACTTCAATTACATTTGAACTAAAATTGCATTTCGTAATTTAAAAAAAAAATAAAACTAATTCTGAACAAAGAATTTACTTCCAAATATTTAGGAGCACCTAGAATACATTTATTTTTATCATATTTCAAAATAAATAATGTAACTCAAGTGAAAACAAAATGGCGACATATTAAACTTCAATTACATTTTACCTAAACTTGCATTTCGTAATTTGAAAAACTCTAAAACTGTTTTCGGCCAAATAAATTACTTCCAAATGAGTAGGATATCTAGAAAACACTTATTTTTAACACACCTTAGAATTAATGATATCTCTCAAGGGAAAACAAAATGGCGACAATTTAAACTTCAATTATAATTTAACTAAAATTGCATATTGTATTTTGAAAAATTTTAAAACTGATTCTAGCCTAAGGATTTACTTCCAACTCAGTAGAAGTAGCTAGAATATATGTATTTTTAACATACCTTAAAATAAATAATTTAGCTCGAGGGAAAACAAAATGGCGATATTTTAAACTTCAATTACGTTTTAACTAAAATTGCATATTGTATTTTGAGAAATTCTAAAACTGATTCTGGACAAACAATTTACTTCCAAATCAGGAGAAGCATCTAGAATACATGTATTTTTAGCATATCTTAAAATAAATAATGTAGCTCAAGTCGAAACAAAATGGCGGCATTTCAAACTTCAATAAAATTTTAGCTAAAATTGCATTTCATAATTTGAAAAATTCTACAATCAATTCTGGACAAAGAATTCATGAGTAGAAGTACCTTGAATACATGTATTTTTAACATATCGTAAAATAAATAATGTAACTCAAGCGAAAACAAAATGGCTACCTATCAAACTTCACCTACATTTTACCTAAAATTGCATTTCGTAATTTGAAAAACTCTAAAACTGTTTGCGGCCAAATAGTTTACTTCCAAATGAGTAGGAATATCTAGAAAACACTTATTTTTAACATATCTTAAAATAAATGATGTCTCTCAAGGGAAAACAAAATGGCGACAATTTAAACTTCAATTATAATTTAACTAAAATTGCATATTGTATTTTGAAAAATTGTAAAACTGATTCTAGTCAAAGGATTTACTTCCAAGACAGTAGAAGTAGCTAGAATATATGTATTTTTAACATACCTTAAAATAAATAATTTAGCTCGAGGGAAAACAAAATGGCGATATTTTAAACTTCAATTACGTTTTAACTAAAATTGCATATTGTATTTTGAGAAATTCTAAAACTGATTCTGGACAAACAATTTACTTCCAAATCAGGAGAAGCATCTAGAATACATGTATTTTTAGCATATCTTAAAATAAATAATGTAGCTCAAGTCGAAACAAAATGGCGGCATTTCAAACTTCAATAACATATTAGCTAAAATTGCATTTCATAATTTGAAAAATTCTACAATCAATTCTGGCCAAAGAATTTACTTCCAAATCAGTAGAAGCACCTCGAATACATGAGTTTTTAACATACCTTGAAATAAATCATGTAGCTTAGGGGAAAACAAATTGGCGACATTTCAAACTTCAGTTAAATTTTACCTAAAATTGCATATAGTATTTTGAAAAATTCTAAAACTGATTCTGGCCAAAGAATTTACTTCCAAATCAGTAGGCGTACCTATAATACATTTGTTTTTAACATATCTGAAAAAGAGTAATGTAGCTTAAGGGAAAACAAAATGACGACATTTGAAACTTCAATTATATTTTAACTAAAATTGCATATTGTATTTTGAAAAATTTTAAAACTGATTCTGGACAAAGAATTTACTTCCAAATCAGTAGAAGCACCTAGAATACATCTACTTTTTATTTGCCACAATAGTGACCCAAAATAGAGAAACTTAAAAATATTTGTCAAAAAAAGAAGGTTAGGTTTAATTATGTAAATAATTGCCACTATAAGAATAATTTGAAGTAACACTTAACTCTTCCTTGAATTTTAGTATTTATACTGTTAAATATGTAGGGAGAGTTTATATTAGCTTCTACTAGAAGGAGAAAAAATTCAATCTCATCCCTCTATTTATATAAGTGCAGGCTTAAGTAAGATGAGTTTAGGTTACTTTTTTTTGGAAAAAAATAAACAGAAGAGAAATCTAACATTACCTAACACTGCATTAATTGTAGGTTGAAGTTAAAACAAGTTTAATTATTCACATAATTAAACATAATTTAACAGTACCTAATTTAGGTGACAACTTGTTAGATGAATGAAGTTAAGTGAGATTTTTCTTCTCTTTCCAGTTCTTCTGTTTACCTAATCTACTCTAACCCAATATAAACTAGAAGTCGAGTCAATTGATATTAGATTACATTAGATGCTTTCTTTTTTCAACAAACAACAAACAAAACAAAAGAAATAATTAACCTCACACAAGGCTTCATCTATTGTAGTTTGAAGTTAAATTAGGTACCTAAAATTAAAGTAGTTTAGGTGAGAAATTAAATCACGAAGAAGAAGAAATATCTAACCTGAGTCAATCTCGCCTAACTCTTTACCTAATTATATGTTCATGTTAAGTTAAAGTATGTTTATATTGGTTTCTATTGGGTAAAGAATTGCCAAGAGAAGAAGAAGAAACTGACCTCACTTAACGTTTCACCTAATCGTAGGGTTAAGTTCAATTAGGTTTTATTATGTTAATAATTGGAAATAAAAAAGGAATCTACTTCACAATAATTTTAAAAAACACTCTACTAATTCTAATTCTAGTAAAATATTATGTGAAATTAGATGAGATTAGGTGAAGATTTGAATTTAGAAAAAGAAATCTAACTCTTCATCTAATCAAACATATGAGTCATAACTTTATTTAGGTGAGAGAATTCCAAATTTAGAATTGTAAAGAAGTATTGATAATAACTTGGAAATGACATCAAGTAAAAATGTTGACATCTTCAAAAGCTTTTGAACGTTTTCTTTGTATATTGGTCATCTAAATTTAATTTTGACCAACACCAATAATTTTATAGTTGAGTTATATAGTTATAACATATCAAAGTCAACAACAAAGTTACTATATTTTGGTTATTTTATAGTCACATAGTTCTAAAGCTAAATTGTGTAATAATTAAAAATTATCCGGTAGCTGGAGCGTCAACAATATGACCTTATCTCAACAAACATTTTGACCATCCACGCTTTTCGTAGAACCAATTATACAAAGTGATTTATTCCGGACCGTCCGCGACAACAGTTGGCCGTAAATTTGTAGCTGGCCGGTCTGCTTTTGTCATGTTTTCTTCTTTTCTTTTTTTTTAGTTTTTGGCCGATCCGAAGCGCTCGTCGCGCATCGTGTGAAGCGGCTCGCCGCGGCGGTATTTCCTAGCTTAGGAATTTCACGAATCCAGAAAGTCATCAATATGAATGAAGTGTACATGAAAAAAAAAACTGTAAAGGTTTTCCGCCCCTTGAGTTATTCGCCAGTGCACCAATTAACGACATTTTTGGATTCCTCCGAGGTATGGAGAAGGAACGTTCGAACGTTTCGATGGATTTAATGGATAGTTTTAAACTTAATTTTTTTGTCGGTTATGCAAATTTATTATCAAAAAAATTAACTGTAAGTAAAACAATTAGGTTGGATTATGTATTGAAAATTGATGGTGTTAACTAAAATCTGACATCCGATATAAAGTTAAGAGTATTTTGGTAATGCTAGCGGTCCTTCAGTGGCACCCTGGGGAATACCCTAACGTTAAATACAATGCCCTTATCATGCATCTACACAAACGCAAAATAAAACCAATGATACTGAAAAGTACGCTTATGGTAACATCAGAATCTCTTTATTATCAAAGACATTTTTTTTTTTTGGAAACCATTTTATTGGTCAAATAGTTTTCATCAATCTTATTAATACTAAAGAAAAATTAGTTTCCATTCTTGACCAGGTCTAGACAAGATTGATGTAGACAAATATCCACTTCTGCTTCAAAAATTGGCAATCGCCAACATTTTTAGGTAGCTGCTTTTGGTAAGTAGTTACTCATGCAGCCAAACTAATCTCTAGAATGTTTTCAACCAACTTTCTATACTCCGCTTTTCTTTTCTATGCGATATTTAACTGTATTATTACTTGTAAGAAGCTAAATATTTATAACCAAAAATAAACAAAAGTATTATTTCAAGATAATACCATAAAAGTGCCATGTATAATTTAATAACATAAAAAGAATTGTAAGTGGTATCTATAGAATTTCGTATATGTGTAATTTTTGCAAGGTGTTCCGTAGTTAAAATTTATTGTCAACAACAACCGTGCAAGGAAATTTTTGAAAGCCATTCACATCAAACGGTGACACGCCCAAGTCATTTGTTGGTCCTCGTTTATTTACGACAAATTGGATACTTGTAACTCCCGGCCCACGCCGTTACCACCACAATAAACCAACAATTGTCCCCTGTCCACCTCGAAATTTCCCTGGCAGCCACCGCATAAAACATAACCACAATGGTCCCCTCGGTTTTCGGCTCCTCGCGGGTGGGAGGAGTCCTTAATGACCAATAAATAAGAACGTTAATGGCCGGGCCCGGGCAAAAAACTAATTCCATACCCGCCATTGTATTAACGGAATTATTTATACTGGTTTATTTACAGTAGTGTCGCAGTACCCGGTGGTACCATACGGTACGCGTATTTATGGGCACCGCGGGCCACCATAGATCTCAATATACACAGTGGCCGGGTAATTTACGACACCGATCACGTCCATAAATTACCCAAATAAAGATTTCCATTGTCGCACGGTTACGTATAAATTCTGTTTGGTACAATGCAGTGAGTTATTGCCAGCCAGCGAGATCAAAGAGATGAATGCGTAACAATGATGCGGATTTTTCGTGCTTGCCGGGTTTAATTATGGACATGATCTTCTTGGAATTGAAGAAACCCGTATGTTAAGTTCAGTGGATTTCGTTGTTTTTTTTTTTTGATCGTGCCATACATATCAATTGTACTACCTTTGGATACGAAAGTACTACCAAAACCGGAATTTAACACAACAGGGATAAAACTGTAGGTGAAAATAATAAAGTTCTAACGCAATTTTTATTCAATAGTACTACCACAGGATACAAAAGTACTACCAAAACAAGAATTTAACACAACAGGGATAAAACTGTAGATGTAGATAATAAAGCTCTAATGTAATTTTTTTGGTCGTACCTTATAAATCAATAGTACTACCATAGGATACAAAAGTAGTACCAAAGCAGGAATTAAAATTAACTGTAGGTGAAGATAATAAAGTTCTAATACTAATAAATAGGCGTGTAACAATGTAATTATACCCATTATGTACGAGTTTACTTATTATGTTTCAGAGTAGATAAATTAAAGTCGCACTTCAATGCTTCAAATTTCTGTGCCGTCGAGCACAAATTAAATTGCGCTCGGCAGGCGATCAATTTCCCGACGTTTGAAACGCTCCGAGTGGAATTAGTGTTTCGCATTAGTAATACCGGCCGACTATAAACATTCCTAGACATAAAAGTGAGTACGTTTACTACACTTTCGAATATTTGCTCGTTTATGGTATTGCGTGTTTATGTTGTGCGAGAATTCGTTCGTAATTTCATTCTGATTTATAAATCGCGGCGTGTCCGCGTTTCGAGGAAGTGCCAGCGCTAAACTTGGGCAGACGACCATTTCGCTAGATGATTTAGAGCCGTCGGGTTTTTGATTAATGCTTCAACGGAATCGGATATTTATATCTATCGGCGCGCCGTGGCACTCGCAATCGCATAAAAATCGCTGCGTCGACTCGAGTATTTTGAAAATTTATTACGCCGAGATTTCGATCTTATTAGGTATTGATAGGTATACGATTGAAAAAAGGGGAAATCAAAACGTTTACAGAATTTGTATTCCATGCCTATATATTATCTACTTCAAACAATAGGGTAGAGTATTTTGCTCTTTCATTACTAACGTAAAAAATTTGTTTTCGATATCTTCATAACATTTAACACCTTCATCATCTCTTCTGTGGAAGTTAAGCTACAAACAAATCTAAAATTTAAAAAAATGTCTCAGGCAATTTAAACTAAAACTTAGTTTAACCTTTCAAAAACTTATAGCTACTTATAAGTTTAACTTCAACTCCTTGGATTTTAGACTTAAATGTTCTGGATTTCTTTAATTAAAATTTCCCAACCAATTCTAATAAATCTTTAGGATCACCTTTTAGAAATCCATAGCTATACAATTTTCCAACATTTATAAACAAAATGTTGTAAAGATTTTTTAGAATTACACTTAAATGGTTGTTTTCAAATTATTACCCATTAATAGTGGTTTTCAAATAAAATGTTTTTTGTTAAATTTCCCATCCAATTCAAGAATAACCTCCAAAAACCTACACCTTTCAACTTAAGAATGACCTTTCAAAAAACTATAACTACACAATTATAGAATATTATAATATTCTGAGGATTTCTTAGACCTGATACTTTGATAGCCGTTTTTAAAGATTTTTTCAACATTTCTCATTCAAGTAGAATTGAACTTTACGGTGACCTTATTACAAAAACTCATAGGTATATAATTTCTGAACGACTGCAAACAATATTTTCTAAGGTTTTCTGATACTTGGATAATCATTTTTAAAGATTTATCAATTTTGTAATAAAATTTCCCAACCAACTAGAATTGAACTTCAGGATGACCTTTCAGAAAACTATTGCTACATAATTTCCCATCAACTATATACAAAATTTTCTTTAAATTTCTTAGAATTTGCTCTTTGATGGTCGTTTGTAAAGGATTTTAAAATCTCTAATACAATTTTTCAACCAACTAGAACTGAACTTCAGGATGACCTTTAATAAACCTATGGCTACATAATTTTCCAATAACTCTAAACAATATTTTCGTGGATTTACTTGGAAGGTTGATTTCAAAAATTTTTCAAATTTTCTAATAAAAATTCTCAGCCATGTAGAATGAAGCTTTATGATGACCTTATAAAAACCTATAACTATATAAATTTTTAACAGTAACAAATAACTATAAATAATGTTTACAATGTTTTAAAATTTCTACATCAAATATTTTTAAAATTTTCAGTAAAATTTATTCATTTCTAAAGAATCTTAAAATTTGTAGTAATATTTCCTAACCAACTAGAATCAAACTTCAGGATGACTTTTAAGAAACCTATGGCTGCATGATTTTTTAACAACTCTAAACAATATTTTCTTGGATTTTTTTAGAATTTACACTTTCAAATCTCTAATAAAATTTGTTTAGCCATGCTGAACTTAATTTGATTTTAATGACCTTCCAAAAATTTATAGCTACATACATTTCCAACAATAACATAACTATTAGTAATGTTTATGCTTTCCTAGAATTTCTTCTTCAAATAATTTTGAAATTTTCAGTAAAATTTCTTATCTAACGTAAATTAAATTTCAGGAAGACATTTTAGAAAGTTGTATCTAACTAATTTACCAACAATTATAAACAAGATTTATCTCATATTTCTTAGAATTTACAGTTGGGTGGTAAATTTAGAATTGTTTTATTGTATATTTTAATTGGTTTTGTGTTTATTTTTTTTCCACAATCTCAATTTAATTTTTTGTAAAATTTTTTGTTTTCAAGTGAATTTTGAAATAATTTAGATTTTCTTAAAATTAGGTTTATTAAATTTTCTTGAGTTTTCTTTTTCATGAAATTTTAATTGTTTTACTCTGCGAAATGTTTATATTTTATTTTTAGTGTATAACAATTTTAATTGTTTTAGAATTTTTTAATTTTTTTTTTTTAGAAAATTTGGAATGATTTTATTGTATATCTGAATTATTTTTTTACAGGTTTTTTTCCATCTATCTACTTTTTTTTCCGTGAAATTTCGCTTATTCTAAATGAATTTAGATTTCTTTTAGAAAATTTTACATTTGTTTAATTAGACTTTTGATCCTTTCCCTTTTATCCTTGTTTCGATATTTTGATTTATTTGTCTTATATTTTTTATTCTATTAACCTATTCATTTTATTAATTTATTATCCTGCAAGGCGTCTGGAGTCTTGAAGCCCTAGTTGAAAGCGATTGTCTTTTGTCGCTTTCTGTCCCTTTACTTTCATTTTATGTCTTAAGTCCTCTGATGCTTAACCTTTACCTTTTCCTCTCTATACTTTACCTTTTGTTTTACACCTTGATGTCTTTTGTGTTTTCTTCCGTGTTTCCTTTGTATTGCGTTCTTTGTGTTTTCGTAATTTGATGGTGTCATTTGACCTTGTTCTTCTTTTATTTTTATTGTTAATCCTTTGCTTGGAATCCTCTATATTTGGTTCTTTGGTTGTCTTCTGTCCTCAGTCTTTAGTTTTTTGTCATTTATTTTTTGTCTTTAGTTCTTTGCCTTTTATCCTTGGTCTTTTATTATTTGACTTTTGTTCTTTGTGTTTTGTCATCAATTTTTATTTGTCGTTTGTCTTTTTATGTTATTATGTTATTTTCTTTCATTCTATTTGTATATTTCGTGTCTCCGACCTTTATTCTTGGTCTTTTGTTCTATATCTTTTGCTCATTGCCTTTTGTACTTTATCCTGTGTATCCTCTATCTAGTCTCCTTCATTTTTTCCTTTTTCTTTTGTCTTTCGCCATTTTTCCTTTGCCTTATGCCATTTTACTTTCTTTTTCTATGTTCTTAGTCTTCTGTCATTGGTTTGTCTTTTATTCGACTTTAACATTTTCTTTTTTGTCTCCTGCCCTTTGCCTCGTATTTCTTGTATCATTTGTTGTTTGCTCTTTGTTTTTAATTCATTACTTTAATTTCTTCATCATTTCTCTTTGTTTCTTTATCTTGTGTTCCTTGTTAATTGACATTTGTCACTTATCTTTTAATCTTTATTTTTTTATCTCCTATAGTTTGTTCTTTGTCTTTTGTCCTCGTCTTTTATCCCTAATTTCTAGTTCTTTTGTTAATTGCTCTCTGACTTTTGTCTTCTATCGTTTATCTTTGGTCGTCTATCTGCTTTTTTTGTTGATGTCTTTTATCCCTGGTTTTGTGTTGTCTAACTTTTGTCCGCCGTCGTTTGTTTTCTAACCCTTGCGTTCATCTTTTACCTTTTGTTCTTTTTGTTTCTTTGCGTTATTTATTGTTTTGTCTTGCCTCATTTGTCTTTTGTTCTTTATTTTTTGCCCATTGGTATTCCGTGTCTCCTCTGTCATATTTTATTTTTTCTTTCATCATTTGCCAGTTTTCCTTTGTCTTGTGCCATTGTAGTTTCTTTTTCTGTGCCCTTAGTCTTTTATCTTTGGTTTGTCTCTTTTTCTATGTTTTGTGTCCTCTGACTTTTATCACTTGTCTTTTTTTTATCATTTATATTTTGCCCTCTATGTTTTTCCTTGGGTTCTATGGGGTTTATCTTTTGTTTTCTGCCCCTTGCCTGACATTTCTTGTATCATTTTTCTTTAGTTCTTTGTATTTATTTATTTATCATTTCTCTTTTATTCTTTGTCTTGTGCAGTTGCCTTTTGTTATTTTGTCTTTTTGTTCTTTGTCTTTTGTTATTTGACATTTGTCACTTATCTTTTATTCCTTATTTTTTATCTTTTATAGTTTGTTCTTTGTCTTCTGCCTTTATTTTTAGTCCTTTGTTAATTTTTATCTGACCATTGTCTCCTACCTATCCTTTGTCTTCTAACTCTAGTTTTTCTTCCTTGTCTTTTGTCATTTTTTAATTCGTTTTGTGTTGCTTAACATTTGTATGATGTCCTTTGTTGTCTGACTTTTGTCACTTTTGTCATTCATCATCGTTTATCTGTTGCTCTGTTGTGTTTTATCTTGTTTTACCTCCTTTGTATTTTGTTATTTATCTTTTGCCTTTGTGTCGTTTCTCTACTCTCTTTTGTATTTTCTTTTTTCTTTCATGATTTGCCTTTTCTCGTGTATATTATTCTATTTTACATTCTTCTACTGTGTCCTTTATCTTGCATTATGTGTTTATCCTTTGTCATATGTCTTGTATTTTTATTTTTATCTTTTTTCCTTTTTTTGTCTTTAACCCTTTATATTATGCCCTTAGTTCTTCTTCTTGTATCATCTGTGTTTTGCTTTTTGTGTTCTATCCCTTGCCTAATATTTTTTGTATCTTTTATGCTTTGTTCTCTCTCTTTTCTCCTTTGCTTTAATTTATTTTTCATTACTCTTTTGTTATTTGTCCTGTGCCCTTTACCTTTTGCCATTTGTATTTTTGTTCTTTGTCTTTTTTCATTTGACTTATCTTTTATCCTGTATGGTTTGTTCTTTGCCTTTGGTCCTCTCTTTTTGTCTTTGTCAATTATCCTATCTTTCTTTCTTAATTGTTATCTGACTTTTGCCTTCTAACGTTTATAACATGTCTTATATCTTCTGTTTTTTTTTCTCTTGTAACTTATTTGATTCAATTAGCTTCAAACTTCAATTTTTTAAGTGAAATATAATCTCGTTTTTTTTCACGAAAATTTTAATTGTTTTGAGTTAATTTTCAAATGCTTTTTATAGAAAATTTCATTTATTGTTTTTAAGTTTTCATTTTTTTCAATTGTTTTTGGTTAATTTAATAATGATTTTTTAATTACCTAGAAAAAAAATAAACATTTTTTTCAGTTTTGTCTTTCTAAACTTTTAATTGTTTTAAGTGAAATATCAAATTTTATCTTTTGAGAAAAACTTTTAATTATTAGTGCTTTATTCGTCAAATTAATTTGATCTTCGCGTAACTCAATCAATCAATTTGTCAAATATTATTTTTTAGAAAAAAACTTTTTCAATTTGATTTATTTCGAAAAATTCCAATTGTGAAGTGAATTTTCAATTTTTTTACTTAGCTTTTTTTTCTTTAAAATTTTATTATTTATTTTTAGGTGTAATAATATTTTTTTCTTTTATGTAAAATTTCAGTTTTTTCAAATGATTTTTCTTTGATTTTAAGTTTTTTTCCTACAATCTTATTTTATTTTATATTACGTTAAATTTCAATTAATCAGTTAAACTTGAAATGAAAACACTTTTTTTAAATTTTGTTTGCATAAGCATTTGCTAAAGCATATTTATTGTAATATTTTAATCATAGATTTTATTTTACTTTATACTTGACTGTGCATGCATTCTATTTGTGTAAATTTATTTGCCTGATTGTAATATTTTATATTTATGTATGTAATTTGTACATTTGTGAAATATTATTAATCTTAAGTTTTATTTTAATCCTATTATATCTGTGTAATTGACTTGTGAAAATTATATAATTATGATCTGCTCCACCAATAAAGAATAAATAAATAAATAAATAAACACTTTTTACTTAACAATGACTACAGTTTCTACATGTATAACGAAGTAGAAGCGTCAAGAATCAATAATATAAATGCTGTAAAATATAATACAATGTATTTTCAATCGTTTTAAACATTTTTTTTAAATTTAAAATTATTTAATTTTAGATTATAATCGTTTTTTTTTCTTCGGTTTTCTTTAAATTTCAAATGACATTAGAAATTTCCCTAGCGTACTCTTGACCTACCTCAATAGATTGTGCATTAAGGTAGGTCAGGAGTACGCTAGGTCAAGATATAGTATATTGGGGTAGGTCAAGAGTACGCTAGGTTAATGTACGGGAGTACGCCGGCTAAAGCAGTAGATTTATTGAAATAAACACCAAATACGAACAATTGTAATCAAATAATAAAATCCAATTGAAACTTTAAGAAGAAAAAAAAACAGACAATTTCTTTAAAATTTGGGATTTACAACAATAAAAAAACAAGTGTTTTTTTGTATAATTCCTTCAAATTTTTAGCAAAATTTCTCATCTAATTTAAACCAAACATCAAGTTGTTAGGTTACTCTGCTTTTGCAAAAATTAAATATATCTTTTTTAGAATTCACATCTATAATAACTAAAAATCCATCTGGTCCTCAATTTTTTAATTTGTAAATCTACTTTCTCCAATTTTTTCTATTAAACTTCAGTAAGATGTTTTTAAACAAAGCAATAACTCTAAAAAATATTACAATCAATCAATATTTTTTTTTATGATTTCTTCTAATGTCTTCTTTAAAAATCGTTTTAAAAGTAGTTTTGTGAGTTACGTGAAGATAAACTTGATTAATTTAAAAAAACACTAAAAACCTTTCTTCACAATTTTATTTAAATTCACAGATATATATTTCGGGCACAAATATATAATAATAATGTATTAAAACTTTGAAGAAAGGTTTTTACTGCTTTTTTTAAATTAATCGTTCTTAAAGTATTTTCAAATTTTTAGATATTCTTCTTAGCCAGTTTAAATCAAACTTTTAGATGGTTTTATAAAAACTTTATAGTTTTAAAAGAGCTTAGCAATAATTAACAGTATTTTCTTCTAAAATTTTTAGAGTTCACCCTTTAGAACTTCTCCAGAGCTGTCGATTTTCACAACAAACTTAAACCATTTGTTTATTTATGAATTCTCTTGATGTTTTTTTATCATTAAATTTTTATTAAAATATAATCATACAAATGTATGATGTTTATTCATAGGCTTATAAGAAGAATAACAGAACAAAATATGTTTCATGGATTTTTTTAAATTTACGTTTGCAATTTTTTTTCAGTTTTTGTTTCAATAAAAAAAATTTCTTCGTTGATTTTTAATAAATTTTGGTAAGCTTTTTAAACAACTTTGGTGTTTTTCAACTAGCTATTTTAATAAAAGTTTATATTTATAAGTTTAAGGAACTTAAATTTCATTAACAAACACAACAAACTTTTACTAATTTTTTTTGGGGGATTAATATCAAAAAAACGTAGAAAGTTTTTGTGAAATTTCTTAGCCAATTTGAATCAAACATCAGTACAAACTTCTTAATTTTTTATTGCTTCACAATTTCTTTACTTTTGTGTACTTAAAATTTTTCGAATTCACACTTGAAAGTTGTTTTGGAAAATATTAAAACTTCAGATTATTTACTAATTTGAATCAAATGTTTGGATGACTTTTCGGATACCTGTAGCTATATAAGTCCATTACAATAATACATTGCAAAGTTATAATTTATTGCAAATTTGAACTGTAATTTTTATATTTTATTTTTTATAAATCAAGTTGGCGATAATTTTCTTTATTTAAAATAAATTTTTAAGACGGTATTTAAAAGATCAATAGATACAAAACTCTGACTCTAAAGACCACTAATTTTTACGATATCTGTAACAATAGCATAATTAAAAACCAAAACAGTTTCTTAATTTTTTTAGAATTGATTTCATTTAAATTCCAACCATTTATTATCATTTACAATGCGTAAAGCGTATCCAATAAATATTTTATTACATCGACATGTATGTTTCATTATGCACAGTCTTACTTTATGATCAGGCACTTCACTAGAATTTCAATTTACTTCAGCTTGATTTATTTGATCTGAATTACTATAATATTCTTTTCTAGAATTTTAACTCACCTCACAATAATCGGAATGTTTATAAAATTTAAAAAAAAAAAAACATTACTTTCTACCTGGCTATAGATCATTCTTCTAGAATTGTTAAGAACTGAAATATTTATTTTGATTTGACTTACAAATTATTAAATTGTTAATAGTTTGTAAAGTATTTTATTTAAAAAAAATAGGCATTATCAAGAAAAAAAGAGATATTAACTATTTTTTAAATACATTCGTATACATGCCACTTAAGAAGAGTTTACTTTAGATTATTTACAACAAATTCCATTACCACAAGATTTATGATTGATAAAATTGTAATTTTTAATTTTAACTAATTTAATCCCATATTCTTCATAAATATTTGTGGATGCCAAAAAAAAGCACTAATACCAATTTTATATATTTTGTGTAATATAGGGGGTATTATTTATTTGACCCAATATGCTAACAATATTATACATAATAATTTTTAACCAAAATTTTTCGAATTCACAAAATATGTGTTTTTCCATCCTTCATTTTCTATAAATCGATGTAAATAATAACTATATAACTATATAACGCGTTTGAATGAACTCGGAATAACGCACAGATATTGTCGCAGGATAATTGCAAAACAAGACAACATAAGGACACATATGATTCGCGTGATAACACCATCACACGAATCATTTACCAAAATACTGCACGAACAATTTAAATACATGTGCAAACTATACCCTGTGATTGAAAGCAGACCACCGACACCGATCCCCGTCCCCTGCAGTAGATGCAATAAATTCACACATGTAACGGCTGATTGCAAAGAAGCCTTATCCTGCGCAAAGTGCTCAGGCGCCCACCCGACTACAACTTGCGACACCACCTTGCCAATCAAGTGCAAGTCATGCGGTGAAACAACCCACGGAGCTTGGTCCACCCGTTGTCCAAATAGACCCCTTCAGCCCATCGAGGGAATACCCAACGTAAAAATCCAAAACGTTAATAAAAAGTCAGCGGCTATCGACCAAAACCTTACAAAAAACTCACGAATTCATACTCCCATTACCATTCACGATTTCATTATAGACACATACACAACTAAGATTAATTCACCCTCTAACATAGACAGACAAGCGCTACTAAAAAAATTAAAAACACGTTTCATTGATTCATTTCGCATCGACACTCACATTAACTTTTCAGGCAATAAAATGTACATTGTCATGTTTGATATGGACCAACCGAACGTCATTCCACCGGTTGAGCCAATTTTAGGCATCCATGTAGGACACGCCGAGGTAGTAAAAAATGGCTAGTCTAAATTTCATATATACAAACATCAACTCATTACCAAAAAAATCTCATCTCCTTTCCCATTTCCTCTGTAATAATCCAATAGATGTAACCCTAATGGTAGAAACTAAAACCACCAAACCCTTTTCCTTCAAAAACTGGTCCTCGATCCAAATCCCGTCTTCCATTCCCAACCAAAATATCCGTGGCGGTTCAATAGTAGCAGCAAGATCAGAAATTAAACTCGGGAAGGCTAACCCCCCGAAAATTAATAATATAATGAACGAATGCCTGCACTGCACTATTGAACTCCAATCCTTTACCCTCCATATTTTCCTTGTCTATATCCATCATTCCTCCTCTATTGAAGACACAATCCTCACAAAAGCTTCCTTATACGACCACGTTGTCATAATCGGTGATTTTAATATTAATAAAACGAAAGCGAGGCAGCTTTCCTCTTTTATATCGACCTCAAATTTTGTGCGTATAAATACTCCCCCTACATTTATTATGTCCCAAAATCAGTCCACCACCCCCGATGTCCTATTATGTACAAGCAACATACAGCATCTACTCCAAAATGTTGAACTAATTCCCGACCTTTGTTCAGACCACCTATCCATCCAATTTTCAATTTTACAAGAACCTCCTATCCCTGAACCTCCAAAAATTATATATAGACATAAAGACTGTGACATTGACAAGGTGACTAAAGACTTAAATGACGTTATTACAGCCTACCCACAAGTTAACCCATCCTCTATCTCCTTATTCCTCAATACATTATCGGACTCGGTCAAAAGACATACACCGACATATACAAGGAAAGAATATAAATATCCCCTCCCAAACTTCATCCTTAGACTGATCAAATTCAAGAGACAACTGTACCGGGACTTACGTTTGACTGACAATGGCGAATTAAAACGAAAATTTAATAGTTTAAACAAAACCATACAAAGACTTGTGAAAGAATATAAGACAGATATATGGATTACGACGTGCAAGGACATCAATGACATGCAAGGTAAACAGTATTGGGACGAAATTAAAAAACTGACAAAATATAGAAAAACGGACTATGTACAGAAAATACAGGACCCTATTTCAAAAACTTTTTTAACGGACGAACAATCAATAGCTGATGTTTTTGCAGACCATTTCGACAACAGTTACACTATGACAGTTAATAATGCATTTGACAACGACTTTTTCAATTCAGTAAACACTTGGTACGACAGATTTAAAACTTCCCCCAATCCTTATATCCCCGAGGACGATATAAAAGAGGAGGAATATTTCACTTGCCTATACAAAGGTAAAAACACTGCACCCGGTTATGACAATGTTCCTAGAACTATCCTTAAATCCTTTCCAGATAATATCCACAAATACATCCTAAAAATATTTAACCATATATATTATTCCCAGTCCATACCCAACGAGTGGAAGCAGGGTATTATAACATGTATACCTAAATCTGGCCAAGACGCACTAAAAGTATCAAGCTATCGCCCAATTACCCTGCTTCCAGTCTTGGGTAAAACCTTTGAAACCATATTAAAACTCAAATTAATGCCCCATATATCCCACCACATCCCTCCTTACCAATTCGGTTTCCTAGAACATCGTTCCACTTCTTTACCACTTTCAATCCTTACCTCAAACTGCCAAACGGCACACCTCGAACGCCAGAAATCAGCAGTGGTCTTATTAGACATTCAAAAAGCATTTGACTCAGTCTGGCATCGGGGTCTGCTGTTTAAATGCAATTCCTTAAAGATCCCACCCCACCTTCTCAACCTTATTGACAACTACCTATCCAACAGACTCCTACAAGTTAGAATCCACAACACCCTATCACGTCCATTTATCCCCCAACAAGGTGTCCCTCAAGGCTCCCCTCTATCTCCAATCCTTTACAATATCTTTGTTCATGATATTTATAACCCTGATCCTCATTACCTAAATCCTTCAGCTTACCCGCTCCTGTATGCAGATGACACAGCCTTAGTAGTACATGCCCCCACCCTGCACAAGGCACTCACCACCCTACAAGGGCTGATCGATACCATACAATTATGGTTTGCAAAATGGAGAATAACAATCAACCCCAATAAATCCCACCTTCTAATTCCTTTTCACCGTTCCCATAATTCACCATTCACACTAACCATTAATAACCATTCCATTTCACCATCTCCTTTCTGCAAATACCTTGGAATTACATTTGACCCCAAACTAACATTTAAAATTCACTCCCAAAACCTCAAAGCAAATGTCAAGAAGAGAGCTCGGCATTTCAGAAGTCTCACGTACAAAAATCAGGGCATAACAACAAAAACAGCTGTTAATATTTACAAAATGATCTGCCGACCTCTTCTTGAATATGCTGCTATCCTTTTCCATAAGCCTTGTCCTTCTGTCCTTAAAAATATCCAGGTATCGGAACGATCAGCCCTTCGTACACTAACAAAAATTAGACACCCACTCAATCCCATACACAATCCATCAAATACCCTCCTATACCATTTAACTAATCTAACTCCCATTGATGAACGCCTTTCATTCCTCGCCCAAAAATTTGCTACCAACCCACATAACCTAGAGATCCTTAACCTTATGTGTATCCCCCGCAATCCTCTAATAACACCTCGATATAAACACCCCGAAATCACCATCTATCAATTCATCACCTCACTTCTCGATGACATTAGCGATCATGACGTTTGAAGAACAACTGACAGTTAACACAACAAGACATTAGCAATCATGACGTTTGTATGACAGATAATTACAGGCTGAAAGACCGCGGGTCGATAGCCGTTGGACAGAAAACTAGATGCCAGTGTCTCACATTAGAATTTATTTAATTTAATTTATTACAAGTATTGTACTTTTTTTTTTCTGTAAATAAAGATGTTTAGTAGTAGTAATAACTATTAAGTATTCATCGGTTGATTCGTTAATATTTCTATCGGTAAAGCACTGGTGAGTAATTTATCGCTTACAATAACGGTCCCAATTAAAGTATTCCGTACATGCTGTGGATACGAAATGGTGTTTCCAGTAATACCTATAAATAAAAAAAAAAACTGGTGTGCCTGTCTACATATTAAAATTATGGAAGGAACGTAAATATGATTCAGCCTTAAACATGAGCCATTGGGGGCATGAGAAGGAATGCTGAGGGACTGCGCTTTGAATATTAAAGAGGTAACAATGATGTGAAATCAAATGTTCATTAAATTGTTTAGTATTTTTTTGCTGTTGTATGAAGTGCGCATATTTTAGTCACACCTCGAGAAAGTATACGTAAATGCAGATATACATTAAAAGCTATTAAAAGTGTTACTATTTATATAGATTAAATATTTGTATGCCATCTATTATCTAAGCGCTGCACTAGATCCCTGTTTGAGTGTATAACCACCGACAAATCAGTTATATCAGGGATACAGTGCAACGCTAATGGTAATAACTCGATTGAAGGTATACCCCGAAAGTTAAATACTTGAAAGTAAAACTCGTTTCCCTGTCTCCAACTGCGCTGATGAGATCCAAAATAGATCGAAACTGGTCCGTAGATATTGTTGACAGGGAACAATAATTAAATATATGTACGCAATAAAGATTTTCTAGCATCTAAATGTTTATGAAGAATACGGAATTATTATATTATTATATATGCCTTTGTTGTGTATATAAATTATATTTGTATATGTAATCTCTTGCACTGGAAATAAACATTATTATTATTATTATTAAATATTAGATAGTAAATTTCGTTTTACTTTTCATGTGCGTTTTGATTATTGCGCAGAGGCAAGAGAATTAATATTCTACACAAGTATTTGATAGTGATTCAGGTCAAATAAATCAAGCTGAAGTAAATTTAAATTCTACTAAAGCACTTGATCGTAGAGTAAGCATATACATAAAAAAAAACGTGTGGGTGGGTATAATAAATTAAATATTGATTATGCGTTACACGTTGTAAAAGATAATAAATTGTTTTTTTTACAAAAATATTGTTTTGTTTATAGCGTAGCCATTGCTAGAGAAGTCCTAATAATTTAATTTAATTGGTATCAACTTGTATCTTCAAATATCATCCTAAAAATTCAGTTTACATGGAGAAAATTTGAATATACTGGTAGTTTACTCAAAAAATATTCTATTGTTCCGCTTTATATGGGTGTTTCTCTGTGCCCTGTTCTTTTTTATGCTCTGATATTAGCTCGGTTCTGCTCTACTATATGATCTGCTAGATTATGTGCTCTATGCTCTGCTATATGTTCTTTTGATCTGTGCTCTAATCTGTGTTCTGCTCTATGCTATAGTATGGCTATAATCTATGCTTTGCTCCGTATTCTTCTCAGTGCTTTACTCTGTGATCTCAACTGTGATTTACTCTGCTATGTGCTCTGTTTTTTTTTTTTTTATAGTCTTTCCTTGCTTTGTGATCTATATTATTATTATTATTATTATTATTTATCTATTCTGCTCTGCTCTATGCTCTACCAAACGAATATATGGAACCACCTAATATCTTCTATCTGCCCTGGTCTATTTAGTGTACTTTTCTGCTCTGTAATCTTTTCAACGCGTTGCTTATTTCTGTGTTCTGTTCTACTTTGCACTGTGCTATGAACTGTATACTTTGTACACACGTTTTGTTATGATCTCCTTGATTCCATTCTACTCTACCTGTGCTCTGTTTACCTCTTTACTCTATGCTCTGCTCTGCATTTTGCTTTGTTCTGTTCTACTTAATACTCTGCTCTGTTTAGATTTTGCTCTATATCCTATTCTATTTCGTGCTCTGATCTGTGTTCTATTAGATGGTCTGTTTTGAGTTATGCTCTGTACTGTGTTCTGCGTTTTCAACCGTTTTTTGCTCTATGGTATGTGCCTGCTTTATACTCTATTTTGTGCTCTGGTCATTGTTCTGCTCTGATATATGCTTTAATCTATGTGCTACTATATGTACTGTTATGTGATCTAACTTTTGCTTTGATCTACTCTAACATCTGTGCTCTAATCTGTTCATTGCTGGGCTCTGCGTTTCTGTGTTCTGGTTTGTACTGCACTTTAAATCGTTTTCTGCTCTGATGTATGCTCCATTTGGTACTCTGCTTATTGTTCTGTTCTGTCATTTGCCATTTGTCATTTGTCATTTGTCATTTGTCATTTGTCATTTATCATTTATCATTTGTCATTTGTCATTTGTCATTTGTCATTTGCATTTGTCATTTGTCATTTGCCATTTGACATTTGCCAATGTTATCCTCCTATTTTGATCATTTTCGTCACTTGTCATCTTTTACCTGTTATCTATGATTTGTCAAATGTCAATATTTTTCGAAAACATTTAATTGTTGAAATCACGTGTTTTTTTAGGCTCTTCGTTGTCATCTCTCATATAGTCTGTTCGTTGGATCTTTGGTCGTACGTCACAAAGTATCGCTTCGAGAAACGACGCAAAAACATTCAGTCTGATAAAAGAAACCAATTGCGTTAGAAAAAGAACGCACTGTAAAACTTTCGTAGTTTTTTGAAGCGATAGTTTGTGACGTACGACCAAAGATCCAACGAACAGACCTGTCATCTATCATCCCTTCTGCAAAAAGTCGATGTGTATCACACCTTGCGAATCCCAAAAAAACGGTGGCCATGACCTTTCTAACCGATGGGACAGTCTTTGCCTTCTTCGGAGCAGATTCGCCTGGAGAAATCCACTGTTTCGACTGCCGCTTGGTTTCTGGTGTGTAGTGGTGGATCCATGTTTCAAGGCCAAACATTCTTTCGAAGTGGTCTCTACTATTTCGCAACTTTACTCGTCGATCGGCTAACACGAGATCATGGACTTTGTCGACCATTTCTTCATTTGCGGCCGTTTTTGGACGTCCATTGCGTGGTTCATCCTTGGTGCTCATACGGCCACGTTTGAACTCGCTCACCCAGAAACTAATAGTCGAAAATGAAGGTGTGGATGTGTCATGAACTTTATGCAAAATATCTCGTATCTCCGTCGACTTTTTCCCATCCATCCAGAAATGTTTGATGACTGCACGAAATTCGTTTTTATCAATTTTTGCAAAAGTGCCCGACTTGCTTCACAAGATGTCCTAGTAAACAAAAACGGAACGACGCACGTGTCTGAAAATTTGACAGCTTACCTAAAATAGGTTAGCCTTGACAACCATCATAACAATTTCACGATACGCGCGCCATCTCTTGCCCATTCCGGAAACTTTTCAATCTACCCTCGTATTATACATCAGTTATTTTCCATCCTCTGTAATTTTTATTTATTAATATTTGGTCAGAATAAATTTTGACAGGAAGAGATAAAAGCAGAGAGGGCGCTGTGCTTAAAAATATATACAGATTTTCTGTAAGCTGCCACCTGTTTTCAATCAGTTATTCGTTTATTGTTTATTTATTCTTTGTACATCCTTATTAGAAAATACGTGTAAAAAAATTAATTATGTACAAAAAACATATCATCTGCTAAATGTCATCTGCCATTTCTTAATTATCATTTTTCGTTTATCATCTCTGGTCTATCAAATGTCAATCGTTGCCATCTGCTGTACTAATTGCTTATTAAAATTTTTATTTGTTCTATTTGTTCTATTAAAAAAAGTTGTAGAAATTCTAATTATCAAATGAAGAAATATATCCCCATTTAGAAGGAAAATTAAAAAAATTGTTAAATTCTTTAGGCAAATTGCCGCCATTTAGAAAAGAAATTTAATGGGTCCAGAAAAGAAATGCTAAAAAATTCTAGAAATTCTAAACATTTCTAAAACCAGCGAAAAATAAGAAGAAAAAAATTATATGTAAATTTTAGATGCCATTTAAAAAAAAATTCTTATTATTTAGAAGGAAATTCTACAACTCTGATAAAAATTCTTGCCAATTCGATAGAACTTTTAGGTATCTAGAAGAAAAAATTCTGTATTCTAATTCTAGAACCCTGGAAGAAAATTCTCTCTATTTAAATTTGAGAAATCGCAAGGAAATTCCTTGAAATTTGGAAGATAAAATGTTGAAATTGTAGAAATCTGGAAGAAAGTTGGTGTAAATTTTTGAAAACCTTAAAGAAATAGTCTTACTTTAGATTTTAAAAATACAGGAAAAATCTAGAAATCTGGAGAAGAGGAAAAATGAATATAAAATCTTAAAATCCTAAAAAAATCCTTTAGAAATTTTAAATGTTAAAAAAATTCTCACCACCTCACAAAAGAGTACAGGAAAATTACTAAAAAATTGTCCAACTCTCAAGAAAAATTCTCGCCAATTGGAAATTTTGGGGATTTGAAAGAAAAATTGCTGAAACATTCTAAAACTCTTTGAAGACAATTATAGCAATTTGGCAGAGATTATGTTGGAAATTCTTGAAATGCGAAAGAACATTTTTGGAATCCTTAAGAAAATGCAAGAAAATATTGACCTAACGAATGGAAAGTAATGTTTTCAACTACACTTTAAACTGAAAAATTAAATCTGCCCAATTTTCTAGAACCCTAGAAAAAAATTCTCACAATTTGGAAATCAGAATGCACGAAATTCTAGAAATCCGGAATAATGTTGCTGGACATGGAAAAATCTAGAAATCTGGAAGAAAAAATAATAAAAAATCTTAAACTCATCTAAAACAATTTCCGCCAATGTAGATATCAAAGAATATTTCGCCTTCTTGGAAGATAATGTGCTGAAAATTCGGAAGAAAATTTTTGAAGCCTTAAAGATACAGTCGTAATTTAAATTAGAAAATGCAGGAAAATCTAGAAATTTGGAAGAAATATCAATAGAAATTCTGGATAACAAATTTAAAAAATGTTGGATGGAAAATTCCAAAAATTGGAAAGTAATGCTTCCAACAAGTCAATCTCAAAAATTAGATTTAATTTTAATCTTTTAGATCACTAGAAAATTATTCTCTGAATTTGGAAATCAGGATGCCGGAAATTCAAGAAATCTGGAATAATGTTGCTGGACATTTCTGAAATCCTTAAATAAATAATCTAAATTAAAGTATAGAGCAAAAATCTAGAAATCTGTATGAAAAAATAATGAAAAATCTTAAACTCTTAAAATCTTTTTAAAAAAAAATCGCCATTTCGAAGTAAACAATTTTGGAAATTGCATATATCAAAACAAATCTCGCCACCTTGATGGAAAATTCAAAAATTCTTGAGAAAAATTAGTAAAAAATTCTCGCTAATTGGTAGAGAAATTTTAGGAAATTGAAAGAAAAATTGCTGAAATATTCTAGAAAATATTTCTCGCAATTTGGGAGAGAAAGTGATGGAAATTTTTGAAATGCTGAAGAAAATTTTGGAACACATAAATGAGAAAATTCAAAAAAAAATTAGAAATTTGGAAAAATATCAGGAGAAATTCTAGATAACAAAAGTAAAAAAAATTATCACATTTCGGGTGGAAAATTCCAAAAATTGGGAAATAATGCTTTCAACATCAATCTTAAAAATTGAATCTGCCCAATCTTCTGGAACCGTTAAAGAAAATTTTCTCAATCTGGAAATCAGAATGCAAGAAATCCTATCTGGATCTGGAATGCTAGAATCCGCGAAAAAATGTTTCGTCATTTGGAAGGAATTCTTCCAATCTTCCCAATTGGATAAATGAACTAGAGATCTGGAAGAAAATTCCTAGAACCTTGGAAGAAAATTGTTTAAATTTGGAAATCAAAATAAAGGAAAGTCTAATATTGCTGAAACAATTTCTTCGATGCTCTACAACTATGTTTACTTCCCCAATTATTAGAAGAAGTTTTACGTGATAAATATTACAAAGCGTTACTCATTTAAAAACCCCTGGTACTTTATACAAATGTAATACACAAACAACTCCTAACACAACAGTAGCTTATTAAGTGATTGTAATTTCTCCATCAATTATTAGCAGATATTATCTTGCACATGGAGGAGAAACGTTTCGGAAAAAAATCGTGTCGTAGGTGTCTATTAAGCCATTAGATATGCCAAGCTGTGACGCGGAGGATTAACAGCAAATCGGTATATTTATAAGGTTAGGAACTGGATTGATGGTACCGCGCACCGTCGAGGAATTAGTCGCGAACACAATGGGGAATCAGGAGCCGCGATTCTGTAATATTCAATGCGATTGCCTGTAAATGACACAAATTATGCACTTATCTCCCGGTGATTATTGTGTTTACGAGGCAAAGGTGTGCCGGATAATTACGATGCACGGCCGGCGTTCAAACAATGACCACGTACTTTTGAAGACCACGGGTGGAAGCCACCGGTACTATATTATTATTTGTAAACTTTAAGTTGTAAGGATTAATGTGCACCGGTGAAAAATTGCACGAATACTTTTTTAATCGACTGTGAATAATAAATCGCCGTTAATATGTTAGGCGCACCTTTCGAGGAATAAATAGTTCTTATTAAAATTCCTGAACAATAATAATAATAACTCCACAACACCTTCACTTGTTGATTTTATGGTAATTAGGTTTGTTATTAGTGTCAATTTGGTATTTGATTGGTAATGTTGTAAACGAAATGTAGCTTTAAAGGTTTAGAATGCTTATTGATCATATTAGCGATTATAAAAACTAAAATTGGTTCAGGAGAGAAATAATTGGTTGTAAGATTAACTGCCAAAAGTGAGCAGTCTATACTTTTTTTTACTAGCACACTGTAATAAGTTGTCCGCCATCTTCAGCGGCAATAACTTATTTTAATAAGAAGGCATTGCAAACAATGGGGAATCTTAATTTATAAATATATAGTCCGGATTCCATAAAGATGCCGTGTAATTTTGTCATACCATCAGCAGCGGCCGTAAATAATGGCGGACGAGATAACGAGGACGTATAATTAAACGTGTTTTATGTGAAAATGTGGAATACGTTACCGAACCACCCTTTTACGGACGAATTTCAAAAAGGCCGCTCTATATCTGGCATAATCTGAAACTTCCTGCCCGCCACAATGGGCCACACATCCTGGTACGACTTGACGTTAATCATACAATGGTTAATTGCCCTGCGGTAAGCGCGCACCTGAAGAATTCGATCGTTTTCGGGTGCTTTTAGTGAGAGGCGTCAATCTAAATTAGAAGGCGCATTAGGGACAAAGGAAGGGCTGCCTATGGCCGAGTGACGGCGAAATGTCACGTTCGTTTTACGTTGGCAGTGCGTGTGACTGTTGATCAATGTGAAGATAGCCGACGATGGGGGGGTTGCAGATAACGAAATTACGCCGAATTAAAAAGCCATTTCCGAAAATATGAGGGCAAACATGTAATTTGCTATTTAATTATTATATATCTGTATATTTGTAATACCATAACTATTATCTAAATTACCCCTATTAATGATATTGTTTTGTATAAATTGTTTCAATGCATTAGTCACCATACAAAAAATATGTTATACAAAACAAATTGCAAGTGTGTTTAATTTTTTATTCGGTATGCGGAAGTAGAAACCTCTGGGATCAACAATTTAAACATATTTTTTCGTTTGATCAATAATTATCCATAAATTATTTGTTCCAAATGTATCATTTTTATCCATCCATTAAATATTTATTTTTTGTTCCTTACTTTATTCATTTCTATTCTTTTCCTTTTTCTCTCTAGCTCTCTCTCTATTATCGAAAAAAGTTGTGAGATTAAAAGGAGTCAATCAATTCTTGTAATTTTTTAATGCTAAATGGCATTGTAATTCGATATCCTAAAAGCTTCTTCATTTCTTGCGTTATATTAAAAATCCTCCAATTTGCAAAAATGTCTTTCAAGGTTATTATTAATTCGCCTTTGAAGTTTTTTTTTTCTTTGAAATACTGCAGTCTATTTTGGAAATCCTCTAATTATATTCTCATCTAAGTTGAGAGATTTTTTTTTTAAATTTCTAAATATTTCTGAAATTAAGATTTTTGAAATTTTCTATCAATTCAAAAGTTTTTGAATTTTACAGTTAGTCTTTTCTTGCTTGATATGAGTCGATTTTTTATCATTTTGGTGTTTTTCCAATTTGTGAAATATTTCGTCAATATTTTTCAATAATTCTTTTTCTAGTTTTTATTTTTTTTTTTGAATTTTTCAATTTCGCAAAACAAATTCTCTTTCAGTCTGCGATGTTTTTTCACAGTTTTTAAACAAGCTTTCACAATTTTAAAATGTCCTACTAATTCCTGCAATTTAGCTTTTACAAAAAAATTCCAAAATATTACTATTTATTACCATTTTTATTCTCAGAAAATCTTCCTTTCAATTTGCAAAAATTTTCTAGTATTTTCTAGTAATTCTTCCAGTTTTTTTTATATTCCAGTTTTTTCTTCCTCTTTCGAAGATTTTTCAATAAAATTGTCTTACAGGTTGCAATTCAAATTTTTATAATTTTCTAATAATTCGAATTATAAATATTTTTTTTATTTCTCGCTTTGTTATAGCGAACTCAAAGTCAATTGGAAGTCAAGGTCTTTTAAAATTAAAAGCCATTTGGAAGTCAAAATGACTTGGAAGTCGAGGTTATTTGAAGGTTAAAGTAATTTCAAGGTCAAAGACACTTGAAAGCCTTTTAGTTTGTGAACATTTTCTTTAATAATTCCAATATTTTTTAGAATAGAATTTTTCAACTCTTTCAGGCTGCGATTTTTCTTCACATTTTCTATATTTTTAAAAAACGTTTTACACAATTTTAAATTGATTTAGATTTTCCAAAAATTTCATAAACGAAATTGTTAATTTTTATTAGCTTTTTTTATTCTTAGAGAATCTTCCAAGTTGCAAATATTTTCTACAAATTTTTCCAGTTTATATTATATTCCAGTTTTTTTCTTCCTCTTTCAGAGAATTTTCAATAAAATTATTTTACAGAAAGAAATTTTTTTTAAAGTAGAAATTTTTAAAATTAAAGCTTTCGAATTTTTCAGTAAATTCTAAATATATTTTTTATTTCTTGCTTTTTTACAGCGGAATTTCCTTTCCTTAAAATTCAAGGTCAATTGGAGGTCAAGAAGACCTGAAAGTCAAGGTCATTTGAAGGTCAAAGTCACTTGAAAGTCGAGCTCACTTGGAAGTCAAGGTCTTTTAAAATTCAAGGTCAATTGGAGGTCAAGATAGCATGGAAGTCAAGGTAATTTAAAGGTTAAAGTCATTTGAAGGTCGAAGTCACTGTCAGTTTATGAAAATTTTCTTTAATAATTCTAATATTTTTTGTGGAATGAAATTTTTCAACTGTGCAATAAATTTCTCTTTCAGGCTGCAATTTTTCTTCACATTCTTTTTGTAAAATTTTTTTATTCTAAAAAAAAATCAGTTTGTTTTATATATTTCAGTTTTTTCTTCCTCTTTTAAATATTTTTCAATAAAATTCTGTTACAGGTTGCGAATTTCTTATAAAGCAATTCAATTTTTTTAAAGTCGAAAGCTTTGGATTTTTTCCGCAAATTCTCAATATATTTTTTATTAATTGCTTCAATGTCAATTGAGGTTGAAGATAACTTGGAAGTCAAGTTCATTTGAAGGTTAGTCATTTGAAGGTCAAAGTCACTTTAAAGTCAAGGTCACTTGTAAGTCTAGGTCTTTTAAAATTCAAGGTCAATTGGATGTCAAGATGACTTGGAAGACAAGGTTATTTGAAGGTTAGTCATTTGAAGGTCAAAGTCACTTTAAAGTCAAGGTCACTTGTAAGTCTAGGTCTTTTAAAATTCAAGGTCAATTGGATGTCAAGATGACTTGGAAGACAAGGTTATTTGAAGGTTAAAGTCATTTGAAGGTCAAAGTCACTTGATAGTCTTTCAGTTTGTGAAAATTTGCTTCAATAGTTCTAGCAATACTAATAATATTTAATAATTCCTTTTTTTTTAATTTTTCAACTTTGCAATAAATAAAGGTTGCGATTCGTCTTCACATTTTCTATTTTTTTTTTAAAACTTTGCTTTCACAATTTTAAAATGATTTAGATATTTCCTAAAAATTTCTCAAAAAATGTCCACAATTTGTTACTTTTTTATGCTTAGAGAATCTTTCTTCCAATTTGTAAATATTTTCTAGTATTTTTTACATTTTTTTTATGTTCCAGTTTTTTCTTCCTCGTTTAGAGATTTTTCAATAAAATTCTCTTACAGGTTGCAAATTTCTTTTTTTACCAATTCATATTTTTAAAATTTTCTAATAATTCGAAAGTTTCGGGGAAATTTTCGGCATATTCTCAATATATATTTTATTTCTTGGTTTATTATAGCAGAATTTTCTTGCTTAAAAATTAAAGGTCAATTGGAGGTCAAGATGACTTGAAAGAAAAGGTTATTTAAAGGTAAAAGTCACTTTAAAGTCAAAGTCACTTGATTTTATTACTTTTTATTAGTTTTTCTTATTCATAGAGAATCCTTCTTCCAAGTTGCAAATATTTTCTAGTATTTTTTACAAAATATTCCAGTATTTTTAATATTCCAGTTTTTTCTTCCTCTTTTATAGATTTTTTAATAAAATTCTTTAACAGGTTTCGAATTTATTTTTATTTATTAGCAATTCAAACCTTAAAAAGCTTTCGAATTTTTCATGTATTTTTTATTTCTTGCTTTGTTATAGCGGAGTTTTCTAGCATTAAAATTCAAAGTCAAGGTTATTTTAAGGTTAAAAAGCATTTGAAGATCGAAGTCACTTGGCTGTCTAGGTCTTTTAAAATTCAAGGCCAATTGGAAGTCAAGATGACTTGAAAGTCAAGGTCATTTAAAGATCAAAGTCGCTTGAAAGTCTATAGGTCAAGATCAAGAACCTCTTCTGATCTTGAACTGGCTGATTCTAGAAACTACCCTCGCATTTTTTTATTTAAATTTTTTCAGGTTGTTAGGGTAGGTTTTAGAATCGGCTGGTTTCCCCAACTTCAATTCAAAATTTTATAATTCCAAATATATTTTTTTATTTCATGCTTTGTTATAGCGGGCTTCTCTAGATTTAATATTCAAGGTCAAATACAGGTCATGATGGAAGTCAAGGTCATTTAAAATTGAAATTTTTCTTCAATAATTCTAATATTTTTTTTGAAATGGAATTTTTCAACATTACAATGAATAAAATTCAAGGTCAATTAGAAGTGAAGATGACTTGGAAGTTGAGGTTTTTTGAAGGTTAAAAAGTCATTTGAAGGTCAAAGCCACTTGAAAGTCAAGGTCACTTGGAGGTCAAGGTTTTTTAAAATTCAAGGTCAATTTGATCAAGATGACTTGGAAGTCGAGGTTATTTAAAGATTAAAAAATCATTTGAAGGTCAAACCCACTTGAAAGTCAAGGTCATTTAGAAGTCTAGGCCTTTTAAAATTCAAGGTGAATTGAAGGCCAAGATAATTTGAAGGTTAATGTTATTTGAAGGTCAAGTCACTTGAAATTCTATAGGTCAAGGTCAAGAACCTCCTTTGATCTTGAACAGGCTGATTCTAGAAACTCTCCTCGCGACTTTCAAGGTCGGTTTCGCCTACTTCAATTCAAATTTTTAAAATTCTAAATATATTTTTTATTTCTTGCTCTGTTATAGCGGTATTTTCCAGTTTTAATTTTCAAGGTCAATTGGAGGTCAGGTTGACTTGGAAGTCAAGGTTATTTAAAGGTTAAAAAGTCATTTTAAGGTCAAAGTCACTTGGAAGTCAAAGTCACTATTGGTAGCCAAATTTTTTTTTAATTCAAGGTCCATTGGAAGTGAAGATGATTTGGAAGTCGAGGTTATTTAATGGTTAAGAAGTCATTTGAAGGTCAAAGTCACTTGAAAGTCTTCCAGTTTCTAATTCTAATAATTTTTGGAATGGAATTTTTCAACTCTGCAATAAATTTCTCCTTCAGGCTGCGATTTTTCTTCACTTTTTCTAGATCGTTTAAAAACCTTGCTATCAGAATTTTAAAATGATTTCGATTTTTCAAAAAATATCTCAAAAAATTTCCACAATTTATTATTTCTTTCTTCCAATATGAAAATACTAGAAAATTTTCTACAAATTTTTCCAGTTTATTTATATTCCAATTGTTTCTTCCTCTCTTAGAGATTTTTCAATACAATTCTTTTAAAGGTTGCAATTTTTTTTTAACAATTCAAAATTTTCTAATAATTCGAAAATTTCGGAATTTTTCAGCATATTCTCAATATATATATTTATTTCTTGCTTTATTATAGCGGAATTTCCTTGCTTTAAAATTCAAGGTCAACTGGAGGTCAAGATGACTTGAAAGAAAAGGTTATTTGAAGGTGAAAGTCACTAGAAACTCAAGATCACTTGATTTTATTACTTTTATTAGCTTCTCTTAATCTTAGAGAATCCTTCTTCAAAGTTGCAATATTTTCTAGTATTTTCTACAATTTTTTCCAGTATTTTTTATATTCTAGTTTGTTTTATATAATAAAATTGCTTTACAGGTTGCGAATTTATTTTTTATTTATTAGCAATTCAAATTTTTAAAAATCTTTCGAATTTTTCAGCAAATTCTGAATATATTTTTAATTTCTTGCATTAATATCACGGAATTTTCTAGCTTTAAAATTCAAAGTCAACTTTATTTGATGGTTAAAAAGTCATTTGAAGGTCAAAGTCACTCTTGGTAGTCAAGGTTTTTTTTTTAAATTCAACG
This sequence comes from Ontholestes murinus, assembly GCA_963969525.1. Classification (NCBI taxonomy): domain Eukaryota; kingdom Metazoa; phylum Arthropoda; class Insecta; order Coleoptera; family Staphylinidae; genus Ontholestes; species Ontholestes murinus. The sequence goes on from OZ018397.1 coordinate 54,013,709, forward strand.
TCAATTTGATCAAGATGACTTGGAAGTCGAGGTTATTTGAAGATTAAAAAATCTTTTGAAGGTCAAAGCCACTAAGTCTAAGTCTTTTAAATTTAAGATTTAAAACATTATATTTAGATTTTCTACTAATTTTAGAGTTTTCGGGTTTTCCAGAAATCCATCAAAAAAATTTTACTATTTTCTATTTATTTCTTATTTTGTATTAATTGAGTTTTATTAGTAATATTTACAATTTCCTATTTTAAAAAAAATATGTAATTGTTTGTTTCTTTGATTTTATTTTACAATTCTTGTTTTTCTTAATTTTATTTGTTGCTAATTTTATAAAAATTTTGTAGTTTCGTTACTGCATTTATTAAATCTTATCAATTTTATTAAACGATGACATTTTTTAAAGAATTTCCATTTTTATGGGTGAAATATTTATTATTTAAAAAAATATATTTTTCTAGAAACTTTTCGACCAAATTGTGTTTCAGCTTTTCAAATTTTTTCATTAGAAAACTTCAATTGTTTTTAAATTGTGAAATTGCATAGATTTGTAAATAAAAATTCAACTGAATTTAAATTTTCCTTTAGATATTTTTGAAACATTCTTTAATTTTAACTAGTTTTTTCTTATTTTTAAAGTTTTCAACTGTTTTTGTATAAACAAATTTTTGTTTTCTTTTTTGTAGTAAGTATTTCTTTAAATGTTTTAAATGTTTCTTATGAAATAAATGTTTAAATATTTTTTTATTAAAGAAACTTTTCAATTCTTTTATTAAAGATTTTTTATATACCATGTTCAGTGTTTTTGGTTTTGTTTCAAATATTTTTTTAATATTTTTTTAATACTAATTATTTAAATTATTCAACTATTTAAAAAATTTCTGAACCATTACCAAAGTTCTTTTTTTAAGACAATTTAAACTGTTAATAATGTGTAATTTCATAAGATTTCATCTATTTCTAAAGAATTTTTTTTTATTAGTTGGTTTGGTTTTCAACCATTTTTTCTTAGTAACTGCTTTCATGTAAAATTTTCAAATGTTTTTTTTTGCATTTTGACGTCTTTAATTTAACTGTTTCTTCTTAGAAATATTTTATACAATCCTTATTTGAAAAGTTTCAATTGTTGTTATTTTGAATTTTTTATCTCATAACATCCCATCATTAATGTCCGAGAAATAAATTCGGATTAGCCAATCTCGAAAATAAAGCGTCAAGCATCAAGGTCAAATAGGGGCATATCAAAACAGATGAAACACATAGAAAATTGACAAAAAAAGGATACCAGGTGTTTTTTTAAAAGCAATATGACTTAAAGGTCATGACCATTTAAAGGTCATTTGAATTTTAAGGTTAAGGTCACTTGTAAGTCGAGATCATTTAAAATTCAAAGTCAATTAGAGGTCAAGATGACTTTGAAGTCAAGGTTATTTGAAGATCAAAGTCACTTAAAAGTCTTCCAGTTTGTGAAAATTTTCTTCAATAACTCTGATAATTTTTTGGAATGGAATTTTTCAACTTTGCAATAAATTTCTAGCTTTTTTTTAAAAAAAAACTTTGCTTTCGCAATTTTAAAAATATTCAGATTTTTCCAAAAGTTTCTCAAAAAAAAAATGATTACTTTTTATTCTTAGAGAATCCAATTTGCAAATATTTTCTAGTGTTTTCCACAAATGTTTCCAGTTTTTTTATACTTCAGTTTCTTCTTACTCTTTTAGAGATTTTTCAATAAAATTCTCTTACAGGTTACGAATTATTTTGTTTTTTTAGCAATTGAAATTTCTAAATTTTCTAATAATTCGAAAGCTTTGGTTTTCTTCGGCAAATTCTCAATATATTTTTTTTTTATTTCTTGCTTTGATATAGATTTAATATTCAATGCCAATTGGAGGTCAAGATGACTTGGAAGTCAAGGTCATTTAAAGGTCAAAGTCACTTGAAAGTCTATAGGTCAAGTTCAAGAACCTCCTCTGATTTTGAACTAGCTGATTCTATTCTCCTCGTGACTTTCAAGGTCAGGGAAGGTTTTAGAATCGGCTGGTTTCCCCAACTTCAATTCAAAATTTTAAAATTACAAATATATTTTTTATTTCATGCTTTGTTATAGCGGACTTTTCTAGGTTTAATATTCAAGATCAAGTGGAGGTCAAGATGAATTGAAAGTCAAGGCCATTTGAAGGTTAAATCATTTGAAGGTCAAAGTCACTTGAAAGTCGAGGTAACTTGGAAGTCTAGGTAGTTTCGAATTCAAGGTCAATTGGAAGTGAAGAAGACTTGGAAGTCGGTAAAAAGGCATTTTAAGGTCAAATTCACTCTCGGTAGTCAAGGTTTTTTTTTAATTCAAGGTGAATTTGATCAAAATTTCTTGCAAGTTATTTGAAGGTTAAAAAATATTTTGAAAGTCAAGGTCACTTGTAAGTCCGGTTCTTTTAAAATTCAAGGCCAATTGGAGATCAAGATGTCTTGGAAGACAAAGGTCGTTTGAATGTCAAAGTCACTTGAAAGTCTATAGGTCAAGTTCAAGAACTTCTTCTGATCTTGAACCAGCTGATTCTAGAAAGTTCTCACGACTTTCAAGGTCAGGGGAGGTTTTAAAATCGGCTGGTTTTCAATTCAAACCTTTAAAATTCCAAATATATTTTTAATTTCTCGCTCTGTTATAGCGGAATGTTCAAGCTTTAATATTCAAGGTCATTTGGAGGTCAAGATGACTTGGAAGTCGAGGATATTTGAAGGCTAAAAAGTCATTTGAAGGTCAAAGGTCATTCTTGGTACACAAGATTTTTTTTAATTTCAAGGTTAATTTGAAAAAGATGACTTGGAAGTCGAGGTTATTTGAAGGTTAAAAAATTTTCTAAAGGTCAAAGCCACTTGGAAATCTAGGTCTTTTAAAATTCAAGGTCAACTGGAAGACAAGATGACTTAGAAGTCGAGGTTATTTGAAGGTTAAAAAGTCATTTGAAGGTCAAAGTCACTTGAAACTCAAGGTCACTTGGAAGTCCAGGTCTTTTAATATTCAAGATCAATTGGAGATCAAGATGACTTGGAAGTCAAGGTCATTTCAAGGTCAAAGTCACTTGAAAGTCCACAGATCAAGGTCAAGAACCGCCTCTTATATTGAACTAGCCGATTGTAGAAACTCCCTTCGCGACTGTCAAGGTCAGAGGAGGTTTTAGAATCCGCTGGATTCTCTAATATTATTAAACAAATTTATTAATTAAATGATTTAAACTGCTTCTTAGACAAATTTTCAATTATTTATGACGATTTTCTCAATTTTACCGAGAAGTTATTTTCTTTACTTGAAGTTCTAAACTTGTGTTTATTGTTAAATTTTGTGTTTTTTATATAGTTTTCTCAGCAACATTTTTAAAGTAATATTTCAGCTGTTTTTAGACATTTTTTCTGTTATTCCTTTTTTCGAAAGTTAACAACTTTTCAGTTGCAAAAAATTAACTGTTTTAAGTAAACAAGGAAACGTAGATTTTTTAGATATTTAATTATAGGTTTTTAATTGTTTTTGGTAAGCTCTTAAGTGGTTTAACTGAATTTTAAATGATTTCAATTTCGAATGCTTTTTTTTACAAATTTGCAAATTGTTTCCAGGGAATTAATATTATTGAGAAAATTTTCATTGATTTGTAATAATAATTTGGTAATGTTTAAAACAAATTTTTAAACATTAAACATTTCTTTTAAAACTATTTTTTTAATGTTTCTGTTGTGAAGTAATTTTTTCACATATTGTAAAAATATAAAATAAAAAAAACTTAAAAGCACTGTTTTAGTTTAAATATATGTGTATATGTAGGGTGGGTTGGTGGCCACTATCCCATCCTCCAGTTTTATATATACGAGTGTTCGTTAAAGAAATACATTTTTTTTATGAGAGAATATTCAATGAAATTAATTTATTTTATTCTATTATTATTAAAAATTATTTCATTACAACTCTCACCTATGTTTTACTGATTGGAGTGTGGAGTAGAGACCACCCACCCACCCTACATATACATTTGTACTTAAGTCACTCGTGTGGTTTCTTTGGAACAATCGAAGAGTTACTGCTTATGTATAAAAAAAACTTAAAATCAGTGTTTAAGTTTAAATTTATGTGTATATGTAGGGTGGGTGGGTGGCCACTATCCCACTCTCCAGTTTTCTTGTTAATAAACGAGTGTTTATTAAAGAAACACATTTTTAAGGGGAGAATATTCAATGAAATAATTTTATTTTATTCTAATATTATTAAAAAAAATTAATACAACTCTTACCTATATTTTATTGATTGGAGGGTGGAATAGTGGATACCCACCCACCCTACATAATACACTGTCACTCGTTTTGTTTTCTTAAACATCGGATGTTTTACTCATTGGAGTGTGAGTCCATCAGATCTTTTGAAAATTGTTTTCGTAACATATCTCATTTGCTTTGTAGCAACTGTTTATGTGAAATTAAAACTGCGATAAATTATTTGATTAATTGCATTTAATTGGTGAGATGCTGCATTGATTTATATAAATTAAAGGAAACTCGCCGGTGTGCGTCACTCAGCATTCAAGTTCGGTAGCTGTTAATTAATTGCGGCTGGAAATGAAATCTTTGAGCGGGCCTAAATGAGGCGTAAAAAGTGTGAAGATGGTATAAAATTTGATGAGGCCGATTGCGGATCGGCGCGTTATTGAAATTCCCTTTCAATTAAGCCTTTAAGCGATGGCCGTCCGTCCGTCCCGGGGTGAATTATAATTCAGTCCTTATACCATATTAGGCGCGTCTCCTTTACATTTTTAACAAGGCCCGTGATATATTAGGAAGCGTGCAGGGGACAAAAACTCGTTATAACTCTATAATGTATGCCAATAATGTGATGAGTTACGTGGCCATTGTCTTTGTCTTTGGGTCGGCGGGGTCCCGATGGGGTCAGCCGCGCCCGCCATTGTCATCTCTTACCGATCTAACGAGATCCGAAGCAGTTGATGAATTGATCCCGCTGGCCTTATTGCGTCAACGGCACCTAGATGTGCCAATATTTTGATTTACTATCACGCTCAAACGCAAACAACCAATTAGACGCATCAAAATACCTGCGATCCTCCACCGAAACCATTCATCACCATAAATACGATGATTCCCTTTGACTCTAAACTTCGAGGTCGCGAGAAATTCCCCTCGCACAAAATATGTATTATTCAACTGCGCGTCCCGTTATGATATCGCACTTACATCTAATGCCGATGCCGAGGAATGGTTCCAACTGTAAACACACAACCGCATAAAAATACCAGCCGACTCCGAAATGGAAATTAAAATCCGCACATCCGAATAAATAAAGTCCCCGACGACCTCTTCGCATATTTCTGGGAAAAGTCGCCGTGTTCACTTAAACAAATTAAATTTTATGCCAGCGCACACGAAAAGGGGCATCTTTATGGTAATTGAATGTAACCCGGATAGTTAAATTCGGACTTTATTGGAATCGGGAACGCGGCTTCATTATTTATCGCATCTAATGTATGTAAAGTGCTACTCGTAATGTGCATCCAGTAACAGATATTACTGGGTCCCACAGAAATATGACTTCATATAAAAATGTTAATTTCAGTCCATACAAACACAAAAATAAATAAACGCAAAAAATATTAACTAGCATACATCTAACGGCTACTCTATTCGCCAGCGCTCCGCACGGTGCAAACGGGTAGTGTTTTCCTATTATCCCACGTTATTGAGGAATAGATTTTATTGCGTGCGTATATTTAAATATAATAACAGTTTTGAGTATACATATAAAATACGAAAATTATTGGTAGTTAAATATCCTACTATAAATTTATAATTTTTTACCTGTTTGCATACTTGATGCCTCCAATAAGTTTAAATATAAAATTTATCGGCGCATAAATTTTCTGTCTCGCGACGTACACACACACACACACACATTCGTCGTTTATTTATCGCGTGCTGTTGCTCGTATTTTAGCGAGGCGATCCATCATCAAATACCTACGGATCGAAAGCATCGAAAATTATAATTATCCAGGCTACGAAAAGAAACAAAAAAAATTGTTGGGAACTAGACCTATAATTAGAGGGTATCCGATAGGCACATATTGAAATAGGGCCGTTTACGCACCACGGCCATAATTCTAGGGCACACCGTCGCCCATAAATCTACCCTCGCTCGCACAAAACTGTATTTTTTTTGTTTTTGTTTTTTACCGCCGGACTGTAATTTTACTTTCGCTCTCAGCGCCCGCCGGTCATAACTCACGAAACGTATTGGAGAACTAATTCCATCTGTCGCCGTGGAAATGGGAGAAAATTATAAACATCAACTTCCTCGCAACTTTTTTTCCACCGAAATTTATCGCTTATAATTACCGGATTTAATTGCTAATTTATGTGACGGTTCTGATTTACGGCGGATCTTGTTAATCATTCTTTATGCGCCTGCGTATTTCTTATTAGCAGGTGATTGATCAATTCGATACGCGTTATGAATGGCGTAGTGACGGTTTTATTATTACTACATCATCGGACGCGAGAGAAAATATTAATTTTTCTACGCGCAAATTTATTGCGTTACGTAAACGTTGGGTTCGTCGCTTGGTCGCACGTTGAAATTATTAGTCCTCATATTCAAGTGCATGCAATTAAATGTTTACATGGATAATTAATATTACCTGATTTATTCTTCTACTATCTTTGTCAATAGAATTAAATTCCTTCAGTCTAAGTTTCAAGCGTCGCTATTTTGTTTCCAAATGCGTTAGAGCAATTGTTTCATGGTGATATTAAAATACGTCATTTCTAAATAGATTTTGGAACTTTCAAGCAAATTCCACTGCTGGATAATTTTTTACAATTTTTTAAACCCCGAAATGTAATTTTCAATTCCTCTAGACTGAGTTTCAAGCGTCGCCATTTTCTTTCCAAATGCGTTACAGCAATTGTTTTATGGTGATATTAAAATACGTCATTTCTAAATAGATTTTGAAAATTTCAAACAAATTCCACCGCTAGACAATTTATTACAATTTTTTTAATTCCGAAATGTAATTTTCAATTCCTCCAGTCTGAGTTTCAAGTGTTGCCATTTTATTTCCAAATACGTCACAGCAATTGTTTTATGGTGATATTAAAACACATCTATTTTGAATAGATTTTAAAAATTTCAAGCAAATTCCACCGCTGGATAATTTTTTGCAATTTTTTAAATCTCGAAATGTAATTTTCAATGCCTTCTTGTCTGAGTTTCAAGCGGCGCCATTTCGTTTCCAAATGAGCCACAGCAATTGTTTTATTGTGATATTAAAACACATTATTTCTGAATAGATTCTGGAAATTTCAAGTAAATTCTTCGTCTGGATAATTTTTTACAATTTTTTAAATTCTGAAGTGTAATTTTCAATTCCTCCAGTCTGAGTTTCAAGCGGCGCCATTTTGTTTCCAAATGCGTTACAGAAATTGTTTTATGGTGATATTAAAACACATCATTTCTAAATAGATTTTGAAAATTTCAAGCAAATTCCACGGTCGGATAATTTTTTACAATTTTTTAAATCTCGAAATGTAATTTTCAATTCCTCCAGTCTGAGTTTCAAGCGGCGCCATTTTGTTTCCACATGCGTCACAGCATTTTTTTTATGGTGATATTAAAACACATTATTTCTGAATAGATTTTGAAATTTTTTTTTACAATTTTTTATATTCCGAAATGTAATTTTCAGTTCCTCCAGTCTCACTTTCAAACGTCGCCATTTTGTTTTCAAATGCGTTACAACAATTATTTTACTGTGATATTAAAAGACATCATTTCTGAATAGATTTTAAAAATTTCAAGCAAATTCTACGTCTGCATAATTTTTTAAAATTTTTTAAATTCCGATATGTAATTTTCAATTTCTCCAGTCTGAGTTTCAAGCGGCGCCATTTTGTTTCCAAATGAGTTACAGCAATTGTTTTATGGTGGTATTAAAATACGTCATTTATAAACTGATTTTAAAAATTTCAAGCAAATTCCACGCTTGGATATTTTTTTACAATTTTTTTAATTCCGAAATGTAATTTTCAATTCCTCCAGTTTGAGATTCAAGTGGCGCCATCTTGTTTCCAAATGCGTCGCAGCAATTGTTTTATGGTGATATTAAAATACGTCATTTTTTAAAATATTTTGAAAATTTCAAGCAAATTCCACGACTGGATAATTTTTTAAATCCCGAAATGTAATTTTCAATTCTTCCAGTTTAGAGTTTCAAGCGTCGCCATTTTGTCTTCAAATGCGTTACAGCAATTGTTTTACTCTTATATTAAAATACATCATTTTTAAATAGATTTTCAAAATTCTTAACAAATTCTACGTCTGGATATTTTTTATTTTTGTTAATTCCCGGTATAGTAAAACTATTTTTGTAATCGTGGTGAATTTATTTTAATGGTTTCCATGATAAAATCAGAATACAAACTTGTTCAGCAAATATTTGCTGAGGTTCACTGTATGAAACCTGTGTTTACTGTGTCTTCACTATATATTAAAAACTATTCTTATAAATTACTAGTTATAAAAATTGTGTTTAATTTGTAATTATTCCTAAGTTTTTGATTGAAAAATGGTCCCAGTAAGTGATTTATAAAATCGAATCCAGTTACTGAAATACGCAACAGATATTAAAGATGAAGATTAAAGACAATTAAATAAAGTTTTACCTATTTTTTCTAACTTCGCTTATTTTATTACGTTTACACTTTAAATCAAACTACAAACAAAAAATTCTAAAAAGTAAAATGTAATCAATTTCTGTATTTCCTAGGCTTCTGTTTGATATTCTCTGCAATTTTGAACAAATGTTGAATACCGACAAATCTTTTCAATTTTGGAAACGTTAAGAAATTGAAAATGAAGGCAACAAAATTTTGCTACAGAATAAACTAATCATTATGTGAGTAATTGTAGAGACTTTCACTTTGTCATACATTGTTACTTATATTTCCAATATTTATGGTAACATTTTTATAACAGGAAAAATGTTCTAAACTTTAATCTAAAAGTGGATGGGGATAACGGAATCAAGTTGAGCTGCAACTGTTTCGATAATATTTTCATGCTAATTTATAACTTATTATCTGAATCCTCTAGTAAATCTTATTGTTGTTTTTAAATTATAAAATGTAGACCCTAGTTTTAGTGTATATTTAAGATTTTAATATGTATTTTTATCATCACATGGCCTACCGTAAATAAATAAATCAATTATTTATTTAACTATCATCTCTAGGTTTACTACCAATTTTGTGTATTCAAAATATTTACAGTTTTAATGGTTTTATCGTTAGAATCCTAAATTCTTTTCATATAATGACTACATTACTAAAACCTCGAGGAACTAAAAAAACTCAAATTGTTCTTATTCAAGGCTAAAATAGTTTATTAAATTATGTCCAAAGTACAGCGTGAAGATATATTTTGAAAACCTTTCAACATTCTTTTTGACCAGTTTTAAAGGTTCTAAAAAAATTTAGTAATATTTTCTTTGAAAGTTTAAGGATTATTTTTTAAGAATTTCAAAAGTTTCTATCATATTTTCCTTATTGAAAAAAAAACCTTAAAGAATCCAAGAATTTCAAGCTTATTTCTGCAGACCTCAAATGTTCTAAAAATTATTATTATTATTATTTAGATTTCTTGCATAGTTTTAAAGTTTTAATGATAGTTTTTTCAATATTTCTAGAATTTTTTACGATTTCTTTCCCAAGTTTAGGGAATACTTCATTGAGAGTCCAAAATTTTCAATCATTTTTATTTTCGAAGTTCTAAAAAATTTCTAGTATTCGTCATTCTGGTTGGAGCGTTTAAAAATATTTCTTTTTTTTATTTTAAAACATCTTTCAAATTATGAAAAAACATTTTTTCTTGAATAAATTTTTCTGAGAATTTTTATATTTAACTTTTAAATTTGACAAGCGTTAACTTTTCAACATTTTCTTGAATATTTTCCGAGTATTTTTCTTAGCAGGTTTTTCAAGTTTTCTTTTAATCATAATTTTCTAAAGTTTAAAGAGTTTTAAAATTTTGGTTTATTTTTGTACTCAAAATTTTTTAAATTTAATTAAATCACTTTTTTATTTCTGGAAGATTAAATTTAAATTAAATTTCCAACGAATTCTCTTTTAGGTTTCAATGGTTTAAAATAATTTCTTAAAGGAAATCGACCAAATTTTAGCTATTATTAAAATTCTTAAGTATTTTTAGCAGGTTCTTCAAGTTTTCTTTAATAATCTTTTTCTAAAATTTAGTGTTTTAAAATTTTGGTTAATTTTTGTACTAAAAATTTTTTAAATTAAAAAAATCGTTTTTTTATGACTTGAAGATTAAATTTAAATTAAAATTTCCAACAAATTCTCTTTTAGTTTTCAAAGGTTTGAAATTATTTCTTAAATAAAATCGAGCAACTTTTAAGGTTATTAAAATTTTTAAGAATTTCTTAGATGAATTTTCTTCCATTGTGTTAAAATGTTATTTTATATATATTTTAGTAATTTGAAGGATATTGTTCATTTGGGATATTTTAAAAATTTCGTCCGAGTAATTTGACAAACCAATTCAATCAATTTATTTCCCGAGTGTAAAAAAATTTCAGTATTTTTTTTAAATTTCTTGAAATTTTTCCCACTTTTCCTTCAAGTGTTTTTTTTTTCAGTTATTTCACTTTCTTGGTTTGTGTTCTAAAATATGATATTTGTAGCACTTTTCTCTTAGATTTTAGAAAATTTCGAGTAATTTTTTAAATAGATTTTTTTAAATTTTCTACCATATCTTTTCAACTTTGAATGATGTGCTTTTACAAATTTTAGATTTTTTGCAGGTTCCGAAAGCCTTTTGCCTTTTTTCTTATCAATTTTGTGAATTTTTATATTTTTAAATCTAAATTTTCCAATAAATAAAAAAAATTATTATATAATTTTAATCCCTGTTGTAGATTTTATAAATTTTGATATTTTTTTTAAATGCGAGATTTTGAATAAATTAAAAAAAATCCAAGCAATTTTTTAGGCATATTTCTCTGAAATTTTGTAAAATTTTCAGTATTATTAACCGGATTTCTATAATTTTGCAAATTTTCTTTTGAAAAATTTGGTCGCAAATGTCATGATTTTTAACATCCTTAATATACATTTTTCTCCAAATTTTGAAGGCCTCTGTTTTTTAAAATTATTCCTAAGACGTTTGTAGAATTTTTAAGATATTTTTCAATAAGGTTTTAAAGTTTTTCGAATAAATTTTGGCAGTTTTTCGTTTTGTAATCGCCTTTTTTTTCCAACTGAAAGAATTTCCCTTGAAGATCCTTGAATTTCCAGCAGTTTCTTTGCCATTTTTGGAGGTCGTAAAAATTGTCCAGTACTTTTTTTCCGGAGTTTCTTACAAAAAAAATTCTGGATCAACATTTTAAAAACTGGAACTGAAAAGCTTTTGGCAAACATTCGTAAACCGGAAGCGGATTTTTACTTGAGGCGTTTTATTGATTTTTCTTGAAAATTTTTCAAATTTGAAAAATATTAGATAACTTTTCAAACAAAGGTAAAAGAAAATGAGAAACTGAAGAAGTTTTATTAAGACATGTTTTTCGTAAAATTCTTAATTTGTGAAAAAAAATTTAACTTTTTTCTTTAAAAATTCTTGAAATTTAAGTAATTTCTCCTCCACACTTTTAGTTTTTATTGCAACTTCCATTCCAAAGAATTTTCATCGAAAATTCTAGAAATTTTTACAAGTTTAGCAAAGATTTTATTCAATATTTTCAAAATATTTCAGAAAGTCATTATTTATATTTATTTATAGAAATTTCTTCGTGGTTTTTATACAATATTTTGTTCAATTTTTTCTATTAGAAAAGTTTTTTCTAAGTTTCTATAATTTTCTCAGATGATCCGTACCTTTAGTTTTTTTTTTTTTACATTGAGGTTTCTGGAATTATTCACAAGATTTCATTTTAGATTTATAAAACTTTTTTTTGAGGATTCTAGAAGTGTAAAGTAATTTCTTTTTCTTATCTAATAAATAAATAGATATTTCCAGAATTTTTAACAAAGATTTTATTCGAGAGTTCTAGATTTTTCAGAAAGTTCTTTCAAGATTTTGTTTAACTTTATAATGTATTAGCATTTTTTTAAATAAATTTCTAGAACTTACTTAGAGGCTTCTGGAAAATTCAGTAATTTCTTCTCCATATTTTCAGTTTTTTGCATCTTCCTTTCCAAAGAATTTTGATCGAGGATTTTAGAATTTTTCACAAGTTTTCCTTGTAGATTTCTAGAACATTTTTGGAAGATTATATAAGTTTACAGTAATTTCTTCTTCATATTTTCAGAATTTTTCGCAAAGGTCTTATTCGGGAGTTTTTTTAGAAAGTTCGTTTTAATATTTGTAGAATTTTCTTTGAGGCTGTTTCCAATAATTTAACTTCCAGATTTTAATATTGTCTTATAAATTGCAAAGATTTCCTTTAAAGCTCAAAAATTTAAAATTTAAACAAAAAGTATTTAGAATTAAAAAAAAAATTGTAGAATTTAGGAAATTTCCAGTAAATTGCGAAGATCTAGATTTTTTTTCGAGAGTTCTGGAAATTTCTAGTAATTTCTTCTCCACATTTCAAGATTTTTTTCAACTTGAAATCACAAAGATTTTCTTTGCGGCTCTAGAATTTTTAGAATTTTCTTCTAGAAATCTAGATTGTTTTCTCAAGGGTTCAGGAAATTTCTAGCAATTTATTCTCTAGAGTTCAAGAGTTTTTTTGAAGTCGTCTTTTAAATTGCAAAGATTTTCTTTGAGGCATTAGGATTTTCTAGATTTTTTTTCTAAAAGTTTAGAGTTTAGAAAATGGCTAATAACTTCTTTCCAAAATTATTTTATTTTTTCAACTCTTCCTATAAATTGCGAACATTTTTTCAAGCTCTAAATGTTTTTTAATTTGTCTTCTTTTCGAGAATTCAGTTAAATTTCAGTAATTGCTTCTCTTGAATTCAACATTTTGTTTCAACTAGAGGCTATAAACTTATTTAGATTTTTCTTGAGGGTCTAAATTTGTTTAGAAAATTTTCCCCTAGAAATCTTTTTTTTAATTTCGAGAAAGTTTAAGGAATTTTCAGTAATTTCTCTTCCCGATTTCAAGATATTTTTTCAACTGGTCTTTTAAATTTCTAGGAGGCTCTAGCAATTTTAGATTTTCATTTAGAAATCTAGACTTTTTTTCGAAGGGTTCAGGAAATTTTCAGAAATTTCTCCTCCAGGTTTCACGATTTTCTTCTTATCTTCTAAATTACAAACATTTTCTTGGAGGCTCTAGAACTTTTTAGAATTTTTTTTGTAGAAATCTAGATTCTTTTTGAGGGTTCAGGAAATTTTCAGTAATTTCTCCTTTTTTGAGGCCCTAGATTTTTAGGAATTTTTTTCTAAAATCTAGACTTACTGTTTCAAGAAATTTCCAGTAATTTCATCTCTAGGTTTCAAGTTTTATTTCATTCGAGCCGCTTTCTAAATTGTTTAAAATTTTATTGGAAGCTCTAAAATTTTTTAAAAAAGATTTGTTAGAAATATGGACTTTTTTCAAAAATTTTAAACATTTCTAATAATTTCTTCTTTCACTGAATTGAAAAATTCAATATGTTTTAACGACAAATTTCTAATAATTAATATTACTAACTATTATTTTGAACTAGTAGCATTCTATTGTTTTTCAACTGATTTTATATGTTGGCATTTTTTTTTTTAATTTTAGAAATTATAATTATATATTGTAGAGATACACAATTGTTTTAGGACTTTTGTTAATTAAAACAGTTTTGAATAATTTCTTTGCTTTTAAATGTATTTATTTAGTTAATATAAATTAAAACTATAATTCTCGAAAATAAAAATTATACAGTTTTTAAAAGACGTTCAATTGTTTTCTAAATTGTTAATTTTTGACAATCCCAACTGTTTTTGCTTTAATTAATTTCATTTACTTTTGAGTTAATTGTTTTGTTTTCTGCAATTATTTGGCAGATTCAAAATAAAAAAGCAATTGAAATTAAAAAAAAATTAACATAATTTATAAAACCTTTTTTATAAAGAACGCTTGATGTAGCGTACTCTTGACCTACCATAATAAACAGTTCGTTGGCATATTGTGCTCATAACCTATCCCAATAAATTATACATTGGTCTAGATGACGAGTACGCTAACTTAAATGATAACGTAGATGCTACTTTAACGCATAGTGAGGTAGGTCAAGATTACGCTACTTTAATATATAATTTATTGAAGTAGGTCAGAAATATACGCTATTACCTTTTAAATTTAACTATATTCATAGTAATATTGCACCATTAATCAAAAATTTAATTGATTATTGTATTACGTTCTAATTGCATATTCAAGAAAACGTATGACATACATACAATAATCAGCAATAAATATTAATAATTCGTATCTTACTCTTTAATCAATTAACACATGCAAATTCTACAAACTACCCCTAATCCTTACTTTTTTTTAGTATGAGTATCACGACCATTCCGAGAATAACAAACGTTATTAATATTTATGCGCGCTGAACAAACAAGCAATAAATTATAATAAATTAAACATAAGTGGCGGTACCGCGAAGCGGGTTTCTAAAAATGATCGCCGATCGGTGATGGACGCAGACGTATAATTTTCTCGTTGGAATTGGGTGAAATGACTAAGAAAAAAAAAACAATCGCCTATTAGTAATAGAAATTGCGGGAAACGTATTCGACCGCGACGGGAATTTTTCTCTCGTTGCGGTTTTCGGATCATGTTTAATTATATCGGATTATGACCGCCCGTTGAAGGGTATAATTACGTCGTGATTAATTTTGATTTATCGCGTTAATTAAATTTCGGCACGGTTTGTTTTTTGTGCTTCGAATTATTTCGATGTGTCCATTCTGTCATTAATTTGGGATCGGTTTATACGGAGTGAAGATAAGTACTACGGAAATATCGGCTTAATCGGAACCTAATAATATACGTAAAGAAATAAATAATAATGTTAATTAGTGACGTTACTACAATTGTTTTGAAACGTATGTGTTGGTCCTTAACATCTGACAATATACAAAATGATATAGTATTTTCGAGCGATCAATTTTATGACTTTAAAAAAACGGCGCAGTGGGTAGGATTTTTTAATTATTAATATGAATAAATCAAAGTTTATTTTTTAATTTTTAATTTGACAATAAACTAAATGATATAGTATCTTCGATTGATCAACTTCATAACTTTAAAAACGGCGCAGTGGGTAGGATCTTCTAATTAATATTAATATTACTGAGTAAATAAATCGATAATATTAATCACATTCAATTCCATCTGCGAATATTAATTAAAGTATTATTAATTTACTTTTTCGCGTAGTAGAAATCTATATTATACTCGGTGATAAAAAATTTTGAAGTAATTAATAATATTCATGACGAATAAATTTCTAACCCATAAACTGTGTTGCTGGGGTATTGGTGGTACTAAACAGGTCGGGCGGGTACCGAAGCAGGCAGACACACACACACACACGTGAAGTTAGTTAGATATATCTTTCGGAAACCCATTCCAGTTCGTACATCATAAATAACTAAAAGATGAGATCGAACGGCGACGTTCACAGTCGAAGCGGCGTTACAACTAATTAAACAGCACCTCCTGCGACGACCATTTAATAAAATGCAAATGTTCGATGGACACTTGTTGGAATGATAATTCGAATATAATTGTTGGTGGTGAGTTATCGACTACCCCGGGGGTTCCTAAAAACCTCCACCCCCCGTCGACTCCACTTAACAGCCATCGGGACTAAACTAACACGCCGGGCCACAATGGCCGAAAACAAGAGTTAAGTTGTCCGAGATATTAATTCGATTTGAATTATATACGGATCCGCATCAGTATGCATGGGAATGCCATTAGGAAAACAACCCTCCGACGGCTTATATTACGTTTCCATGTCGGGCCTTCCTGTCGCATACGAAACAAAGATCAGAGGCCGAATTTCGTGACCAGTTGCGCGTGTCCGGTTGTCGCTCGCAGGTGAACAATATCACAATATCACTTTGTCATGAGCCTAATGTCACGCTACGGTGACGAGACGTCTGAGGGTTAGGTCACTCATGCACGCAGTCTGGAGACTTCAACAAATCCATCATACACCCGCTTGGAATCATCGTGTTGGCCTTTAACTTGTTAAAAATATCGTGTAGCCGATCGATATTCTTTTACTCCCGTATGAAATCTTTGACACCACAAGGTCCCTCTGGTGAGGAATAACATGTTCTCTCTCGTCGCGCGTTTTTTGTTTGCCGCGGCAAGTTACACCATTAGCCAACCGCAGGAAACCAGGACATGTTTACATGAGTTCTTGCAGCGCACGATTTTTCTGCACGGCCGTGTTCAATGGGTGGAAAATTGTTTTTTCCTGAAACTGCTATATTGACTTTTAATTAATTGACTTTCGGAAAATTAAAACAAATAATCACACAATTTCTAATACACAGCAGAAGGAAAGAAAAACCGTCTGTAACCTAATTAGATCCATCAGTGCTAATAGCTTTTTGTTTACGTCGACACTGTCCGAACGTTGTGACGTGCCTCAATACGAATCCCATTGTTTAACGCCCGTCATGAAATTGATGGCCGCTGAATGGCGAAGAATAACAACGGAAGCATATTCAATACGAAGCCGCACGTCTTCTCGGACGGTTATCTGGAATTTGTTTAATTTATGCACAAAAGGTACCACAATGAGCGCGTATCTCTCCTCGCGTTCGATGGCAATAATTAAAGACCGCATTGTAGCAACATTGTGCCCATATTGTAATTATGACTTGTTTGTTCGCCAGATGACTAATTCGTTTCAATGCTCACTCGGGCAACTGGCAGCAGGAAGGAAGCTCCAGCGCCCATTGTTCCTGCCACCACGCACATAATTTCTGGGCGCGCACCACAAATCATACATTCAAATCCGACAAATCCAGGACGATCATTTGTTATTCTAATTTTCTAACGGTTGTCCTTTTAATAATCATTGTATACGTACTACACTTCTATCAACCAACACATTTGTAAATAATCCCTATGAATGATTTTTTTGAATCCGAATTAATTTTGAAATGTATATCAAAATGAAACTATAAACTTTTGTTCCTTGTGGGAGAGCTGAACAGATAATTTAGAAACATTTAACATTGATCGTTCTAGCGTATTCCTGACCTATCCCAATCAGGTCATTACAGGTCATTAAATTATTATAAAACATTAGATCGACTTAGAAGGATTGTTTGATAACTTTGAAGGACCACTAAATCCAAAATGACATTAGTTATTCACCATAGATAACCTTGAATTCGTTGGATGACCTGACATAATCAATATATTACTATAAATTATTAGATCATTATAAATATGTCTTTGATTAGACCTCATAACCTAGAAGAGTCGCTTTAAAACTTTGAAGGACCGTTAAATCTAATAGCACATTCATTAGTCGTCAGATGATGTGTGACTTATAGATGACCTCAAATTCGTGAGATGACCTTGATGAACTGAAATGACCTGACAGAATCAATAAATTATTATAAATATTAGCTCATCTTAAACATTTCTTTAATTAACACACATAACCTAAAAGGAGCGTTTCATAACTTCGAGTATCCCCTGAATCCAAAAGGACATTAATTATTGGTCAGATGATTTGTGACCTATTGATGACCTCAAATTCGTTTGATGACCTTAATGAGCAGAAATGACCCGACAGAATCAATAAATTTTTATAAACTTTTAGATCGTCTTAAATATCTCTTTGATTAAAACACATAACCTAGAAGGATCGTTTGATAACTATGAAATCTGTTTTACGGTTTTACTTTCGATTTTTTAATTTTTTTCTGGTAATTTCAAACATATTTTGCTAGATTTCTAGAAATTTTTCGTTTAAGAATTTTCGCTCCAAATCGTAATTATTCTTCAAGAGTTTTTTTGCTTTACTTGCTTTATTCTATCGAAATTGTCTAGAATTTATACAAGGATTCTTAGGATTTTAGTAATTAAAAATAGTCAATTTCCAAATTTATAGAAATTTAGTCGTAGAATTTTTGAGTAATTTAAAGTCCAGATTCACGGAATATTTGTGAAAATTTGTAGAATTTTTTTGCAGTTTTATTTCGAGACAATTTTTATTTTAATTCAGGTTTTTTCCTTCAAATTGCAAGAATTTTCTTTGAGAATGAATTTTACAGAAATTTTTCTTATCAAGCAATTATTATTTTAACTTTTCAGGTTTTCCTTCAAGGATTCTAGAAATATCCAGTAATTTTATGTTCAGATACCAAGAAATTTTTTCGTAGCTTGTGAAATTGTGAGGCAGTTTTCTTTCTATAAATTTCTAGAATTTTTTAGTAATTTTTTTTCAGAAATTTTTTCGTAGCTTGGGAAATTGTGAAGCAGTTTTCTTTATATAAATTTCCAGAATTTTTTATTAATTTTTCTTCCAGAGATTTTCATTAGAGTTTGGAAGGGTTTTCTTTTTTAAAAAATGTATGTATTTTTCATTTTTCAACTAAAATAAGTCCAGATTATTGTTTTTTTTTTAATTTCTTACAAATTGCATAATTGTTTCGAGGTTTTTTTTCCAGAAATATTCTTGGATTTTTCTTGCTTGCTTTTTTTATTGGAATTATTAAGTGTTCTTAAATATTCTAGTAAGTTTCATTCTACATTCAATCAATCAATATTTTTTAGAGTTTTAGAATTTATAAACATTTTTTTCTAGATGTCTAAAACTTGTCGGCAGTTTTATTTTTTTAATTTTTCACAAATGGTTCAGAATTGTTTCTTTCAGACTTTTCGATTTTATCATCTTATTGTATGTGTAATTTACTAAGATTTTTTAAATTTTTTTAATAATTTTAATTCTAGATTCATCAAAGTTTCAAATGTTCTAAAATTTTTATCAATTTTTCTGGTAATTATTTTTTTTTACAAATTATTCTTATAAAATATTAGAATTTTTAGCATTTATTTATAAATGTTGTATACTTATTGTAGAAGTTAAAATCAAAAATTCGATTTTCATTTGTTTTTCGTTTTTTGGCCATAACTCTGGAACGAAACGTCGATTTTTAAAAATGTTTGCACTGATTATTTACAAATGTCGCATACTTATTGTAAACATTGAAAACAAAAATTCTATTTTCATTTGTTCTTCGTTTTTTGGCCATAACTCTAGAACGAAAGATCGAATTTTAAAAATTCGCATACTTATTGTAAACGTTAAAAACGAAAATTCGAATTTCATTTGTTTTTCATTTTTATGAATATAACTTTTAAATGAAAGATTTTAAAAATTCTTGCACCTAGGGTTTACAAAAGTTGTATTCTTTTTGTAAAAGCTAAAAACGAAAAGTATATTATTGGCTATAATTCTAGAACGAAATATTGAATTTTAAAAATGTTTGCACTGATAATTTACAAATGTCGCATACTTATTGTAAACGTTGAAAACGAGAATTCGATTTTCATTTGTTTTTCTTTTTTTAACATAACTTTTAAACGAAAGGTCGGATTTTAAAAATTTTTGCGTCCAGGGTTTACAAATGTTGTATACTTATTGTAGAAGTTAAAAATGAAATTTCTATTTTCATTTGTTTTTCATTTATTAGCCATAATTCTAGAACGAAATATCGAATTTTAAAAATTCTTGCACTGATGGTTCACAAATGTCGCATACTTATTGTAAACGTTAAAAACGAAAATTCGATTTTCATTTGTTTTTCATTTTTTGGCCATAGCTTTTAATTAAACGAAAGATCGAATTTCAAAAATTCTTGCACTGTCCCATACCTATTTTAAAGGTTGAAAACTCTATACCACCGAAATGAATATTCATGACATTTACAAGAAAAAGAAGTTGCTTGAAAATTCTGTGAATTTTTTTTTAAATTCAAATTCAAATCTAAAAAGGCACAAAAATATTATCGAAAAATTAACAGATAAACTCTTGATTTTTTAACAATTGTCAATCGACAATTGTTAAAAATATTGTTCTCATACATGTGAAACATCAAATTTAGTAAAATTCTGATTTTGTAATTAGATCAATTTTTTGGATTATATAAAAGGTGAATTACAGTTGCAATTTGTGTGTATATTCTCACCTTCTATTCTTCTGGAAAATGTTCTGATCCACGAAGACTTTCTTGATGACTATTTATCAAATTATTTGCCAAATATGTCCTTTTTTGTCTCAAAATGGCGATACTCAAAATTTAATGTAGGTTTTAGGTTAAATTAAATTCACTTGGCTTGTTTCACAAATTTAATTTAACCTAAAACCTACGTTAATACAATGTTTCACCAAGTGATTAATGAGAAACAAGTACATGATAACTCAAAATTTACATCAGAGTTTATAAAAAAACGCAGTTCTTAATTTGAATATTTCTCAAAAATAAACTACGCAATGGTTTAGCTTTAAAATATGCAAATATAAGCAAAAATAAAATAAAATAAAAGTATAAATCAATTAATCATCTTAAATGTTTCTTTGATTAAATCACATAACCTAGAATGATCGTTTGATAACTTTCAATGATCGCTGAATTAAAATGACATTAATTAATGACCTGACAGATTGAATAAATTATTATAAATCATTAGATCATCTTAAATATGTCTTTGATTAAATCACATAACATAGATTGATAGTTTGATAACTTTAAATGACCGCTGAATCTAAAATGACATTCATGAATGACCTTAAATTACCTGACAGAATCGATAAAAAATTATAAATCATTAAATCATCTTAAATGTTTCTTTGATTAAATCACATAACCTAGAAGGACCGTTTGAAAACATTGAATCATTGCTGAAACCAAAATGACATTGATTATTCGTCAGATGATGACCTCGAATTCGTTTGATGATCTTAATGACCTGTAATGATTTTACAAGATAATTATATTATTATAAATCTTTACATCATCGTAATGTTTCTTTAATTCAATCACATAACCTATAAGGGTCGTTCGATAAGTTTGTAAGAACTCTGAATCTAAAATCAGATTAATTATTCGTTAGAAGATGACCTCGAATTAATTAGATGACCTTTTTGCCCAGAAATGACCCGACAGCATCAATAAATTTTTATAAATCTTTAGATCATCTTAAATATTTTTTTGATTAAACCACATAACCTAGAAGGATCGTTTGATAACTTTGCATAACCGCTGAATCCAAAATGACATTAATTATTCGTCAGATGATGACCTCGAATTCGTTGGATGATCTTAATGACCTGAAATCCT
This sequence comes from Ontholestes murinus, assembly GCA_963969525.1. Lineage (NCBI taxonomy): Eukaryota > Metazoa > Arthropoda > Insecta > Coleoptera > Staphylinidae > Ontholestes > Ontholestes murinus. The sequence continues at coordinate 54,035,063 of OZ018397.1, forward strand.
CATAGGATAAATATATTATTTTAAATCATCATCTTAAATGTTTTTTTTTATTAAACCACATAACTAAAAGAATCGTTTGATAACTTTTAATGACCGCTGAATCTAAATGACCCTGATTGACCGTTAAATAACCGCATGCTAACCTTAGTGACCAACCAATAACCCTAAATAACTATAAATGATTATGGAAACCCATTAATAATCATTAATTGATCGTTAACGATCTTTATAGAGAGATCGTTATATGAAGTCAAATTTCTTTGAATAGTTAGATGACCTTAGATGACCTTACATGACCATTATAATAAAAAAATCATTGTAATACTTAAATAAATTCATTTTAAATGTTAGTTAGTTGGCTATTATCTTAAATTATATTGTTGATCTTAAATGACCTTGAATAAATAAATTAAGGATTAAATCTGTTAATTTTAAATAATATTGAACGGACAATTAATGACTCAAAAATTTTGATAGACTTAAATAATATTTAAACGTAATATTTGCAGTGTTAGTAGAAACATATGAATTAAACTAAATCTGTAATTCAAAGGGCTTCGATGCACCATTACATTATTTAAAGTTATTGCTAGATAAACTCAATCAAACGTCCTAGGTTAATTCTAAAGAATGTTGAATGACCTTGAAATATTTTCTCGAATAAAGCAAAATGACAAACATCCTTGGTAAAAACTCTGAATTGCCTTTAATGACTGTTGTATGACCTTGAAATATTTTCAGATGACCTCAAATAACACAAAATGACTCGAAAGTCTTTGGTAAACTATGAATTACCTTTAGTGACTGGTGGATGACCTTGAATTATTTTCGGATGATTTGAGTCATTTGTTCTTGGTAAACTCCGAATTGGTTTTAAAGTCTAGTGGATGACCTTGAAATATTTGCCTGAAATGTCTTTGGTAAACTATAAATTTTCTGTAATGACTGTTTGATGACCTTGAAAATTTTTCGGATAACTTCGAATACCGCAAAATGACTATAACGTGATAAACTCGAAATTACTTTCAATTACTGCTGGATGACCTTGAAATATTTGACTAAAACATCCTTGGTAAACTCTAAATTGCACTTTAGTTACTGTTGGATGACCTAGAAATATTTTCGGATGACCTCGAATAACGCAAATTGACTCGAATATCGTTGGTAAACTCTGAATTGCATTTAATCATTTGAGTCAAAATTTGAGTCAATTGTCCTTGGTAAACTCGAAATTTTTAATTTAATGTCTATTGGATGACCTCTAAATTTCCTATAATGACTGTTGGATGACCTTGATTTTTAATGTCTATTGGACTACCTTGAAATATTTGCCAAAAACGTCTTTGGTAAACTCTAAATTTCCTGTAATGAGCTTGACATATTTTCGGACGATCTCGAATAACACAAAATGACAAATGTCTTTGACAAACTCTGAGTAACCCTATAAAGACTGTTGAATGACCTTAATATATATTTGAATGACCTCGAAAAACTTCCTTGGTAAACTCGAAATTGCTTTTGATGACTGTTGGATGACCTTGACTAAAATATAATTGATAAATTGTAATAACTAGAATAACGCAAAATGACTCAAACGTTTTTGGTAAACTCCAAATACTTACGGATTACCTAGAATAATGCAAAATGACTCAAACGTCCTTGGTAAACTCGAAATTGCCTTTAATGACTGCTGGACGACCTTGAAATATTTGACTCAAACGCCCTTGACAAAACTCTGAATTTCCCTATAATGGCTGTCGGATGACCTCGAAATATTTTCGGATGACTTCTAATACCACAAAATGACACAAACGTCCCTTAATGACTGTGGTATGACTTTGGAGTCCTTGGTAAATTCTAAATATTTTTGGAAGACCTCGATTAATGCAAAATGACTCAAACGTCCTTGGTAAACTTTAAATTGCCCTTTAACGACTGTTGGATGACCTTGAAATATTTTCGACTGACCTCGAATAATGCAAATTGTCCTTGGTAGACTCTAAATTACCTTTTAATGACTGTAGGATGACTGTGAAATATTTTTGGATGACCTCGAATAAAGCAAAATGACTGAAACGTCCTTGGGAAATTCTAAGTTGCTCTTTAATTACTGTTGGATGTCCTTGATATATTTTCGTATGACGCAAACGTCCGTGGTATACTTTAAATTGCTGTTAATGAACTCGAATAACTCAAAATGACTCAAACGCCCTTGGTAAACTTCAAATTGCCGTTAATGCCCAATAGAAGACCTTGAAGTATGACTTTGAACAACGAAATTGCTTTTAATGACTGTTTAATGACCAAGAAATATTTTCGGTTGACCTCGAATAACGCAAAATGACAAAAACATCCTTGTTATATTCTAAATTACCTTTAATGACTGTTGGATGACCTTGAAATATTTGACTCTAGTGTCCTTGGTGAACTTCAAATTGGCTTTTAATGACAGTTGAATGACCTTGAAATATTTTCAGAAGACCTTGATTAATGCAACATGACCCAAACGTCCTTGGTAAACTCTGAATTGCCCTTTAACGTCTGTTGGATGACCTTGAAATACTTTCGGATGACCTCGAATAATGCAAATTCTCCTTGATAGACACTAAATTACCTTTTAATGACTGTTGGATGGCCTTGGAATATTTTCAGATGACCTCGAATGTCTCAAACGTCCTTGGAAAATACTGACTTGTCATTAATGACTGTTGCATGATGTTGTATGTTGAAATATTTTCGGAGGACCTCGAATAAAAATAAAAATTGCTTTTAATGTCTGTTGGATAACCTTGACATATTTGATTAAAACGTTTTTGGTAAACTATAAATTGCATGTAATGAATCAAACGTCCTTGGTAAACTCAAAATTGCTTTTAGTGATTGTTAGATGATCCTGCAATATTTTCAGATGACATCGAATATCGCAAAATGACCCAAACGTCCTTGGTAAACGTTGAATTGCCCTTTAACATTTGTTGTAGGACCTTGAAATACTTTTGGACGACCTCGACTAACGCAAAATAACTCAAGCCTTTTTGTTAAACTGTGAATTGTCCTTTAATGACTGTTAGATGACCTTGAAATATTTTCGGACGACATCGAATAACTCAAACGTCCTTGATAAACTCAAAATTGCTTTTAATGCCTGTTGGATAACCTTGATATATTTGATTAAAACACATCTGGTAAACTCTAAATTGCCTATAATTACTGTTGTATGACCTTGAAATATTTGACTCAAACGTCCTTGGTAAACTCTAAATTGCTTTTTAATGACTGTTGTATGACCTTGAAATCTTTTCGGAAGTCCTCGATTAACGCAAAATGACCCAAAAGTCTTTGGTAAATATCGAATTGCCCTTTAACGTTGAAATATTTTCGGATGACCTCGGATAATGCAAAATGACTTAAACATCCTTGGTTAAACTTTACATTGCCTCTGACGACTATTGGCTGAACTTGAAATAGTTCATAGTTTACCAAGGACGTTCAAATCATTTTGCGTTATTCGAAGCGATCCGAAAATTTTTCAAGGTCATCCAACAATCATCGACATCGAATAACTTCAATTAAGATAAAATGGCTGTAGCGTCCTTAGAACACTTTAAATTGCCTTTAATGACTGTTGGATGACCTTGAAATATTTGACTAAAACGTCCTTGGTAAACTCTAAATTACTTTTAATGACTGTTGATGATTTTGAAATATTTTCTGATGACCTCAAATAACGCAAAATGACTAAAACGTCCTTGGCAAATTCTGAATTGCTTTTATTAACTTTTAGATGACTGGTGGATGACCTTGAAATATTTTCGGATAACATGGAACAACGTAAAAAGACTCAAATCTCTTTGGTAAACTTTGGATGACCTTGAAATATTTGATTAAAACGTCCATGGTAAACTTTGAATGTCTTGTTGGATGACCTAGAAATATTTTCGGGTGACGCAAAATGACACAAACGTCCTTGATAAAATCTGAATTGCCTTTAATGACTGTCGGATGACTTTGAAATATTTGACTCTAACGTCCTTGGCAAACTCTAAATTGCCTTTAGTGATTGTTGGAAGATTTTAAAATATTTTCGGATGACCTCGAACATCGCAAACTGACTCAAACGTCCTTGGTAAAGTCTAAATTGTCATTAATGTCTGTTGGATGACCTTAAAATAATGTAATCAAACGTTCTTGGTAAACTCTATAATAGCCTCTAATGACTTAGATGATTTTGGTATACTTTTGGATGACCTCGAATAACGCAAAATGACTCATTTTCTGGATGACCTTGAAATTTTTACTTTCCCTATATACGAAGTATTGTGATCGTGATTTTTTTTTTAATTTTTTTGCGTAAATATCCGTTTTGAGGTTCCCTGATTCCATTAAACTAATTTCTGGAAAAAAAAAATTGTGTCTGTGGGTGTGTATTTCAAAAACGACTGATCCGATTGAGATGAAACTTTAAACGTAAGGTTTTATCGTTAAAAACTGGAACTGAAAAGCTTTTGGTAAACATTCATAAACCGGAAGAGGCGTTTTTTTGTTTTTTAGCGATATTTTTCTAAATATGAAAAATATTAGAAAACTTTTCAAACAAATGTTAAAGAGAATGAGAAAATGAACAAGTTTTATAAAAATATATTATTTGTAAAATTCTTAACTTTCGAGAAAAAAAATAAAAATTGAAAATGTCGACATTTTTTGACAAATGCTAATAAACTATAAGAGTTACATGAAATTTATATAACAATTAATTGCAGAGAATTAAAAATTGAACAAATTACTAAAAATATAATTTTTGCGTAAACCGCGTAGTTTTCAAGAAAAATATAGGGAAAGTATTATGATGGCCACATCACCAAATTTTCGGATAACGAAAAATAACTCAAACGTCCTTGGTAAACTCTAAATTGCCTTTAATGACTGTTGGAAGGCCTTGAAATATTTTCGGATGGCCTCGAGTAACGCAAAATGACTCGAACGTCCTTGGTAAACTATAAATTGCATTTAATTTCTGTTCGATGACCTTGAAATATTTGACTCAAAAGTTCTTGGTAAACTCTAAATTGTTTTTAATGACTGTTTAATGGCCTGTAAATATTTTCAGATTACTTCGAATAACGCAAAATAACTCAAACGTCTGAATTGCCTTTAAAGACTTTTGGATGATCTTGAAATATTTTCGTATAACCTCGAATAACACAAAATGACTCAAACGTCCTTGGTAAACTCTGAATTGCCTTTAATTACTGCTGGATGACCTTGATGCATTTGACTTAAACGTCTTTGGTAAAGCCTTTAATGACTGTTAAGTGACCTTGAAATATTTTTGGATGACCTCCAATAACTTAAAATGACGTCCTTGGTAAACTCCAAATTGACTGTTGGATGACCTTGTAATATTTGAAACAAACGTCTTTGGTTAAACTCTAATGTGCCTTTGACTGAATAAAATAATGTTTAAGCACACATCTTATATTTAGGGTGGGCCTCTATCCTACCATCTAGTTTTATTTAATAAAAAAATGCTTTTAATCAAAGTAATTTTAATTTAGGGTAGATGGTGGTTTTAAGTAGTAAAAAATTACCTTAAACATTTGAAGAGTTAAGATAGTGGATTGTGAATGTTCTACTTGAAGGTTATAAAATTATACAAATCAACAATAATTACCAATTAACGTCAGAATTATTCCAATAGACCAATAATTTATTCTAAATAATACCACTAATTGGTTTCGTTATGCGTATTTTTTTTACTCAGCGATTGATTAAGTCACTAATGAGGGTATTAAGCGTGGCCGATGAAAAAAATACTACAAGATTACGTATTGCAGTATTAAACAGCCGGCGCGGACATTTTGCATATATCGACAATATAATAAATAAAGTATCGCGATTTCCATAGTAATCGCGCAAAATTATTGCGCATTATCTGTGTCAAGAAGCGAAAAAAATAATTAATAACCGTGCGCGAACTGGACGGATAACGATCGGTCCGGTGATAATTCCAGTTCTAAAATTAATCCTGCATGAAATTCTAATTGCGCTCCGATCGCATTAATCTGGTGGACAAATGGGCGTATTAAATAATCGGCCCGTGGAGGGGCGGAAGGGGGGGAATTTAAAACCGGCATTAGAGGTGCATAAAAGTGTATTAAAGGGTGACCCCCTCGACCGGTAATATAATATCGTGGACAATCACGTATTCAATTACATGTAACTATGTAACTGCGCGCCAAGATAAGATTGTGATCGGATACATTAGATTTGAATATGAGGATATGTAAGTCCCACGCCAATATAATGTGAGAGTGATTTAGAGGAAAAAAATTTTTAGAAGGCGGGCTCGTGTTACCGCGCTTGATTTGATTCGAGATGATTTATAATGTTGATTATCATTATGTGTATAAAAAAGCGTGTTCTAAATATCTGGTTACTAATTATCAAAAATTATGGAAGGATGTTTCAGTGTCAAGACTGAACTGTTGGCGACATTAAAAGTCTAAAGATTTCCTCTCTCTTAAAGTAAATATTTCAATGAAAACCATCTCAATCTTAAAAAATGGTAGGGTAGGTGCAACTGATATGTAAATAAAATCAGGTTTATACTTTAGTACGATTTACAATTACGTCGATGTTTTCTGTAACGATCCATCTTAATATTTGCAGAGTACATACAACACCTCCTACTAGGCTTGCACATGTCTTCGAATGCTACCGTCGCTGGATAAATATCGTGTGCTGTTGTTCCAAGAAAAACAAATTTTAACAACGTACAACATATATAATCATAGCACGTTCAAGGATTTTTTTAAGTCACAAAACCCATGCGATTTACCCAGAAAGATTATTTCTTTAGATGAGTATTATGGATCTATCATATGAACCGTGTAGGTAACCTTGAAAGTTTTTAAGTTACTTAATTAATTAATTATTATAATAAAACGATCACCAAAAGTAATTTAAGTTAATAGAATTATCATTTAAGGTCATCTGGTGTTTAAGCTCATCCAAAGGTAATTCGAAGTCGTCCAAAATCATCGAATGATCCTTCTAGATCATGAAAAGTTACTAAATTTTATCTTTGGACGTTTCAAAGTATTTAAACTGTTAAGGAAGTTCACTTAATTTAATAAAATTAACATTGACGTCCTAATGTTAACTTGTTGCTGTTTAAATTAATCTAAATTGTGTGTTTCTTCTGGGTCATATTATTATTATTCATCATCAATATACATCATCTAAAAAAAAAAACAAAGTTATACAATAAGTGACCTTGAAGATTAATACATGCTTAAGGTACTAAAACAGACAATAGAGGTCATTTAAGTTTATAAAATGGAAGTTTATTGAAAATCATTTGATGTCAACTTGTTATTGTTATTGTTTTATCGCTGAATATTAAACATTGCTTATGCTTCTTCTTGGTCATACCATTATTATTCAAATTCAATTAATGATTATTCAAGGATCAATCAAAGTAATTTAAGATCAATCAACGATAATTCAAGATCGCAAACTTGTACAGATCATCCAAAGTAACACAACGTTATTCAATGACCCTACAAAGTGACCTTGAAGGCCAATAAATGCTGAAAGCATTAAGTAGATTAATGTAGGTCATTTAGATTGATAAAATTATCGTTGAAGGTCATTTGATGTCAACTTGTTATTGTGTAATCGTTAAATATTAAAATTGTTTATGTTTTTTCTAAGTCATATTATTATTCAAGTTAAGTTAATGATTATTCAAGGATCTGTAAAGGTGTTTTAAGACCATTAAAAGATCATTCAAGATCGCAATATCTTATTGATCATCTACTAAGTGACCTTGAAAGCCAATAAATTATTAAAGTAAAAAAATCTATCTATTGTTTAATGAGTCAAGGTTAAAATAATTAAATGGTTACTCAAGGTCATTTAAAGTCACTTAACAATAATTCAGAGTAATTTAAGATTATTTGACGAACATTAAGATCACCTATGATTAATTGTTATACAATGGAATTTATTAGGTCATCTACGTTCATTAAGCGACCAGTCAAGGTGATGTAGAGAACAGATTTAAAGCGATTCAATGATTATTATTCTACATATAATTAATTGTTATGCATTGAATATACAGTATATATATACAAGATCATCTACTTTCATTTAGCGACCATTCAAGGCGAACTTAATGATTATTCTTTTTATAATTAAATTTTATGCAATGGATTTTTAAGATCACTTTCGTTTATACAGATACATTTCAAGGTCATCTAAAGAACACATTTAAATCGTTTCAAAGGTTATTATTCTACTTATAATTAATTGTTATGCAAAGGATATCCAAGGTCATCTACGTTCATCCAGCGACCATTCAAGGTCATCCAGAGAACATATTTAAAGCGATTCAATGATTATTATTGTGCTTATAATTAATTGTTATGCAATGGATACTCAAGGTCATCTACATTTATCCAACGACCATTGAAGGTCACCTGGAGGACGGATTTAAAGCGATTCAATGATTATTATTCTACTTACAATTAATTGTTACGCAATGGATATTCAAGGTTATCTACGTTTATCCAGCGACCATTCAAGGTCATCCAGAGAACAGATTTAAAACGATACAATGATTATTCTATTTATAATTAATGGTTATATAATGGATATTTACGGTAATTTACATTCAAGGTCATCCAGAGGACATATTTAAAACGATTTAATGATTAATTATTATGCAATGGATATTCAAGGTCATCTAAATTGATCTAACGATCATTCAAGGTCAACCAGAGTACAGATTTAATGCGATTAAATGATTATTAATCTACTTATAATTAATTATTATGCAATGGTTATTCGCGGTCATCTACGTTCTTCCAAAAATCATTAAAGGTCATCTAGAGAATAGATTTAAAGCGCTTCAATGATTATTATACTCATCCGGTGACCATTCAAGGTCACTTCAAGAACAGATTCAGTCTGCATAAATTCGAGGTCACAAAAGGCCTTTGAAATTACAAACTTAGATAAATTATTTCTTTAATCTATTTATGATATGGTAGTTAATAGAATTTTTAAATTGTGGAAATGAATATTTTGGGGAAGATTATAGACTTATTTATTTACAAACCTCTTAAGCATTATTCAACGGGTATTTAAGGTCATTTACGTTCACGACCATTCAAGGTCATCCAGAAAAAAAAATCACAAAGTGATATAAAACCATCCAATGTTTTTTTCAAGATAATTCATTGGTCTTTCAAATTACAAATATTTATAAATTACACCCTCTTACCTTTTGTTATCGATATGGCGATTGAGTATTTACAATTTCCCCCACGACAATTCAAGTCATCTATAAAACAACCGAGATGTTTTATTAAAGCAATCCAATTGTTACTCTAGATAATTCTTCGGTCAACTAACGTTTTCAAGTTAGAAATTTTAACAAATTACTTCCTCTCACCTTCCTTGTTTTAATCTAGTTTTCGATATGGAAATTGTTTTAATGATGTTTACAAATACTGGAAATGAATAGTTTGGGTATTTTTTAACAATTCTCTTTGAGAGAAACAAAGTATCAAAAATAGTGAGGGAAATTTTTAAAGAGAGTAATTAATTTTATAAGATCTAAAACTTCAGGTTATAATACGATTTTTTTGGAGGTATTGAACGGTTTTTCAAGGTCATCCAGGCTGTTCGAGATCATTCATGGTTACCTGACAGTAATTGAAGGTGGCAAAATAATTTAAATTCGTACGGCGATCATTAAAATCATCTAACGGCCACACAGGGTTTGTTAGGATCAGCCAATCATTATAGGTCATTCTAGGTGTCTTCGAGGTCACTCAATAATCATCATACGTAATCAAATGCAATGTTTAAGTTAATTGATATTTCATTACTAATATTGCTGGAGTTATTTCTTAAGATTGTAAAATTATCAATTATGTTCATATAGTCACGATTAGTTGAAATCAAGTAAGGTCATTTAAGGATCAAACGATCATTCAATGTTATTAAAGGATAACAAATTTGGACTTTGTTTTGTATAACAGATATTTATTTACTTTATGGTGACCAAAGGTACGTTAACGTATTGAAACCATTGGTCATCATATAAATAAACATCTGTTATACAAAACAAAGTGAAAATTGTGTTTAATTTGTGATTAAATATATATAACGGAGTAGAAGCCTTCATCGTCAATGATTTAAGGATCACCCAATCATCATTCCAGTGATCGAATTAAAGTTAAATGAATTAATATTTAAATCAATTCATTTTCTTCACTTAAGTAAAGTAATTCAATGATCATTCAACGTTACTTTAGATTATCAAATTTAGATTATCAAGATAATTGAAAGGTTATTTTAGATTATTTAAGCCCAACGAATGATTATTCAGGATCTTCTAGCGATTATTCAAGATCGCCTAAGGTCATCCAATGATCAAGGTCATTCGAAGTCAAGAGATGATTCTTCAAGGTCATCTAACGATAACCCAAGAGTCTTCAAAAAAAATTCAAGGTGATTCAACAACTATTATAAATAATAAAACTGTTAATTAAGGACTACGATTATCTAACAATCATTCAAGGTAATTAAATGGCTATCTTAGATTATTTAAGGTCATTCAATAATGATTCAGGATCTTGTAACGGTTATTCAAGATCTCTTAAGAACATGAGTCGAGGTCACTAGTAGATTGTTTAAGTTCACCTAACGTTTACCGAATATCATTTAAAAACATTTAGGGTGATCCAATCTTTACTCTCAGTAGTTTAGGACTAAGATTATCCGATAATCATTCAAGATAATTAATAGATTATCCTAGATAATTTAAGGTCATCCAATGATTAATCACGCTCTTGTAACACTCATTCAAGATCACTTAAGGTCATCGAATGATCCATCCGAAAGTTATTTATGTTTTTCAAGAAATTTGTAATTAATTTACATATTTAATTTAAAGCCTATGGTTTTAATAATACTGCTTCAATTGATTTTTTTGCAAGATTTCCAAAAAATTATTCATTCAAGGTCACGTAGCGGATATTTACTATCGTTGAATGATATCCAAGGAACATTTAAGATTACTTAAGGTCATTCTATGGTCGTTTCAATTGCGGATCAAGGCTATTTAAGAATAACCAGTGATCATTTAAGATCATCCAACAACTATTAAAAAATATAAGTCATCAAACAAATATTTAGTGATTCAACGGTTATTTAAGATCACCTATGATAATCTTATCATGACCATTGAAGGTTATTTAGGTTAACTTAAGAACATTGATGGATGTAACAGAGAGAAATGATAGAATCAGTGGTAGATGAGTATTAGAGTTGTCCCTTGGTAGAACAAATGGGTGGCGAAGATGAAAAGATAAAAATTGATCAGGCACAAACACGCAGGTTTTAGAGATTTTAGATCTTTTGAAGAACGCGTTGGATAATAAGAACGAGCAAGGGAAGAAAGTAGGGATAGTTTAGGGATGAGAAAGATCACGACCTGTGACTGGTAACCACTTTCATCAAATTTATCTACGTTAAGGTATAATACCTCAAGAAGCTTCTTCCGTAGATTTTGCATGTTTCTTAACAAAACCTTCCCAAGAAACTGGAAATGTTATTCCATGTGGTAGATAAGATTGCTAGTCTTTTTCCAAAGAAACATGCAAAAGAAAATCGGTGGCTGGAGTAACAGGATATAGAGACTGAAGAATGATATATCATTTACAAAATCTTTGCAAAAAGCTGGAAGTGTTATTCCATGAGGTAGATAAGATTGAAGAAAGCTGTTACTGCCTATTTTCCAAAGAAACCTGTGAAAGAAAATCCAGATAAGCAGAGAATATTTCTCAAAGAAGGAGGTAGAGGCTGTAGAATATCGGATCAGAGGAGATCCATTATGAGCTGCTTTATCGACAGAAAAAATTATCAAATAATACTGAGATTACTGCCTAAACAGATATATTTGGAAAACGACGGAGGAGGCAACAATCCGGTTGGATGAAAAAGAGAAACAGAGTTAAGACCAGATACGCTAAGAACAATAAAATGCTACAGCTGGATCTGTTCTTACTATGGAGATTTGCAAAGCAAGAGCCGACCTCGAAGAGGAACAGCCGTATGAGAAAGTTTTTTAACTCATGCTAACCTTCTAAATCTGGAAAATTAAACATGGCTTAGTAACAATAATTGAGTGTGGAGGGTCGTATAGAGACCATCCATCCACTCTACATATTTATTCTTCAATCCAATAATTGTTTCTTCTATAATGAAGAATGAAGCTAAGCAAATATTTCTAATTGCTTAAATTTTAGAGCTAAATTACTTAACAGTCGTTATTCCTGCTGTTTAGAATATTTAAAGCTTCAATGTAATCCTCGATTTGTATGAAAAGAATGTATAATTTAACGTTTTAGATGTTTTCTTTGAAGTTTCTAGACGGGATTCCTGGTCGATTTTAATAACAGCCCAGTTTCTGGCCCCAGAAAACCGATACGCGGCAATTAGCCGTCCGGCATCGGTCATGGGTGCGTCATGTTCGATGTACGACACCCATAATTTACATCCCATTTCCTACCGAGCCATTCCGGGACTTGTAATTTATTCCGGGACCATTAAGTGCGTTTTTATTCGACGGCAATATAAGTACGTACGTAGTCGTTAGGTATTTTCTATTATTGAGAAATCGTTTTATTGGTGGACGGCGCGGACCGTCGCGGCCCATTAATAAAAATTTTACACCCGAGTTTTGGTTTATATGACAGGGCCGTACAAAACATTGGTCGGACGTATTATTTATATGTTTTACATCACATAAACGTCCCGCACGGTGTCGTAAAATTATACATATTAATATTAAGTCCGTGTGCTTGGTTGTTAAATCATTTTATGGTTACAAATTATCTGCGAATAATTAAATCGTTTATTTTGTTGGTTAAATTTTAACATTAATACTATACGAATAGTATTAACTGGAGTTTCTTTGTATTGCCTTTACGCATTAATCCTACAGCGTGTGAACGGCGGCGCTTCATTCCTTCCGAGTTAAAGTTTTTGACGTCGGAGCCGGAGATAGGCATCGATATATCGCAAGATCGGTATTAAAAATGTTGTAGCCGGTTAAATCCGGACTGGCACCGGGAAGGAGCTTATTATTCTAATGCTACTAAAATAATACCATTAACGGTTTTTTTTTTCCTTTCTGGCGGAACGATGGCTGTAAATGATAAAGTGATTACTAATTGAACGTGTTAAGATAAAGTATTTAGAAATTTTAATAAAACATTAGAAATAATGAGGAAGGAAAGAGAAAGATAAGGAATTATTTTGAATTAAATTAATGATTTAAAATTTTTTATTGTGGGTGCCCCATCTTGTTGAAATCGTGTGTAGCTTAAAGATTTCATCTTTTCAGTAGTTAAATAAGGGTTTATTAAATTTAATTTAATTGTAATAATAATCAATTTTAGTTAATTAAAAGTGACGTAAAATTTTAAAAATTCTGTATGCTTTTTTAAATATAAAATGAACATACATAAATACGCTAAGCAAAAGATTTATGCAGAATGGAAAACTGCTACCAGGGTAACAATAAAGGTCTTAACTATAAATCGATACATAATAAACCTCTAGGTGTCTCATTATTTAAACACTAAATACCTAACAAGCAATTCATAAAAACAATAAGTAGGTTAAAATCCAACAATTCAAGATATAAAAAGCATTTACACCGATTAAACATGATTGAATCTTCGAACTTCTCTTGCGAACAACTTGAAGTCGTGGATCACATCATCAAATGTCCTCTAAATAATGGAGAATGAATTAGGTTGTTAGAAGAACTAATTGGTCAACTAGTTGGTTCTTACAATGTTGCTAGTCTCTTGCGCTTAAAACTCTACTATCAATAGAGCTATATATAAGTTTTTGAATAAAGTATGAAATATAAACAATTAAATATGTCACTCTATTTGCTGATGCATATTCTATACTTGTGTTTGAGGCTTTTGTGGGATACCTAAATAGAAACCGATAAACCGATGTATAGATAGAGAAGAAGACTAGACAATACATTCGATTTAAACTAATGGACACTGAATTATTCAGTGTTCATTATGAATTACCACATAGTAACGGTCGCAACCATCATTATGATTAAACTAATGGAATTTTCATTGAAACAAAGACACGAATAAATAAAAATAAGAAAAAAATTACAATTAATTTTAGAAGTATTTTTGTCAACCGTACTTAATTGTCAATTATTTAACTTCTCAACGATAAAGAAACAACGAACGATTTCCTCATTTGTCTATAAAACGAAATCACAATTAACAAATGTATCGATCCTATCTTTTCCAGTCGTTACTTCCCGTACCTCATTCCTATTATTTCACTTTCCACCAACAAAAAAATTGTATATTTACTTTCGCTATATACGAAGTATATATAGGGAAAGTACTGTTTTCGTGATTTCTTTTTGAAAACTTAATAGTTTTCGAGTAAAACATAGGGAAAGTACTATGATGGCCATATCACCATTTTAAAGTTTAAACTGATTTCATTCAAAACCCAACTGATGATCATCTGTTAAAGATCAATACATAACAATTGAAAATTAATTAAAATACAAATTATTGATAATGTTTTAACTGTTTTATATTGATTTTCATTTGTTTGTTAATGATTTTCAACTATTTCGTATTGATTTTACCATTGTTTCATTCAATAAATACCAAAACCAATTGAAAAATAAAATTTAAAACAGTTGAAAATCAATGAAAAAACAATAGAAATTGATTGATTGATCATTGAAGAACATTCAGGATCGTACAAGAACGTTCAGGATCATTCAATAAAGTTCAAGATCATTCAAGAACGTTTCAACGTTCAAGATTGTATAAGAACGTACATGATAATTCAATAACATTCAATATCATTCGTACAAGAACGTTTACGATCATTCAAGAACAATTAAGATCGTACAAGAACGTTCAATATCATTCAGGATTATTCAAGATCATTCGTACACGATCATCCAAGAACGTTCGCGATGATTCAAGAACATTCAAGAACGTTGATCATTGAAGAACATTTTAAATTGTTCAAGAACGTTCGCGATGATTCAAGAACGTTAAAAATGGTACAAAAATGTTCACGAACATTCAGTAACATTCAAAAGATCATTCAGCTTTGTCTTTGTTTTTCGTTTCTGAGGGGAACTTTAGAAGAAAAGATTGATTGAGTATATTTAATTTAACGAGAAAATCTCTAATTAGTTCAGTAAGAGATGATGATGCTGAAGAACCAGTTATTTTATGTTACATGTTATATTTGTCTTTATCATACATGCTTTATAAAAAAAATATTAACAAAAAATGGCAGAAAAAAGTACATACATATAAATAATATACAAATTTTGTCAGCATGTTGAAGGGCGGAATTCATTACCATCAAATATTCTTCCATTCAAACCCATACTTTCCTCTGCTGTACCAAACGATTCAGCATTGGTTACTTATTTTTTTTAGAATTTAGATGCTTATTTTCCCTTGATTTCGGGATGTTCAACTTCAAACTGAGATATGAAAACGATTTTCTCAAAGAAAATGGATCTTGATAGAAATGGAAAGATTTCCTATAATGACTACAAATAGTGTCCTTAATGAGTTAATGCTTCTAGAGAAAATTAAAGATCATTCATATAAGAACGTTTTACCATCATCCAAGAACGTCCGCGATCATTGAAGAACATTCAAGATCGTACAAGAACGTTCACGATCACTCAATAACATTCAAGATCATTTAAGAACATTCAAGATCATTCAAGATTATTCGTTCAAGAACTTTCGTGATTATTCAAGAACGTTCACGATCATTCAATAACGTTCGAGATAATTCAAGAACATTCTAGAACGTTTAAGAACATTAATGATTGTTTAAAATCGTTCGAGATTATTGAAAGTCATTCGATCAGCCTTTAAACTAGTTTAATCGATACTTGTTCTGCTACTCTCTTGATGGAACCAAATTTTCAAATTAGGAGAAGTAAAACTCTTCTCATGTTCCATTTCTTTATTTTCAGATAACTGACACGTGTTTAAGTTTTAACTTTGATAATGATCTGCAAGGACCGAAACACGTGTCAGTTATCTGAAAATAAAGAAATGGAACATAACAGGAGTTTTACTTCTCCTAATTTAAACTAGTTTACTACTATTTCAAAACTCTTAAATTTTTAAACAATTTAAATCAAATATTCAAAAATAAAGCAGAAAAGAATTTTGAAGAACTTTATTAGAGAAGTAAACTAGTTTAATTTAATTAATTCAAGAACATCCACGATCATTCAACAACATTCAAGATAATACGTTCAAGAACGTTCACGATCATTCAAAAACGTTCGTGATCATTGAAGAACATTCAAGATCGTAAAAAAACGTCCACGATCATTCAGTAACGTTCAAGAACATTTAATTCATTTATCATCATGCATTCAAGAACGTTCGCGATCATTCAACACATTCATTCATTTAATAACGTTCAAGATCGTTCAAGAACGTTCACGATTATTCAATATCGTTCAAGAACGTCCAAGCTCATTCAAGAACATTTAATATCGTTTAAAAACGTTCACGATTATTAAAAAACGTTCTCAATCATTGAATAACATTCGAGATTGTACAAGAACGATAACGATCATTCAATAACATTCAAGATCGTTTAAGAATATTCAAGATCTTTTAAAAACATTTTAAGAACATTAATGATCGTTTAAAGTCGTAAAATCGTTCGAGAACATTTAAGATCATTCAAAACCATTCAAGATTATTGAAAGCCTTTAAACTAGTTTACTACTATTTTAAAATTCTTATATTTTTACTTTCCCTATATGAAATATAGAGGAAGTATTGTTTCGTGATTCGTTTTGATGTCCCTACACTAATTTCTAGAAGAAAAAAAATGTGTGTGTTTCATAGCCCCGGAAGGGGATGTTTACTCTAGGCGTTTTTTTTTTCTAATATTTTTCTAAATATGAAACATTTATAGAACATTTTTCTCGAAAAACACTATTCTTTACAATTACGAATACTTATTATATGAATTTCCTATTTCTGAGTGTTCACCAAAAGCTTTTGAACAACAATTAGTAATTAAAATTATCATGTGTGTGTAGGGTGGGTGGCCTATAACAACCCACCATCGAATTGGTAAAACATAAGCGAGGGTTTTAATTGAAAGATGTAAAACTTAAATATACATAACATTATTGCAAATTTTACTCGATTTATTTAAACAAATTTTTCAAATAACTTTTGATGAGGTTTTACTGGCTGGAGGATGGGATAGGGGCCACCCACCCACCCTACATATACATATTAAGTTAAATTCCTTATCGTCTCGCTATCTCCAATGAAATTAATTGCAAAACTTTTAGGAAAAAAAAAATTAAAAATGTAAAATTTTTGAGTGAGTAAATTAGTAAAAAATTACAGTAAATACTTTCCTCATTGCACTCTTGAAGAAACGATTGTAGAATATTATCTGATTTTGAAATAAGACACTTGTTTGATTTCATATTGATATTGAAATATTCAGTTTCCTGACACGTGTGTTCGTCAATGACGACCTTTCTGAAAGGAATTACAAAATTAATTTTTATTTCAAAATCAGATAATAGTAAAAATTTGATGTATGATGGGTGGCGACACTCTAAATCTAAATTAGATAAGATTAGCTATAGAAAATTATTTATATTTAAACTGAAATTTTGATTTTGTTTTAGTTTTTACTACATAAAAAGTGTAATTGTTTTTAGCAGTAAAATCATCAACGATTAACAATTAAAGTTACGCTGTATCTGTAGGGTGGTTGTTTAGTAATAATCTTTAATAAAGCATCAACGGAAGTTTATCCTTAGGTACGATTAATCAGGTAAATTTCCCATTATCGGCTCTCATGTCCCAACATTTGTTTTAAAACAAACGACACATTTCTTCGACAAAAATAATAGATAGGAACTTTTGAATCCTACAGTAGTTTCAATTTACTTGAATAATTACTCATCGATAAATAAATTGATTTAACTGTATCGTATTCACTAGTTCATTGCAATTAATTGAATTGATTTATTTGAACTTTATCTTTAACGTTTACTACCTCATTCCCAATACAATAAAACAAAATTTTCTTTTTTATTACACATTTCGTGACTAGTTTCGATTACGCGGTAATCATTATCAAACAAGTACTTAAAATCTAAATTACAACCATTTATCCTAAAACTAAAACACTTCAAAGTGGCGGTCCTCTGGTCGTTTAAGATCGAAATTCCCCCATTCTGGTAAATCCATTTTTCTAACCTTCCTCGGCAAAATAGATTCCAGCAAGTACATCCATAAATATCGTTTGAGTCTAATACGTAATTTCCAAATATTCAATTATTATGTTTTAAATTGTATACTCTGTAATTGAAAAAATTTCCACCCTATTGACCGATTTACAACAAACAGTCTACTCTTTCCCTTTCGACCATCAACATAATTTCCTTTTTTAGTAAAATAAACATCGACCAATCCCCTCTCGCGGAAGTAAGTGTCCACGCGCGAGGAAATGATAAAAACGTGGAACCACGTGGTGAGCGCGTGATCAATGTGTCCTTAACTAGTCTCCATCACCGCAACTCGAAAATTTAACGCATTAAAATCACATATGTAACTAAAGCTGTTCAAATAATTCATAGTTTCGGAGAATTAAAATAATTGCAGTATTTTTCATAAAACATGCCTCGAACTTACAAAAGAATACTCATTTTATTTTACAAAATTACAAACATAGGTTACAAAACAATTTACTAATAAAGAGAATGGTTGCGACCGTTACTACGTGGTAATCCATACTTACACTGAATTGAAATAAAAACAAATAATTATTTGTGGTTAAAACATAGTGAATTTTTCAATTCAGTGTAAAACAATTTACTACTTTAAATAAAATAAAATAAACTTTGTTTATATCACCCACTTTATTATTTCAGTGACTATAGTTTCGAAACAATTCAGCTGGTCATTATCAAACTATCAAACAAACTGAAATAATAAAGTGTGTGATATAAACAAAGTTTATTTTATTTTATTTAAAGTTATAAAATATGTATCACAAAGTGAAAGCCTCTACAATCAAATATTTGATTTACCACTTATCTACATTTCTTTTCTATAAAATAGGTTCCAACACTTTTTGATACTATTATTATAATCTACGGGGACACACCGTACATTATATTTTTAATTTAATTTTGTTCGTAAAAACAAAAATTTATGATTTATGATTTCCACATTATTTTCAACCGTTTCGACCATTTTTAGCCATATTAATGTTTCCTTTTTGCCCTCCACACATCTCACTATAAGCCATCATTTGTCTTTCACTTCTAAATTTCTAAATTTTTAAATTTAGAACGTGTTTTAGGATGCATGAAGGTATTTCTTGAGCACCTATTGATACAATAGTTTCAACCCAAACGTTACTTGTTCCTGATCTTGTCCTAACTGATTATACTAGTCTTAATAGGTTTCTTCTGTAAGTTTATTCTTTTCTTCATCATTACTCGATACTTTAATATTAATGTTTAATTTGTCGCATTTTTGACGCATAGCTTTGCGCGGATGGTGAAAATGTAAATTAAATATGTTTTCTGTAAGTCCACTCATTAATGGCTTTTATTGTATTTTCCATGCAATAAAGCTCGTAATAAATTAAACATTTTCCTAAGAAATAGGTTAAGAAATAATAACACTTAGCTAGTATCACAAATTTTACACTTTTTATTGTCACTAATCACAAACTTTTAATATGGTTTTGTAGTGTTTTTTCTCTTCCTTTCTCTTCCTGCGAAATTTTTCTTGATTATCCAACCATACACCCACCTAAATCAGTTTATTAATCATTTAGAATTTAACAAATACCTGAAACTACAATATCTTGGCGAACCTTTTCTTGCGCTTCCAAGGACCAAATGATTTTTTTTTTTATTCGTTTCAATGTACTTTAATTATCGTAATTGTATGATTATATTCGTAGGACCAATTTGCAACTACGGTTAAAAATTACAAATTATTACTATTAAGTAAACTATACAATATTTATTTTTAAAAGGGAAATATTCTCAAAGACGACGGCCTTTTTTTAAACTCAATTTAAATACCATCAAAATCGTGGATTATAAACAGAAAACCATTAACCTAAAACGCCGCGATGCTATCGTTATTACTCAAATACAAATTCTGCATCGTTAGCCGTTGAAATATGACGAAATTGTACGGCCGATATTATTTTATAGCTAACAAGGGAAAGTGATCTGTTTTACATCCATTAGACGCAACCGGTACGAAAAAGATATATCTTTCGCCATAAATATATTCCGGGGGAATAATAATGATGACCAAATAGGCAAATATATCTCGCGTTGTGTCACAGGTTGAGTCAACCCGGAGTTCTTTTTCCTCTGCATCATTGTATGATAATTGGAGAATTCGCTTGCACAATGTTTCAACTGACGAAATCGCAAGTAAAGTTCAATATTCAATAAATAAACTAATAATTAAAAAAAAAAACAAAAACATTTCGTGTTTTTTCTACAACATAAAGTACTTTAATACATTTTTATTAATAAATAATAATTTCGGAATGATTAAGTTTACTAACCATAACAACAATTGTTATATTTGAATACGACATAAAATATGTTCAGATGTAACAATGCGTGATCATAGAGAAGAAATCCCACGTGACTCCCGCTGTAAACATCGCAGGTACTACCAAAAAGGGGCAGTACCGGTGACAAATGGTACTTTTCATTTTTAATTGACGCCCGGGCGCGCTTATAGAGACGTCTCCGGTGTTGTTCCGGATTTGGGCACGGCGTAGGGAAATTTATGCGCCCAGTGCGCATCCGCGACTGAGAGAAATGGCGTTGCCAACATGCTAAATTGAAAATTCGCTGAATCAATCGATTACCCAGGTACCAACTGGCACCGCCTTCTGTCTCCGGTAAAGACCACCGTGAAACCCGAAATGTATATACGCGAACCGAGCACAATGGTACTCTGCATACATTTAATTCGACGACGAATGGTAATAACACCGCCAAAAAAACATCAATACACCAAAGAAGATGTATACTACGTTTACTGAAGTAATAATTAAGTAACACAAATATTTATTGCATAAATAAAAAAGGCTTTA
The DNA here is from genome assembly GCA_963969525.1 of Ontholestes murinus. Lineage (NCBI taxonomy): Eukaryota > Metazoa > Arthropoda > Insecta > Coleoptera > Staphylinidae > Ontholestes > Ontholestes murinus. Next base: position 54,056,318 of record OZ018397.1, read on the forward strand.
TTTTATTTATATATATATATATATATATATATATATATATATATATATATATATATATATATATATATATATATATTCCCCCTTCTAAAAATTACGGTTCTAAACTGAAGAAATTTTCTGTAAAATTTTCTCAAAGAATTATCTCTTATATTTTAAAATATTTTCCTATACACTTTTTCACGAGGTTTCTAAAAATTTTCAACATCTTTTGTCTTTTCAATTTATGTTCAAGTTTCTTTGTCAGTTCCAGAATTTTTCAAATCCATTTCCAACCCTAGATAGCCCACGCTTCTCTTCTAAATTTGAAAAATTTTCACAACAATTTATCTCTTGTATTTCAACATACTTCCATTAATCTAAAATACTTAGCTATTTTCTTCCGATTTTCTTGAAAAACTACCAACTTTTCTCTTCTAAATGTATAGATTCTTCAGTAAATGTTAAAAAATTCCGTAGATCCTAAAATCGTCTAGAATTAATTTAAAAAAACTGTTTCTTGTAAATGTAAAAATCCTAAAAGAATTTTTAAAAATCTGTACATCTGTACATTTAAAGGAAAGGTAATATAATTTTCAAAGAGAAAATTTCAGCGATGATTTGTTGAAAAAATAGGAAAGTTTTAGAAAATCTCTAGAAATCAAAAAATGAGTTTGCCGAAAAAAATCTAGAACGCTTAAAGTAATTTCTAGGAGTCTAGAAAAATTGCTGCCAGAAAATTTTAAAACATCAATTCTTCTTTTGGAAGAACATTTCAGAAAACTAGGAGAAAGAAAGGAGATTCTAGAAATATCAAGAAAATTGATGGATTGAAAAATTTAGAAAAGTAATTCTTACAATAGAAAAAAAAACTCCTAGAAAATTTTTTCTGAAAAAAATTGATATTTTGGAAGATAAATGTTTCGATATTGAAAATAAAGAAAAGTGGAAAATTATTTAAAAAAAAATAAAAGAAGGCCTGAAAATTTTTGAAATAACGAATAGAACCTCAGAAATTTTTTTTTTACTAATCTAGAAAGGGTTGCTAGTACATTTTATAAATTTGAAACACAAAAGGTTAGAATTTGTAATGGACAGAACGAGGCAATAGATTTCTTAAAATCTTCAAGACTACTCGAGAAAAAGTGTCCAAAAATGAGAAATGCATAGAACCTTTTCCTAAGGTCTTAAAATATGGTACAAATTGCTGGTAAATGAAGACAATCTGGAGTTGATAAATAATTCTAGAACGCGAAAATAAATTATAACAAAACTGGAAAATCAAATTGCTAGAAATTAAGAAAAAATGCTTTAATTGGTAAATTTTTTGATATTTCACTCTGTAATTGGCCTTTTGGCTGTTGGGTAAAAAAATCGATTTATAAATAAATAAATCAATAAAAAAAGAGTTCTAAAATTTCTAGAAAATTAGAGAGAAATTTCTTTTCCAAACTTTTTAAAAGAAGTTTTCAGATGAAAAAAGAGAGATGATTGGAAATTTTAGAAAATTGGAGAAAAATTCTTTCAAAAAGAATTTAAAAATTTAAAACAGAAAATTTTCACACTTACGAATTATTAAAAATGCTTTAAAATTCAAAAATACACGAAAGTGTAACGCTGGAAAATTTTAAATTCATGAAAGAAATGTATAGAAATCTAAAAAAATATGTTTTTGGAAATACAATTATAAGAAAAGTTGTTTGAAAAAGTTTTCAGGAAATTTTGGCAAAGTTTGGTAAAAATTGAAATATTTTAAAAAACTGGAAATATGGTAAATTTTCGCAATTTAAAAGAAGAATTCCTAAAATTGGAAAATTTCCTGAAATCTCTGAAAATATCGCTAAAAAATTGTAGAATTCTTAAAGAATTATTATTAGGCTAAAAAAAATTACAAAATTTGAAACAAAAAAAAATGCTTTTTGAGAAGAAGTTTTAGAACATTTAGAAGTAATAAAATGGAGGAAGTTGATAAATTAATTGTTAAAAAAAATAAATTTATTTAATTTAGAAGAAAAATTTCTTATGGAAAATTCTCGAAAATTAGCGAACAATGCTGGAAAATTGTAGAAAACATGAAAGGATGTTGCTGGAAAATTTAATGGAATTCTGAAAATAAGAAAAGTTCTTTTATTTTTGAAGAGAAGATTTCAGAGATTATTTGTTAAAACAAAAAATTTGAAAGAAAATTTTCGCAAATCTCTGGAAATGAATTTGCTGAAAATTCTAAAACCTTTAAGGTAACTTCTAGGAATCTAGAAAAGTTGTTACAAATTTTGAAAAATTCAGCTGAAAATGCTACAAATTTTTAGAAGAACTTTTCAGAAAATACGAAGTGAGTTTCTTGAAAAATTGATAGGCTGATAAATAAATTACTGAAAAATTAAGACAGATAATTCTTGCAATTTAGGAAGAAAACTGCTACAATAAAATGAAAGCAAAAAATAATTCTATTCTAAATTATAAAAGTATATTGTTCGGAATTTTTTTTAAATCATAAGAGAAATGTTTAGAAGTTTAGAAAAAGAGTTGCTGGAAAAGTCTATACATTTAGAAACAAACGTTAACTTTCTGAAAAGGTCTTATCGAAAATCTTACAATTTTCATCAGTTTTTTTTTTATTAAAGTTTGCATTTTTTCCAAATTTCTAGATTTCAGAATTTTCTAGAATATACAATGATTCTTCTTCAATATGAAAAGTTGGTGTTAATTTATCTTTTAAATTTAAAAATATTTTCTATCACTTTTTTTTCCCTTTTAAATACAGCAAAAAAATTTTGATGATCAAATATAGAATTCTACTTGAAATTTCAAATTAATGAGGTAATCATGAGATATTATTATTGGTATTACGGATGCTTAAAAAAATTTGAAGGATTTGTAGTTCTTTTTGGAGATGGGATTGCAAATTAATTCAGGGACACTAACTTGGCATCTTATTTATGAAGAAAACAGTGTATGGATTAAAACAATGAAGAACATTATTAGCTATTGAAGTATTTAAAAGATACAATTGCTAACTAATTTAGGACGAGCAAATTATTTACAAAAAAAAAATAATAGGAGGATTATGGAAATTAGGAACATTAAGCATTTGAAGGTAAATTGTAAGAGTAGAGTGATAAAACGTCAATTATTTACATTTTAGCTTTCTCTTTTGCAGTTAATCAACGCCCAATATTCGTCAAAAAACTGCCAAAATTATAGAAGGCTGCCAACTGGTTTCTCCAAACAATTTAGTTCCCAGAATACACAAGTGACCAAAAATACTATCTTCATGCCTTCACCCTTTGTTCGTTTCGAATTCAAAAACTTCTTGAAATAAGGAAGATTTTTGATGATATCTAAGATTAAAGCTTATTGGATGAAAAAACTAAAGGCTACGTTCTAAAACTGTTTAGATAAGTTTAAACTCGGTTGTTGTTGATTGATAAGTGAGCACACTTTAAAAGAAATCTAAAAAAATCTATTTGTCAGAGAAAGCCAAAAATACAAAAGAGTGGAAACTTAATTTTCAAGGCCATCTAATCCTTAAAACTCGCTTGTTTGGAAGATTATCGCCAAGGATATGATCACCTATTATTCGTTATACATATTTCTCAAATTAATTCTTCAAAGAAAGAAGACTTTAAATGATTCAAGAATGAAGGCACAGAAAAGTGTAGATAACTATAAAAAAATTATTACAGGAATGTTTTGAAAAGTAGATAAAGCATTGTTAAAAGTGAGTATTTGCAAAAAAAGGTTAAAAAATGGCATCAAGATTCTCCAGCCTATTCAAATCACAAAACTAGTTTTTTCTGATCAATTTTTCCTAGAATTCTTCAAATAAAAAATATTACAGATGATTCCTAAGGTTGAGGCAAATGCATAGAAAAAGGTGGAAGTAATTATAAACCAATTATTATAGGAATTGAAAGAGTTTTCTGTTGATATTATTGAGTGAAGAGACTTAATATTAAGGGTTAAATATACCATTGTTATGAGTAAGTCTACTTCAAGAGAAATCTAAAAATGACCACATTGAAAGGTGCCAAAAATATCTTAAAGTAACAAATAGATTTTATAATCCATTAAACCCCCAGAACTCTTCTATTTGTAAGATTATGGCCAAACACACGATCACTATTCTTCGCTTCTTTTCCCACGATTCTTTTTTTCTAATCCCCAAACATGAAAGATCCTCGAAAGAAAGAATATTTAAGATGATTGTCGAAATTGATGAGTGGCAATTGTTACAACAGAACTTTTAATACTCAGATAAAACCATGACAAAAGTATCCTTGAATTATTAGGATTATAAGAAACTTTCCAAAATGTAATTTTTTCAAGAATGTTGTATTACTTCAGTATCAGATCATGACCAATGTTAATGACCAGAAAAGTCGATGCATAACTAATGGATGTATTTTTTGGATATGCATTCAACCACCAGAAAAAGATGGTTTCTTAGTGTATGATCTAATGATCTTTAAATCATTAGATTGATAAGAAACATAATTCCCAAGAAGTAATTTTTGGAACAAAGTTTCATTACCCTTGAAGACTAATTGATGATTTGATTTGTTAAAAATAATTTTATTTAAAACTAAAGCCAATTGAATTTTTATTAAAAAAAATTGAAAATTATTTGTAAACTTTAAACCTTATCAAAAGAAGTTAAAATTAAAAACAAAAAAAATATATTCTCGTTTAAAAATTGAATAATGAAAAAGAGAGTTTAGCAAGAAAAATTTACAGGCTTTATGCTTTCTAGAAATTTACACCATTTTTTAATTATGTCTACAATAGAGCAAAAAATGTAGGAATCTAGAGAAAATTTATATTGAAAAATGTTTTCAATTAATATAAAATTAAGACGATGAAAATTCTTTTTAAAAAAAAGGAAAACATGCTGGAAAATTCTAGAAATTTGTAAACAAAGTGCTAACACATTCTAGGACCCTAGGAGATAACTCTAGAAATCTAGAGAGAGTTACTAGAAAATTCTATAAATTTGAAAGAAAACTGCTGGAATGTGCTAGAATTTGTAAGCAAATTTGGACAGAACAAAGGAACAGAATTTTTGAATCTCTTTTAGTGTTAAAATAATTAAAGATGAATTGCTGAACATTTTTGGAGAGAAAATTTTCGCAAATTATTAAAGAAATGAATAGACCCTTTCTCTAAGGTCTTAAAATATGTTACAATTTGCTGGAAAATAAGGCAATCTGAAATTAATGAATAATTCTAGAACGCCAAAAGAAATTATTACAAGACTGTAAGAAAAAAAGTGTTAGAAAGTTTGAAAAAAATCTGCTTACTATTTTTGAAGAAAACTTTTTAGAAAACTCGAAAATTTCTTGAAATCAAAAAAGAAAACTGGAGAAATATCCGAGAAACATTGTATTTCAAATTTTGTGAAAAATTTTCGCATTTTTGGAGAGAAATTTCTAGAATGTTTCCATATTGAAAGTAAAGAAATAAAGAAAAATTTAAAAAAAATAAAAAATGTGCTGGAAATTCTAGACACCTGTAAACAAAGTGCTAAAAAACCCTAAAAGACAATTCTAGAAATCTAAAAAAGGTTGAAAGATATCTGCTGGAATACGCAAGAACGTGAAAAAAAAAATTGGACTGAAAGAGAGAATAGAGTTTTTAAAAGTCTTCTATATAACTTATATATGTGTTTCAAAAAATGAAAGATGAATTGCTGTATATTTTTAGAGAGAAAATTCTCGAAATTTATTGGAGAAATTCTTAGAACCACTCTAAAGTCTCAAAATATGGTACGATTTGTTAGATAGATAATTAAGACAATCTGGAATTAATAAATAATTCTAGAACGCCAAAAGAAATTATTACAAAACTGGAAAACAAAATTGATAGAATGTTTGAAAGGAAATTGCTTAAAATGGTGGAATTTTGGAAGAAACATTTTCAGAAAACTCGAATAATTCTTGAAATCAAAATAGAAAATTTTTAGAAAACTGGAGAATTTTTTTCGGAAAAACCTAATTTTTTTTTAAATTTATGTATTGAAATTCTGAAAAATTCCATTTATGTTGAAATTTAAGAAATAACGGAAAATTCTTAAAAAGTAGGAAAAATGCTGGAAAATTCTAGAACCTTAGAAGACAATTCTAGAAATCTAGAAAAAGTTACTGGGAAATTCTATAAATTTGAAAGAAAACTTCTAGCGTATGTTTTTTATTAGACAAATGGATAGGATTTTTTTATAAGATCTATAGAATTCTAGAAAGCCAAAAGAAACTATTACAAAACTGGTAACCAAAATTGCTAGAAAGTTTGAAAGAAAAACCGCTTAAAATTAAAGAATTTTTAAAGAAATATTTTCAGGAATCACTGACGAATTAAAAAAATTCTTGAAATCAAAAAAGAAAAATTTCTAGAAAACTGGAGAAAAATTTATGGAAAAAGCTGATTTTTTTGAAGTGAAGTTTTCAAGTAAAATGAGGGTAATTAATGCAATTATAGAAAATTTGAGTCAACCTTATTCTACAAATAAGTTTAAACATTTTCACACTTATAAAAAATGTTATAAAATTCAAAAAGCACGCAAGCTTTTTTAAAATCCTGATAGAAATTTCTAGAAATCTGCTAAAAGAATTGCTTAAAATTCGATACATTTTACTTTGAAAAGGAGTTTTCAGAAAATTTGGGCATAGTGGGGCAAAAATCGAAATATTTTAGAAATCTCGAAATTAAATTAGTTTGATTTATAGTAGATAATTTGTTGAGAAATTTTTAGAGAGAAAATTCTTGCAATTCTAAAGAGAAATTCCCGAAATTGGAATTTTTTTTTAAATCTCAAAATTCTTAAAGAAATTTTTTTTATACTAGGAAATTTAACAAATTTTGAATAAATTCGTAGAAAATGCTACGAATTTTTAAGAAGGAGTTTTTGCAAAGTTCGGAATTAATGAGACAAATCATATTCAAATTATTATAGATTGATAAATTAATTACTAACAGAAGTAAAGAGAAAATGTATGCAATTTTGAATTTAAAAAAATCAACATTACAGATAAATACTATTATAAGAAAAGTTGTTTGAAGGTAAATTTGACAGTTTGGTAAAAATTGAAATATTTAAAAAACTGGAAATATCGAAAAAGATTTGCTAAAAAATTGTAGAATTCTTAAAGAATTTTTTCTGCTAAAAAAATTTACAAAATTTGAAACAAATTGCTAGAATATGCTTTTTCGAAATTCAAAAGAAAAATTCCTAAAATTGGTAAATTGCCTGAAATTTCTAGAAATATCGAAAAAGATTTGCTAAAAAATTGTAGAATTCTGAACGAATTTTTTCTGCTAAAAAAATTTACAAAATTTGAAACAAATTGCTAGAAAATGCTTTTTGAGAAGAAGTTTTAGAAATAATGAGACGCAGGATGTTGAAAGGATTATAGATTGATAAATTAATAGTTAAAAAATAAATTTGTGCAATTTAAAAGCAAAAATCCTATGGAAAATTCTCAAAAATTGGCGAAAAATACTGTAAAATTGTAGAAAACATTAAATGATCTTGCGGGAAAATTTAAAAATTCTAAACGAAATTTCTAAAAATTTTGAAAACGGGATTCTGGAAATGTCTGTAAATTTACAAGAAAAGTTCTTTTATTTTTAAAGAGATGATTTCAGAGATAATTTGGTGTAACAAAAAATTTTAAAGATGATTTTCATAAATTTCTAGAAATCAGGAAATGAATTTTCTGAAAATTCAAGAACCTTCAAGTAACTTCTAGGCATCTGGAAAATTATTGCCAGAAAATTTTACAAATTTGGAAAAACTAAGCTAATATTAAAAATTAAGAAGATGAAAATTCTTTTAAAAAAAGGAAAACATGCTGGAAAATTCTAGAAATTTGTAAACAAAGTGCTAACACATTCTAGGACCCTAGGAGATAATTCTAGAAATCTAGAGAGAGTTACTAGAAAATTCTATACATTTGAAAGAAAACTGCTGGAATATTCTAGAATTTGTAAGAAAATTTGGACAGAACAAAGGAACAGAATTTTTGAATCTCTTTTAGTGCTAAAAAAATGAAAGATGAATTGCTGAATATTTCTAGACATTTTGAAAACGAGATTCTGGAACTGTCTGTAAATTTATAAGAAAAGTTTTATTTTTTATTTTTGAAGAGAAGATTTCAGAGATAAATTGGTGTAACAAAAAATTTGAAAGATATTTTTCATAAATTTCTAGAAATCAGGAATTGAATTTGCTGAAAATTCTAGAACCTTTAAAGTAACTTCTAGGCATCTGGAAAATTATTGCCAGAAAATTTTACAAATTTGGAAAAATTAAGCTGAAAAATGCTTTTTCAGAAAAAAATATGAACCTGAAGAACAAGAAAAGGTTTTTTGAAAAATTGTTTGATGGATTTAGGAAGAAAACTGCTAGAATAAAATGAAAGCAAAAAATAATTCTCAAAAAATCTGTACCAAATTATAAAAGGATATTGTTGGAAAATTTTTAAATAATTTGAGAAATTTTTAGAAGTTTAGAAGAAGAGTTGTTCGAAAATGAGAGAAAATTTTTAGTAGAAGAGATGTTGGAAAATTCTATATATTTAGAAAAAAGGTTGTTCATTTTCTGATAAGGTCTTACTATTTTCATCAGTTTTTATTGTTTGTATTTCCCAGTAAGATTTTTTCCAAATTTCTAAAATTTTTTATGGATTTCAGAAATTTCTAGAATATTTTAGAATTTTCTTCTTCAATATGAAAACATTAATTCATCTTTTAAATTAAAAAATATTTTCTTTTTCTCGAAATTTTTATAATTTCTCTTTTAGATACAGCAGGAAGTTTTTGATGATCAAATATTTAGAATTCTACTTGAAATATCAAAATAATTAGATAATTAAGAGATATTATATTTCTATGGTACTATGGATGCTTTAGAGATACATTTTGTGGTCAATTTGAAGTTCTTCTTGGAAATGAGAAGATGGCAAATTAATTCAGTGAAATTTACTCAGCGTCTTATTTATGAAAAAAAAGTGTAAGAGTTAAGACAATGAAGAACATTATTAGCTTTTGAAGACTTGCACACTAACAAAATTAATAAACTGGTGATGTTAATCAATGTCCCATATGCGTCAAACACTTGCCAAAAATATAGAGGACTGCCAACTGATTTCTCCAAACAATTTAGTTCCCAGAATATACCAGTGACCAAACATGCTATCTTTACCCATTCACATTTCGTTCGTTTCGAATTCAAAAACTTCTTGAAAGAAGGAAGTTTTTTTATGATATCTAAGATTAAATCTTATTGGAAGAAAAAACTAAAAGCTACGTTCTAAAACTGTTTAGATAAGTTTAAACGCGGTAGCTGTTGATTGATAAGTGAGCGTACTTTAAAAGAAATCTAAAAAAATCTATTTGTCAAAGAAAGCCAAAAATACAGAAGAGTGGAAACTTAATTTTCAAGGCCATCTAATCCTTAAAACTCGCTTGTTTGGAAGATTATCACCAAAGACATGATCACCTATTATTCGTTATACCTATTTCTCAAAACTAATTCTTCAAAGAAAGAAGATTTTATATGATTCAAGAATGAAGGCACAGAAAAGGTGTAGATAACTATAAGAAAATGATTACAGGAATGTTTTAAAAAGTAGATAAAGCATTGTTAAAAGTGAGTATTTGCAAAAAAGGCTAAAAAAATGGCATCAAGATTCTACAGCCTATTCGAATCCCAAAACTAGTTTCTTCTTATCCATTTTTCCTAGAATTCTTCAAAGAAAAAAGATTACAGATGATTCCTAAGGTTGAAGCAAATGTAAATTAAAAGGTGGAAGTAATTATAAACCAATTATTCTAGGAATTGAAAGATTAAGTCGATTTTTCTGTTGATATTATTGAGTGAAGAGACTTAATATTAAGGGTTAAATACACCATTGTTATGAGTAAGTGTACTTCAAGAGAAATCTAAACATGTTGAAAGATACCAAAAAATGTCTTAAAGTATCAAATACATTTTCTAATCCATTCAACCCCCAAAACTCTTTTATTTGTAAGATTTTGCCCAAACACACGATCACTATTCTTCACTTATTTTCCCACGATTCTTTTTTTCTAATCCTCAAACCTGAAAGATCCTCGAAAGAAAGAATATTTAAGATGATTGTCGAAATTGAGGAGTGGAAATTGCTACACCAGATCTTTTAATCCTCAGATGAAGCCAATTTTCTAGAGCATTGCAAAAGTATCCTTGAATTATTAGGATTATAAGAAACTTTCCAAAATGTAGTTTTTTCAAGAATATTGTATTACTCCAGTATCAGATGATGATCAATGTTGATGACCAGAAAATTCGATGCATAACTAAGGGATGTATTTTTTGGACATGCATTCAACCAGCAGAAAAAGATGGTTTCTTAGTTTATGATCAAATGATCTTTAAATCATTAGATTGATAAGAAACATAATTCCCAAGAAGTAATTTTTGGAACAAAAGAAGACTAATTGATGATTTGATTTGATGCACAAAATTCGAAGCATAACTAAGGTCTGCATGTTTTGGACCTTCATTGTTGATGAGAAAATCTTGAACACTAGGAGATGCAAGGCATTTTTCACCATTTTGCAAAAAATTGTAAATATGTATTTGTAAATTTTGGGTCTAGTTTTCGGAAACATGACTAATTAATGTAATATTCGAAGAAAGAATTGATACATAAACGGAAACGATATTATTGCAGAACACCACGTTCAACGCCATGTAAAGACATTTGATATTTGACGTGTTATCATGGGTGCAACTTGTAAATTCGCCGGCCGTACATAATTTTACATAGCCACACCGGTTGATATATAATATATCTGCGGGACATAAATAATGCGCGCGGCGGCGGCCGACTGCAACTGCAGTCCTGCCGACCTGCGAATGCATGTTACACTTTTTCTGCCGTTTTATTGTGCGTGCGCGCCCATTAAGTGCGCGTCTCATATTGTTATATGGCCGCGGCGATAATTACGTGTTTGTAATTTAAATTGCTTGTTAATTTTATGTTAACCGTGATTGAGTGTTTCAGAATAATGTCGCCTAGTTTTTACCGACTACTCAGCTCGACAGAGCGTGACTTTTCAATTCAGCGTTTTATGTCACTGATCCAACTGTAGTAACACGAGATGAGATGGATCCAGTGGGATGCAAAAGGATTATGTAACAAAAATGTTTGGAAATTTAAATGAAATTCCTTGATTGCAAAATCCTTATCAAAAATTATGATCTTTTTGCCAAAATGGAGGAAGGACCACGTTGTCGATAGCTAAACACTACTACCACTACTGGAGGAAGTCATTACTTTGTAATGCATCTCCAACAAAGTGAGGTTTATTTCTTCTTCTTCTTCACCTTCATATGTAAGAGCTCCAGCTCGTATACCATCTTGTTAATGGTCTTCCCGGAGGTCTTAGTTTATTTTGAAGTTCATAATATAAAATAATAGTAAACCCAAAATAATACCCAAAAAATTATCATCAAACATTAATTCACAGATAGTAAAGAGGACATCACCACATCCAAATCTTGTCCAAAAAGTGTCAACAATTACAGTTGATCGTTAACTCCTTTTAACTATACTCCAAAACAATTTTAATGCTATTAGAAATAAAATTTTGGATCTATGAAAAAAATTCCAACAATGCACGGATGTACATACCTCTCCACATGCACATTGGTGATTACTCTTTCTCTCTCTTTGCAGCAAAAGGAGAGATGCTAATTTGTTTAGCAGGAATGCCCGCGGGAATGTTTATTGGAGAACATTCAATGTGCTACTACAAATTGATAAATGTGATAAAACGTTGGCGCTGAGAAATTGTTAGATAAACGCAGATTGGAGATCGGCCACTCCGGCCCACTGCAGCTGCGCAAAACACGTTGCCAGACGTCAAAACTGTCGAAGTTACGATCTCGACGATAGAAACGGTAAATACAACCCACTCTCCGAAAACTAGGCGTGTTTACCATTACTAATTACGTTTTTCTTGCAAAATGGCCGATCGCGATATGGAAATAACAATAAAAATCCGATCAAAAAATATCATCAGAATTATATCTACAAAACAAATATTTATGTATTCAGAGTTTTTTTTTTTAATATTTTTTTTTTAGAATTTTTACATTTGGGAAAAACCTAAAATATTCTGGATTTTAGATGTAAAGAGTTTTTTTTACAATTTTCGAATTATACAAGATATAGTGTTGTAAAATAAATTTAAAAACTAATCATTTTTGTCTTTCTCTCGAATTTAAAAGTTTAGATCTCCAATTTTTGGGATCTAAGAAATTTTTGGGCTTTTAAAGAAAATATATTTAAAAAAAAAATTTAAACTTAAATATTTTTTAAATCGTTTGGTGCTTTCAGTATTTTCATATTTCAAAAAAACTTTCCTTTTTATAATCTAAACAGTTTACTCTTTATAATATTTTGGCTTTTCAAGAAAACGTAGATGATTTAAGATCTAAAGGATTTATTAGCATTTTTTTTGGTGTTTTTAAGAAATACTTTCTATTTTAAATTTTAAAACCTGAAGGATTTTAAAGATTTTGAATTATTTAGAATTTTCACATTTATCTTTATCTTTATTATATCTGCACTACTTTCTTATAAAATAAATATTACAAAATAATAAAATCTACTCAAAATTTTGACTGAAGGAAGGACGGGCGGAGTTCATTTGAGATGAAGATTAAGATTTTGGAATCTAAAGAGCTTTCTTACAATATTTATTATATTTTTCAAGAAATTTTATTTTTTTTTCAAGTTAAAACCAAAAAGAATTTTAAAATGTTTAGATTTTTTTAGAATTTTTACATTTTAGAAGAATGTTAAAAGAATCTCATGTTCTTAGATCTAAAACGTTTTCTTATAATTTTTGAGTTTTTCAAGAAATAGGTTTTGTAAAACAGACTTAAAAACTAATCATTTTTTTAAATTTCTTTAGTATTTTAAAATTTTAGAGCTCTAATTTTTAGGATGTCAGCATTTTTTTTATAGAATGTTTGGGTTTTACAAGAAAAATGTATTTTCAAATAAAACAATTTTTTAGAATTTTTAAATTTTAAAAGAACTCCTTTTTAGAATCTAAACAGTTTTCAAGAAAATGTAAATGATTCAAGATGTAAAAAAGGGTTTATTAACATTTTTTTAGTTTTGGTTTTAGTTAAAAAATTTAATCTAAAGAGTTTTAATATATTTTTTTAAGAAAGTTATTTTCTTATAATTTTAAAACAACAGAGCGTTTAAAGATTTTTAGAATTTTTACATTTTAGAAGAATTCTAAAAGATTCAGGATTTTAGCTCTTTGGGCGTTTCTTGTAATTCTTAGGAACTATTGATTTTTTTTTTAGAATTTTGACATTTTAGAAAACAATTTTTTCTAGAATCTTGGGGCTTTCAAGAAAATATATTTTCAAACAATCTTTTAAACCTAAAAGATTTCAAAAACGTTTAAGTTTATTTGAGTCTTATTTTTAGAATGTAAACAGTTTTTTTTTTCAATCATTTGACTTTCCAAGAAAATGTAGATGTTTTAAGATCTAAAGAATTTATTAACATATTTTTGGTGTTTGTAAGACGTTTAATTTTTAATTTTAAAGCCTGAATAATTTTAAAGATTTTGATTTTTTCAGAATTTTCACATTTATTTATTTATTTTACATCTTTGTAAAGCCTCCACCATTACTTATTTTTCATATAAAGGTTTTTCTAATCTACCATAAAAAGTTTTCTCGCAATATTTATTTCTTTTATCAAGAAACTTGTTTTCTTTTTAATTTAAAATCACATACAGTTTAAAGATTTGTTGATTTTTTAGAATTTTAAAGGAATTCTAAAATATTAAGGTTTTGAGATCTAAAGGGATTTCTTAGAATTTTTGAGATTTACAAGATCTAGTTTTGTAAAACATATTTAAAACCTAAATGATGTTAAACATTTTCGATTTTGGAAGAACTATAATTTTTAGGGCAAAACATTATTATCTTTTGGTTTATCAAAAATGTATTTAAAAAAAATGAATAAAAATGTTCAACAAAATTTTAAACCTAAAGGTTTTTAAAAATGATTCGAGTGTTTAAAATTTCGAAAATACTCTCATTTTAAAAATCTAAACAGTTTTTATGGTTTATCAAGAAAATGAATTTTCAAAAAAAAAATTTATGTTTTGAAGTCAAAAGAACTCTTCTTTTAGAATCCAAACAGTTTTTTAATGTTATCTCAAGAAAATGATTTTAAAAATTTTAGTTTTTAGGTTTTCGTTATTTTTTTTCGAAAATTTTTGGTTTATCAAAAAATAAACCTAAATGATTATAGAAAAAATAAAGCTAAATGATTCTAAAAACGATAATTAATATTGAGAGTAATAAATCTGAGCGTTTGTGCACTAATGTTTTACATAACTAAAAATCTAAAAACGTTTGGAATTTTTAGATTTTTCACATTTCGGAATAACTCTGACTTTTAGGATTTAAATTTTCTAGAATCTTTTGGTATATCAAAAAAATAAGTTTGAAACAAAAATATTTAGCGTTTTAAGAATATTCACATATTAGAACTTTAATTTTCAGGATGGATTCAGTTTTTTTCTAGAATCTTTAGGTATATCAAGAAAATGTATTAAACAAATTAAAAATTAAAAGGTGTGGATTTTTTAGAATTTTCACATTTCTGAAGAACTCGTTATTAATTATAAAATAATTCGCTTAGAAGTTCTAAAAATTATAAATAAGCATATTTTTGGTTTTCTTGAGAAATCGGTTTAAAAAATAGAACACACACCTTAAGAATTTGAAAAAAATGGATTAAATTGTCATATTTTAAAATATTTACTTAATTAAAAACCTTAGGGATTAGAAAAAAATTATTTTAGAATTTCCACATTTTAGAACTTCTTACATATTTTCTTACTTTTTAACCCTTTCAGTACCAAATTATTTTTGATTGGGAAAAAAATTATCCCACGATAATTTCTATTAAGTTTAATAATAACTTAATAGAAATTATCGTGGGATATAGTTATATTTGAAAAAAATATAAAAGCTCAAGAATTTATGTTTTTAGATTTTCTAGAATTTAATATTTAGGATCTGTAAAGAGTTCTTTTAATACATTGTTCTAGGGTTTTCAGGACAATAGTTTTCTTAAGTTGTACATAAATTTTCATATTTAAGAAAATAAATCTGTAGTTTTTGAATTTTAGGAAGTTTAGGTTTTATAGTCTAAATAATTTACTTAGCATTTTTTAATTATTGAAGAAATTGATTTTTTTAGTTACAAGCTCAAGGAATATACAATTTTTAGATTCAGAATGAACTCTAGTATTAGAAGGCTTATGATCAAAACAGATTTCTTAGAATTTTTGAGTTTTTGAAATTTAGAGTTTTTGAAGAACTTGTTTTTCTAAGCTTAATTTTCAATTTGAAAAATTTGAAGGATTTCAAAATATTGTTTTTTTTTTAGAATTTTCCCAGGAACTATTTTAAAATTCTAAAATATTTGAATTGTACGATTGAAGGAATTATTTAATTCAAAACCTTGAGTGTTAAAAAAACTGTTTTTTTTTTATTTCTTGAAATATAGATTTCAGAGTCTAAAAAACTTACTTAGAATTTTAGAATTTTTCAAGAAATTGTTTAGAAACTGAAGGAATTAAACTGTTTTTCTTAAAAATTTTTAGATTCAAAACGAAGCTTTATAATCTAAACAGTTTATGAGAATTTCTGAGTTTTGCTAAACTTAAAACCTCAAGAATTTAGAAAAAAACAGGTAGGTATTTTGAGAATTTTCATAATGTTAAACCTGAAAAGGATTTATAAGAAATTTTCTACAACGAACTAGAGGATTTTAATAGATTTTATGAGAGAGAGAGAGACAAACATCTTTATTTATTATTAAATACATTTGTTTTGTACAATACAATCGTAATTTATTTTTATTACGGCTATCGACCTAGATTTTATGATTTATAAGAATTTTAGATTTTGCAGAAGTTCAATTTATCAGAATGACTAAATAGTCATAGGATCTGTAAAAAATATTTTATGAACTTTTTTTAAAGTTTTGAACAATATATATATATTTTTAAATTTGTATTAAAATTTACACATTAAAAAACTCTAGTTTATTAATTTTAGGAAATTTAGGTTTTAGAGTCTAAAGAATTTACTTATGTTTTGATTTCTTAAGAAATTGACTTCTTTCAGTAACAGGCTCAAGGAATTAAAAACCTGTTTTTTATAATTTTTGGTTTCAAAACGAACTCTAGTATTATAATGTTAATATGATCCAAACAGTTTTCTTAGAATTTTTCAGTTTTTGAAGAACTTGTTTATCTAAACTTAATTTAAAATTTGAGAAATTTGAAGTATTTGAGAAAATTGTTTTTTTTTTTTAGAATTTTTAGAACTATTTTTTAATTATAAAATATTTACGTTACATGATTGAAGGAATTATTTAATTAAATCTCGGAGGGTTAAAAAAATTGTAGTTTTTAAATTGTAGAATTTTTCAAGAAACTGTTTACATGCTGAAGTAATTTAAAAAGTTCATTTTTACAATATTTACATTCAAAACGAACTCTGGTATTAGAAGGTTTGTAATCTAAACAGTTTTCTTAGAAGTTGTAGTATTTTGAGAATTCACAGAATGTTAAACCTCTAGGATGTATAAGATTTTTAGATTTTCTAGAATTATCATATTTGAGAATGACTATTTGTTTTTTTTTATATATTTTTTTAATTTGTACTAAAATTTTCACATTAAAAAGCTGTAGTTTTTTAATTTTAGGAAATTTAGGCTTTAAAGTCTAAAGAATTTACTTAAAATGTTTCAAGAAATTGTTTACAAGCTGAAGTAATTAAAAAAGTTCTTTTTTTACAATTTTTACATTCAAAACGAACTTTAGTATTAGAAGGTTTATGATCTAAACTATTCTCTTACAATTTTTGTGTTTTTCATAACTTAAAACCTTGAATTTGAAATATTTGAATCATTTGAAAAAATTGGGTTTTTTGGAATTTTCAGAAAAACTATTTTTTTAATTCTAAAATATTTAAGTTATATAATTAAGGGAATTATTTAATTAAAAACCTTGAGAGTTACAAATTTTTCTTTATTCTAAAAATTTAGGTTTTAGAATTTAAAAATTACTTTGCATTTTTTGATTTTTTAAGAAATTGATTTTTCCGTTACAAGTTCAAGGAATTAAAAACGTGTTTTTACAATTTTTAGATTCATAACGAACTATAGTATTGGAAGGTTTAAGAACTAAACAATTTCCTTACAATTTTTGAAATTTTTAAAGAACTTGTTTTCCTCAGGGATTTGAAAAATAAAAGTAGGTATTTTTAGATTTCTTAGTTTTCATATTTCAAAATGACTATTTATTGTAGGATCTGTAAAAAAATAGTTTACATTGACATTTGATAATATTACTATATTTTATTACTTTTATATATGTTATTTATTATATTTTATTTTATATATTTTGTAAATTTAGTTAATTTATTTACATTAAGAGTAACATTGAATTATTATTTTTATTGAATCATAATGGTTGGATAATTTCATTTTTAAACCACTTTTTGTATTACTTTATGTTTATTTTTGTATTTTAGATGTATGCAGTATTGTTTTTTCTAAAGGAGATTCCGTAAAATAAATTATTATTATAATCATTATGATCTAAACGATTCTCTTACAATTTTTGGGTTTTTTAAAATTTAAAACGTTTGAATTAAAAAATTTTGAAGCATTTGAAAAAATATGTTTTTTTTTAAATTTTCTGAAGAACTATTTTCTAATTCTAAAATATTGAAGGAATTATTTAATCAAAAACCTTGAGAGTTAAAAAGAATTGTAGTTTTTTTTTAATTCTAGAAATTTAGGTTTTAGAGTTAAAAGAATTTTTAGATTTTTCAAGAAATTGATTTTTACAGTTACAAACTCAAGGAATTGAAAACGTGTTTTTTAAATTCTTAGATTCAAAACGAGCTCTGGTTTTAGAAGGTTAATAATTAATTAATAATTTAAACTATTTTCTTATAATTTTTGGATTTTTGAAAAACTTGATTTTCAAAAACATAAAACCTTGAATTTGAAAATTTTGAAGCATTTGAAAAAGTAGGGTATTTTTAGAATTTTCAGAACTATTTTTTAATTCTAAAATATTTATGTGATTGAAGGCATGATTTAATTCAAAACCTTGAGTATTAAAAAAAACTGTAGTTTTTTAATTTTTAGAAATTTAGATTTTAGAGTCTAAAGAATTTACTTAGAATTTTATAATTTTTTAAGAAACTGTTTACAAGCTGGAGGAATTAAAAAGGTTTTTTTATAATTTTTTAGATTCAAAACGAAGTTTTATCATCTAAACAGTTTTCTTAGAATGTTTGAGTTTGTGAGGAATTTATTTTCTAATCTTAAACCTAAAAACAGGTAGGTATTTTAAGAATTTGCAGAATGTCAAACCTCGAGGATTCTTTTTAGATTTTTTAGAATTATCATATTTCAGAATGACTAATTATTGTAGAATCTGTAAACATTATGTTATGATTTTTTTGAGGAAACTATATATATATTTTTTTACCAAAATTATCACAATAAAAAATTGTAGTATCTTAATTTTGGGAAATGTAGGGTTTAAAGTCTAAAGGCATTTTTTGAAGAGAGAGAATAATATCTTTATTCGAACACTTACAATTTTGAAAAATATATACAAATGATTAACAATAACGGTTAGTCTGTCCGTTTGGGCTATCGACCATCGGTCTTTCTGCCCATCATTTTTTGATTTTTCAAGAAATTGATTTTTTTTCAGTTACAATCTCAAGAATTAGAAACTCTTTTTAAATAATTTTTAGATTGTATTAGAGGGTTTATGGTCTAAACTATTTTCACACAATTTTTGGGTTTTTCATAACTTAAATCCTTGAATTTGAAAATTTTGAAGCAATTGAAGAAATCGGTTGTTTTCAGAAAACATTTTTTAATTCTAAAATATTTAACTTTTATGATTATTTAATTCGAAACCTTGAGGGTTAAAAAAAACATTTTTAATTTTAGATAATTTAGGTTTTAAAGTCTAAAGAATTTCCTTAGAATTTTTCAAGAAATTGTTACAAGCTGAAGGAATTAAAATGTTTTTTTTAATATTTTTTTAGATTCAAAACGAAGCTTTATAATCTAAACATTTATTTAAAAGAATTTTTGAGTTTTTGAAGATCTTGTTTTCTAATCTTAAAATCTCAAGAATTTGGAAAAAACAGGTAGGTATTCTGAGAATTTTAAGATTGTTAAACCTCAAGGATTTATAAGATTTTTAGATTTTCTAGAATTTTTATATTTCAGAATGACTATTTATTCTAGGATCCGTAAAAAAAATATTTTATGCATTTTTTGAAGGTTTTGAGAAAAATATATTTATTTAAATTTGTACTAAAATTTTCACATCAAAAAAGAACTGTAGTTTTTTTAATTTTAGAAAATTTAGGTTTTTGAGTCTAAAGAATTCACTTAGAATTTTAGGATTTTTAATTTTTTTTTTTGTATTACAAACTTATGGAATTAAAAAAGTTTTTTTCACAATGTTTAGATTTAAAACGAACTCTCGTTTAGGAAGGTTTATGATCTAAACAATGTTCTTATAATTTTTGGGTTTTTGGACAACTTATTTCTAAATTGGTTTTCTAAACTTAAAATTTTGACACTGAATTGAAAAATTCACTATGTTTTAACCACAAATATTTGTTTAAAACATAGTGAATTTTTCAATTCAGTGTAAGTATGGATTACCACGTAGTAACGGTCGCAACCATTCTCTTTATTAAAATTTTGAATTTGAAAAATTTGTAGGATTTAAAAAAATAGGTTTCTTGTTAGAAATTTCTAAAGAACAAAAGAAATGAACGAGCTTTTATCATTTCCTTACTAAAACGTCTTCTGCGATAATTTAAATCTTGGAATTCTTATATATTCTTGACGGCCCTCTTGATCTAATTGAAAATTTTCTAAAGTATTTATGAAATCATTTCTTCATGTGTTTCATTATTATCACATTGTTTGAATTAAGTTGAATGTACCATCTAATACATAATGAAGAAATAATATTATTTGTTAAAATATTACTACTTTTACGACGTTAGTCAAGTCAATAAGTTGAAATATGACTTCAATAATCACAGTACAACAAAAATTTGTAGTTTTACGATAGGCGGTGACGTTTATTTATCGTTTTACGACCGGTGCTGATTCGCATTTCATAGAGATCCATAAACTCGGCCAGAATATTATAAAACCATTAGCGGCTGTGTGAAACGTAATATTTTGTGAGGAAACCACGAAAACCCTCTGGGGGGTTGTAAATACCGGTGTCGCCCGTTGAGCAAACAAGTCAGGTAGCCCCGCTTGTCATTGTAATGCCGGTATAATGAGTCGGCCCTTTTGAGAACCCGAACCGGGGAGCCCCGGCCCTTTGTTAAATTAGCAATAATAATATTACACGGTGCCCTTTTTCGGTCGAGAGCAGACGTTGAATCGGGTATACGATATAAAACCATTGTGCCGGCCTTAATCTTCATCGAAAACACGTGAATAGGCTAGCGAGGGGGATGGAATCCCATACATATTTTATTGGCCGTGGGGGAAAAAGGTTAATGCTTTTATTGGCGTGAAATCCTCAATACCTCAATGAGGCCCTATAAATATTATAACACCGATTGTGTCGCAAGAATGTTTGTAACAAATTTTATGGCGGCGATCCTCAAATTAGGCACAAACACACGGACGGAAGATGATGTCATGTAAATTCCGATTGTGTCTTCATATTTAATGAGGAATAAAAAGAGTAATATTTTTATAGCACCACCGTGACGTTTATGATTCGATTACCAGTGCCTTTTTCAGAGACACTTTTATTGCCGGACAACGCTGTTCCCGGTGGAAACCAATAAATTCTTACATAACCATTAACAATAGACATTGTGTTTTATTCGGCGCTTTCGTAAAAAAAAATTGTATTATTAAGCACGCAATGGTATTACCGTTTCTGGTAACAATAGGGGACATCTTCTGGTGAACCTTTTATTACTTTCCCTATACACGTAGTATATAGGGGGAGTATTGTTTTCGTGCGAGAAAATGTCTGTGGGCGCTGTATCTCAAAAACGAATGATCCGATTGGGATGAAACTTTAAACTTAAGGTTTTATCGTTAAAAACTGGAACTGAAAAGCTTTTGGTGAATATTCAAAAACCGGAAGTGGATGTTTACTCGAGGCCGTTTTTTGTTTTTACGTGATATTTTTCTAAATATGAAAATTTTTAAAAAACGGTTCAAACAAAAGTTAAAGGGAATGAAAAACTGAATAAATTTTATTCGAATATATTTTTCATAAAATTCTTAACTTTCAGAAAAAAAAATAAAAATTGAAAATTTTGAGATTTTTTGCCAATTGCTATTAAACTATTGGAGCTAGATGAAATTTATATAACAAATAATTGTAGATAATTCAAAAATCAACAAATTACTAAGAATAGCCTTTTTGCGTAAACCTCATAGTTTTCGAGAAAAATATAGGGAAAGTACTATGATGGCCACATCACCATTTGCTGTTTATTATTACTGCGAAAACGGTACAATTAAATGTAATTATGGTTTAAAATAACCAAATTTAAACGTGTTTTTATTTAATAAATAGATGTGAGTATAATAAAAATGTATTCACGTCATTTACGTTGCATAAAATTAACTAATAAATAGAAAAAAACACTTAGAAAAAACGAAATGTTTTCGTGTTTTTTTCTTAACATTAGATGTGATTATGTTTCTTTCTCCATTTTGCTTCATATTTCTATTTTTAGACATTTGCTCATACACTTATACTCTAAAATACTGATTGATTTAGAACATTTGTTAGCATTTAAAAATAATTCGAGAATGTTTGCGAACGTTCAAGAATATTCGTAAATTTCATCAAACAATGAGGTAATATTAGTTAGTTAGAGTAGTTCTTGAAATTGTAAATATTTAGAGTTTTGTTGACGTTAAAAATAATTCGAAAATGTTATCGAATGTTCAAGAATAATCATACATTTTAGTAGACTCTGGCAGTATTTGTCAAAAGAAAATAAGTATATACAAAAATATTTTAAAATAATCATCCGAATAATAATATAATAATACTGCATCGTCAAAATGTTTGAATATTTAATTGCTTTATTAACGTTAAAAATAACCAAAAATTATTCTTGAACACTCAAAAATACTCCCAAATTTTACTAGACTTTGGCATTATTGGTTAACAAATAATACATATAAGCAAAAGCACATTTTAAGCATTTAGAAATTTCCTTAGCATGTTTAAACATTAATTACGTATATTTAAAACTACTTATTGACTCTTTAAAACGTTCCTTAGAATTTTTTTAATATTTAGAGGCTTTGATAACAAAAAAATAAATTGGAAATATTTTTGAGCGTTTAGAAATGTTGGCAAAGTGTATAGAATATTCTTTAACATATAGGATTGTCAACTTTAAAAATCAATTTTTAATATTTGTAAACGTTCCAAATTATTCACTATCAGATTCCTCTAAAACGATTACTAAAATTGTAAAATAGTATACGTTTTTGTTAGGAGCTTTAATAACTTTATAAATAAATTTAAAAATCTTCTTGAGCGTTCATGAATATTGGCATACTGCCTAACACTTCGCCTAAAATACTCATTAACCATTTAGAATATTTATTAGCATTTTAAACATCTACAGAGTTTGTTGCCGATAAAATTCAATTGGAAATGTATGTGAACGTTCTGAAATATTCGCAAACTTTTAAACGTTTATAAAAGCTCTAGAATATTAGTAGATTGTGAATTTTTGTTTTTGATGATAAATTTAAAAATAAATTGGAAATGTTCTCGAACGTTTAAGAATGTTAGTAAACTGTATTATACATCAGAAATTATGAGTACCCAAAAATACGTATATCAAAAATACTTATTAATCATTTAGAATATTTTTTTACATTTTAAACATCTACAGAGTTTGTTAACGTTATTACTCAATTTGTAATGTTTGCGAACGTTCTAAAAAATTCGCAAACTAGCAGGTTCTGTTTAAACGTTTATAAATACTCTAAAATATTAATGGGTTGTAAGTTTTTGTTTTTGTTAAGAGCTTTGATAACTTTAAAGATAAATTGGAAATGTTCTAGAGCGTTCAAGAATGTCAGCAAACTGTATTATAAATCAGCAATTATGATTATCAAAAAAATACGTATATCAAAAATTCCTATTAACCATTTAGAATATTCTTTAACATTTTGAACATCTAAGAGCTTTGTTAACTTTAAAAATCAATTGAAATTGTTTATTAACGTTCCAAAATATTCGCAAACTAAAAATAATAAATGTTTTATGCAGTTAAACTTAAAACTAAAAATTAGGAAATATTACCATGCGATGTATCAACATGACGACAAGTACTTTAATTTTACCTCAGCAATGACTTTAAATTTCCACAGCCAACTTCATCATCCAGTTTTTGTTTACTTAGCATTTTAATTATCAATGTTTTCTTTATGTTTTCGACTGCTACCATCTTCTGCTTTATCTTCGTGTTCCATCTACACTTATTTCTTTCATATATTCTTGCTTATTATGTGGATTATGCACATTGATTTTTAAAAATTGTTTTTTTTTGTCCTCGGGCTTTAGTTCTCTCTACTCGCTTTCACCAAGATTATAAAATTGATTTCAAAATTACTCTAATCAATCGTGGACAGAATTTTGCCACTCTTCAACATTTTTATTTGGCATATAATTGATACTTGTTGCGCTACTCTCTTGATGGAACCAGATATGCAAATATGGTGAAGTAAGACACTTGTTATGTTCCATAGATTTATTATCAGTTAACTGACACGTGTTTCGATTGTTACCAATCATTTTCAACAGTTTAAACTTTGAAAATGATTGGTAACAATCGAAACACGTGTCAGTTAACTGATAATAAATCTATGGAACATAACAAGTGTCTTACTTCACCAAATTTTTTATTTGGCTATTGCAAAAAAAACGAAATTTAATCATAAATGTTTTATACAGTTTAAAAAATATATTTATGATAATTAGGGTTTGTTCGCAACGATATATCAATATGAGGATGAATATTTTACTGTGATTTTACCTCAAAAATAATTTTAGATTTCCAAAGCCAACTTTATCATCGTTTTTTGCTGAACACTTTATTTAACTATTTTCTTGTTTCTGGCTTCGGCTTCCACCCACAATAATCTAGTACTATTAAATTAGGTAGTACCATCGTACTCTCATATTAACCAGTACTCTTGTATTCTATAGTACTGCTTCATAAAATAGTAACATCATATTATAGTAACATTAACATTCACGATGCAACTTATACAAGAGGTGACATAATACTACAGCAGAGGCATGAGTTTAACAATTTAAAATTACGCTCATTAATAAGCAATAAAGAGTAGGACTTAATTGTCCTTCGTCAAATTTCTTTATGTCACACTTTATTCAACTATTTTCTTGTTTCTAGCTTCGGTTTGTACCCAAAATAAACTAGTACTATTCTATTAGGTAGTACCATTGTACTCTCATATTATCCAGTACTCTCGTATTTTATAGTACTGCTACATAAAACAGTACCATTATGTTATAGTACCATTATAATAAGGAAATAAGGTTAGAACAACAATTACCGAAAGTTAAATTTCATGATGTAACTTATAGAAGAGATAAAATAATACTACAACAGAGGCATGAGTTTAACAATTTAAAATTACGCTTATTAATGAGCAATATAGAGTAGTACTTATACATCGAGACAAATTGTTATTCGTCATATTCCACCCAAAATTGACTAGTACCATCGTACTCTCATATTATCCATTACTCTCACATTGTTAGTACTGCTACATAAAATAGTACCATTAGATTATGGTACCATTATAATTAGGAAATAAGAGGCTGTTATTAGAGCAACAGTTACTGAAAGTTAAATTTTGCGTTGTATCTTATACAAGAGATAAAATAGTACTGCAGCACAGACATGTATTTAAAATTTTTAAAGCTTAGGAATCAATATAAAGTGGTACTAACGGAATTGATTAATTTTCATTAAAAATAAACGAGAGTCTATAGAGAATTTAAATTTTAATTATATTTATAAAGTACCCTCAGAAAAAAGCAATATAAAGTAGTAAGTACTAACATACTTAGACTAATTGATTAATTTTTAAAACCTTATGAGAATTACAAATTCTTATCTTTTCATCTATTAAATACAATCTTTAAGCAAATTCAGTACTATTTGATATAATTAACGATAATTTTTATTTACAGGAATATTCTTTTGCACATAAGAGCAAACAATTAGGTGTAGTACCATTATGTAAGGCTGAATATAATAAAAATAATAATATATTATATCATCCTACTATTTTTAAAGATTTGATTAGAAATATTTCTTTTGCATGTGTCGAAAAATAATAAGTACTATTCCATACATATTACGATAATTATTTTTTCACTAGTAGTACTTTTTGCGAGACTTTTTATATTATATTACATTATTCACCTGCAGGAACAATCAATATTAGGCGGTAGACATAAAAATGAACAAATAAAACTTTAATACAAGTTAGATTTCACTTTCTTCACTGTGAGGAAGGTTAAAGCTTTTTTATCTCTTCACGTAGCTCAACAAATAAAGCAACATAAATAAAAAACTAAAGAAAATGATGATGACCGTAATTATGTGGTAATAAATAAACTAAATGAAATATTATTTTATTCTCTTTACATCCCTTTAAAGAACGTATAAGGGAAATTAAAAAGGTAGTGCCGGTAGTACTATAGGTTCAAATTACTCGAAGTGGTACTACCATTCGGCCGCGTTTGTTTACGAGTTTATCTGTAAGAAAAATTAAAATATTTTTTATCCTCTTCAGCAAATCTCTTTAAAGAATGAATAGGAAAAGATCGAAGTGAGGTAAGACTATTCAGTAGAGTTTATTTATGGAACAATCTGTATAAAAACATGAAAAATTGTTTTAGTAATTTATTGTAGGTACTTACAATAAATTATTTTCAATTGATATTACTATTTGGAAGCGTTTATTTACAGAATTATCTATACAAAAAATTTTAAGTTTTTAAAGAACGCATAGGAGAGATTAAAATGAGGTGGTATTATATATGCAATTTACAAGATGTAGTACTACAATTCGTCAGCGTTTATTTTCGAGATTCGGTACAATTTTTTTTAATAATAATAATAATAATACACATTTTTATTGACAAACTATACATATTTACATTTAAATAATGAATAATGGATGATGTGTTAGTGAGTTAGTTCGTCAAAAGGCTATCGACCAGAGGTCTTTCTGCCTTGTTTTGTCCGGTCATATGGCGTCAGTCGTTAATGCGTAGATGGATGAAACGATGAGATGAAATCAAATATGGTTGAATTAGGATTTTTAAATTTGGGGTTTACACTTGGATTTCTAGGAATACAATATAAGGATAATATGTGAAAGTTGAAAGGATTTTTGGAGAATTTTTCTTATAGGAATCGAAGACGTTCTAGGATGGGGATAACTAAAGTGGTATCATAGAGGAGCTGGTTAGAAGGATTGTGTAAGGGATTAAGAGGATGACGGAGTTTTGTTAGGGTACGGAGGGAAATTTTTATTTTTTTTTATTTTCAGTAATTCTCTTTAAGTATGTATAGGAAAAATCAAAGTTAGATGGTACTAAATTACATTCATTAATCACTTGAACCAGTACTATCATTCGGTGCCGTTTATTTACGGAATAATCTCTACAAAACATAAAATATTGTTTAATTTCTTACAATAAATTAATTTAAACTGGTACTACACCTTTGAAAATGACAAGTAATTGTCGAAACATATGTAAGGAAACTGATAAAGCAATTATGGAACGAAACATCAATAAAAATAATTGTATAACAACTGTTTGAGTGATGCTAATGCCATATTCTTTATGGAAGCTGATTATTGTCACATTTTTTAGAAGTAATAGAATAATGTGATTGCGTAATAAATGTAAAACAATTCTATCCCTATTTTTCAGCATATGAATAAATAACTATTTAAGGAATTTATTTCTGTGTACATGTAAAAGATTTTTACTTTCCCTATATGAAATATAGGGAAAGTATTGTGATCGTGATTTTTTTTTGAATTTTTTTTTTTGCGGAAATATCCGTTTTGGGGTCCCCTGAACCCATTACACTAATTTCTGGAAAAAAAAAAATTGTGTCTGTGTGTGTGTGTGTGTCTGTCTGTCTGTCGGTGGGCGTTGTATCTCAAAAACGAATAATCTGATTGAGATGAAACTTTAAACTTAAGGTTTTATCATTAAAAACTGGAACTGAAAAGCTTTTGGTAAACATTCATAGACCGGAAGTGGATGTTTACTGGAGACGTTTTTTTGTTTTTTGGTGATATTTTTCTAAATATGAAAAATTTTAAAAAACGATTCAAACAAAAGTTAAAGAGAATAAGAAACTGAACAAGTTTTATTTAAACGTATCTTTCATAAAATTTTTAACTTTTGAGAAAAAAATAAAAAATGAAAATTTAGACATTTTTTGCCAATTGTTAATTAACTGTTGGAGTTACATTAAACTTATATAACAAATAATTGTAGAGAATTAAAAAATGAATAAATTATTAAGAATAGCCTTTTTGCGTAAATCTCATAGTTTTCGAGAAAAATATAGGGAAAGTACTATGATGGCCACATCACCATTTTTTTAATTGTTTCGATTCGACGCGGATAGTTTATTTTATATCGGTGAGTGTACAACCGTTTATGGTAATTTGAATGAGATAACTAACAGAGGTATGTAAGTAAGTATTAAGTTTCACTAGGGAGTGTATGTTTCTATTTTTTTCCTGTAAGTATACATACAGCTGCAGTTTGAATAAGAAAATAATCGGGAAACGATTTGATAAAAAATACATATAATTCTTCTGTTGATACATTTTTAATTTAATTAATAGCTTGATTTACTAACAATAATTATTACAATGTTCGACATTAAAAATCTGCGAAAAGTCAAATAAATTTTAATGAACGTAGATTAATATATTTATTGAAAATCCCTATTTTAGAGTGATAACATTAATATATATTTTTGACTCATTCGTTCTTGTCTTTGTATTCATAGCTGTCTTAAGTCATTCAGCCTCTTTATTTAATTTTCTTATCATAAATTTATTTTAAGTTTATTTCTGTAATAAATTTCATAAACGAATTCTGGGCTGGTCTGTTCATATTTTATCGTTTTGAACGAATTAATTAGCCTCCGATATGCGTCGTAACTCGGCGAAATGTGTCCGTATATAACCATTAGCGAGATGATTATGCAAATTTATCGGGGATCTTAAGGAGTCCACGGTATAATTTAATATAGTCGGTCGCGGACTTTCGTTTCATATTGTTACGTTCTGAGGACGCGGTTAATCAATTACCATAAAATTTCGCTTGTAAATAAATTTCACTTTCAGACCGTATTTTCTGTGCACGTGCTTTATATAATATTTCCCAAACATAATGGAATAGAGGGAAAAAATCGACGAACAAAGGGTCTTATATAATATCGGTTAATTAGCCAGTTGGTGAATGTTGGTTATATCAAAAAGATCGGATAGATAAAATGGAAATTGTAGATTAAAATATTAATTATGCAGTATACGAGGGATGGCAGGAAAGTTTTACTCGTACGCACCGTGCGGAGCGCTGGCGAATAAAGTAGCCGCTAAGACCTTCAGTTCGGTTCAGTATTTTAGCTGTCTGTGTGAAAAGTTACAAAAAAGCCTACTGTGCTAAATTAAGATCCAAACACTAGGAATTTCACTTGTGTGTGACATTAACAAAGTGCAGTTTATTCAAAGTTTTCGATTACAAGATAGCTTGTAAATTGTAAAAAAAAATTCTTTGAATCATAAAACTTAAATATTTTAGAATTAAAACATAATTCATCTGAAAGTTATAACAAAAACCTATTTTTCTTTTCAATCCAAGAGATTTTAAGTTTTGAAAGACAAATTCTTCGAAAAACCAAAAATTCTATTAAAAAAAAATTCTTAGATCATAAACCTTTTAATACTAAAGAGTAAAAGGTTTATGATCTAAGAATTTTGGTTTTAAATCTAAAAATGGTGTTGTGGCAATCATAGTACTTTCCCTATATTTTTCACAAAAATTATAAGGTTTACTCGAAATGGTTATTCTTAATAATTTGTTAAATTTTGGATTCTTTGCAATTACTTGTTATATAAATCTCATGTAACTCCAAGAGTTTTTTTAGTAATAAGCAAAAAATGTCAAAATTATTAATTTTTATTTTTTCTCTGTAGCTAAAAACTTTATGAAAAATATATTTCAATAAAACTTGTTCAGTTATTCATTCCCTTTAACATTTGTTTGTAAATGTAATGTAATATTTTTCAAATTCTATAAAGGAAAAGTTATAATAAATACAACAAAAGTTCTAGAATCCAAAAATATATATTAGAAATTTATTCTAGAACCACCAAAAAAGTATCTCGACGATTAGAATAGAAATTCCTGAAAATTCTAAAAAAAATTGTGGAAAATTAATCTTAAAAAAAAGGATAAAATACAGCAACTGAAATAATTGCAATAAAATTTTCTACGGATGTACTAAATTTATCCCTCATCAAAATTTTGTAGGAATTTCTCTTCCAAATTACAAACATTAGTATTCATTTTATAATCAACAATGGTTTTTCCAAATTTCGGTTTGTAGGATTCTCTTCTCCAAATTGCAAGATTTTTCCAGCTATTTTACTAGAAGTTTTCAGGAAGCCTTCCTAGAAATTCTCTCCTAAATTTCTAGAAAATTTTTCAGCATTCTAAAATATTTCCAGTATTATTAAATTATTATCTAAATTTCCAGAAATTTGCTCTGTTCCTAAACAAATTTCGAGGATTTTAGAATGTTTAAGGAACTAATTTTCTAATTTCTAATGTTTACCTTCAAGGATTTTAGAATGTATAAAGAATTTATGCTACAGGTGTGCCATTTTGAATTTTCTAGGAATTTCTTCTGCAAATTTTTCGCCTATTTTTAAGAACTTTTTTGGTGATCATAATTTTCATGCCTTTTGTGATGTATTTAAATATGAATTTGTATTATAAAATAAATAGCGACATCTATTTGAAATAGGTTTAGTTTAGTTTTTAGAATAAGAGTTTTTTATTATTATTTGATATGTGCGCGCAGTTCAGATTGACTCGAAAAGCGATTGTACACGTGTGTTCAAAATAAAGTGTTTCTTCCAAGTAGTTGTGAATTCTAATAATAAATTGCCACTCGATACACTACACCTATATAGAATTTATTTCCTAAATTCGTAGAATATTTTTCAGGATTCTTAAACATTTATGGAATTTATTCTACAGATGTACTAACTTTGTCCGTCTTTACAATCAGTGTTTTTAGAAATTTCTCTTTTAACTTGAAAACGTTGTCATCAATAATTAACAATAGTTCAAATTTTTAAAATCACAATAGCTATTCTTTATTTTCTGAATATTTCACCTCAAAATTCCTAGAAAATTTTCGACGGTTGTGGAATTTTTAAGGAATTAATTTTATAATTTTTTAAAATTATGTTCAAGGATTATAATTTTCCTATAAAGAATTTATATTACCGGTGTGCCACAATTTTATCAATATTTTTTAGAAATGCTTTCTCCAAATTGCAAGTTTTTTCCATATATTTTACTAGCTTTCAGGAGGTGACAAAAATTTCTTTCTAGAATTTCTCTCCTAAATTTCTAGAATATTTTTGAGGATTTTTAAACAGTAATGGTATTTGTTCTACAGATACTAGCTTTACCCTTCGTTACAAATTTTCTAGGAATATCTCTTTAAAATTGCAAACATAATCATAAATTTCTTATAACCATGAGAATGAATAATAAACTATTGTTTTTTTCTAAATTTTTAGAATTTCAATGGCTCTTCTTTATAATTTGGAGATTTTTTTTCTAAATTTTGGGAACTTTTCCCTGGTTTGTGGAATTTTCAGCATTATTATTATCTATAATTCCAAAATTTGCTCCTTTACATTTCTGGAAAATTTTCTAGTTGTTTTTAAAAATTATCTTCAAGAATTTTAAGATTTGCAAGATTTTCGTATCTACTTTACTAGAAGCTTTTAGGAACTTTTTTGATGACTAAAATTTGTAAGCCTTTCTAGAAATCCTCTTCTAAATTTCTAAAATATTTTTCAGGTGTCTTACAACCAAAGATTTCTAGTAATTTCTTCTCCAAATTGCAAGATTTTCCCGTCTACTTTACTAGAAGCTTTCAAGAAGTTATTTATGACTAGAATTTGTAAGATTTTCCAGAACTCCTCTTCTTAAATTTCTAAAATATCTTTCAGAAGTCTTACAATCAAAGTTTTCTTGGAATTTCTTTTCCAAATTGCAAGATGTTTACATCTATTTTTCTAGAAGCTTTTAGGAGTTTTTTTTAATGACTGGATAGTTTTTTCTTGAAAACCCCAAAATTTGTAAGAAAATTGTCTACATACTAAATCCTAAATCTTCTATGAATTAGAGTTCTTCGTAAATAAAAAAAAATCAAAAATCATGAAATATTTCAACTTTTAAAACGCTAAAATTTAACCCTTCTAAAATAAAAAATGAAAGAAAACTCTTTAAATCCTAAAGAACCAAAAATATGTCAGAAATGCCTGCTAAAATCTAAATATCCTAGGAATTAGAGTTCTTCTGAAATTAAAAAAATTGAAAAATCAAAAAATCTTTGAAGTTTATATTCTAAACATAAACTCTTAAAACCTTAAAACGTAATCCTTCTACAATAAAAAAATTGTAAGAAAATAGATTCTAAAACCTTAATCTTGTAGAGTTCTTTCAAATTGTGAAAATTCTAAAAAACCTTAATAATTAAGGTTTTAAAAAATCAAATAAAAAAACTACTTTTTTGGAAAACTCAAAATTTCTTATATAATTGTCTGCATGCTAAAAATCAAAACAATCTAAACATAAACTCTTAAAACTTAAAACCTAATCCATCTAGAATTTAAAAAAAAAATGTAGGAAAACTCTTTAGATCTTAAAATTTTAATCTTCTAGAATTCTTTCTTAATGTGATAAATTTTCCAGGAATTAGAGTTCTACTTCTGAAACTCGAAATTTGTAAAAAATATCTACTTGCTAAAACCTAAATCTTCAAGAAAAAAGAACTTTACACTTCTGACAAAAATGAAAAATCAAAAAAATAGATACTGAACATAAACTCTTAAAACCTTCAAAGCTAATCCTTCTAAAAAAAATGCAAGAAACTCTTTATATCCTAAAATCTCATCCTTCTATAGTTATTCCAAAATGTGAAAATTCCAAAAATCCATTTTTTTAATCCTTAAGGTTTTAACGTTTAAAAAAGAAGCGATTTTCTTTAAAATCCCAATAATTGTAAGAATATTGTGCATGCTAATATCTAAATCTAGAAAATAGAATTTTCCTTCTGAAATCATTTTTTTTTCTAAAATAAAAATGTATTTAAAAATAGTTAGATACCACCCATAAATTCCTGAAAACCTTAATAAAATCGTAAAACCTTATTCTTCTAGAATTCTTCCAAAACTTGAAAACTCTAAAAATCAAGTTTTCTTAATCATTAAGGTTATATAATTTAAAAAAGAAACTATTTTCTCGAAAACCCCAAAATTAGTAAAAAAAAATTTTTACGTCATAAATCCTAATTTTTTAGGAATTTTTATGAAATAAAAAATAATTTCAAAAATTAAAATATGTTTGAAATTCTTTAGATTTTAGATAGTTATTCTCATAAAAACTAATCCTTTTAGAACTTAAAAAATGAAAAACTCACTTAAAAATAAGAAAAAATACGAATAAACGAAATGTCAAAAAACCTGGTTTTAAGTTTCAAAAGATTCCGAAATATACATATTTTTAGAATTCAAAAATTGTAAACAAACTGTTTAGATCCTGAAAACTAGAGTTCTAAAATGTAAAGATTCTAAAGAAATTTAAAACAATTCTAAACAGATAAAAAATTTCTAAACAAATAAAAAAATGTATATTTTCTTAATAAACTCTAGAATTATAGGAAAAAGTGTTGGGACTATAAAAGCAATTCGTTTCGAATTAAAAAACCAAAATTATATTTTTAGAAAATAATTTCTTGAAATCATTTGAAATTGTGAATAAGTGAAATTTCAAAATTCTAGAAAAGTCTTTGAAGTTTTATTACAAAAATAATATCTTGAAAACCCAAAAAATGTGAATACATCCTTTAGATCTTAGATATTACATTTTCTAGAATTGAATCAATAAACATTTCTTAATTCTTTGGGTTTAAAAATTAGTAAAAAGAAAATCTAAACATTGTAAAAATAAAACTCTTTAAATTTAAATGTAAATCTTTTCGATTAACAATAAAACTGATGTACTTTTTAAATGTGATAACACTAAAAAGTCCAAATTACTTTCAAATACTTAAACCCGCAATTAGAAGAAAACTGAAAGCTAAAGTTTCTAGAATTAAAAAAAAAACGAAAACTTAACTTCTACAGAATTTTAAAAATTTCTCAGTGAAATTGTTATTCAAAGAGAAAAGTTATTTTTCAATAACAATTTCATGAAAAATGCAAACATTTTTCTGATAATTTTAGAAAAAAGCGAACAGATTTAAAAACTAATTGAGGTTTTACTTTTTAATACTCGAAAATACCAAAAATTGCGAATAAACTCTTCAGACCAATAACAAACATTTTCATTCTAAGAATATTTTTTAGTTCCTGATATTTAAATCGTATATTATTGAAAAAAGCTAAAGTTCTTTTGAAGTGTGAATATTCTTAAAAAAAAAATAAATGTTTTAAAATTTAAAAACTGTATTTCTTGAAAATTGTAGAATACTATTTTCTTACGGTCTCTTTAGAGTAAACTTTTTGAAGTCATACATCAAGATTTTCTCTTACGTGAAACTTGACAAAAAATCGACTGCAAAGAGAACTCAAGAAAAAGTTGAATGAAAACGTTTTCTTGATTAAAGTGAAGAAAATAGTTAAAATTGCAAATTTTTGTAAATAGAAAAATAATTGATAGGGTTTCCTTTAGCTACAACTTTTAAGATAAATTTTCTATGAGGTTAAATTTTTGAGTACGAAACAAAGTAAATGGTTAAAATGTGGGTTTTTCCAGAGGTGTTAAAACCTCAACTATATCTTATCTCTTATTGTGTTTTGGTATTTAGATATTTCTGGTTTATGGTGAGAACGGATTACCTTACTTAACCTTCAGTGGCGTTCATTTTTCGTGCCTAATTTTAGTTAAGGTATTTGATTGGATGAAAATAAAAAAATGTGTTCAAAGTGGAAGATCGTAATCGTCCGGAGTGAGAGTGAGGGGTTCCGGGGTGCCCGGGGGCAACAATCTAAAAGTTGCGCGCGAGAGAGGCCATAAAATATGCGCATGCAAATAATAATGCAAATAAATCAGCGATTTAATTTTCCAGAGGATGGCCGTTGATAAATGGAGTTGGTACCCTTGTTAGACAAACCGAAACTAACAAAGACAGGCGCGAACGCTGTCTCGCTGTCTCGCTGTCCCTCGCTCGGCAATAAAACAGAAAACACGGGCCGAGCCGGCGCACCAAGGCACTGCCAGTTATTGCCCAATTAATAACGAGCACGAGGAATCCAGCTACACGAAAAACCCATCTCTGGGGGAATATTAAAACATCCCTATTGTAAATAAACTAAATGAACAGGCCTCTTAAGATACAGGTAATGGTCCGCCGTATATCATACCCCCATACCCCCGAGAACGAGCCGATCGGGGCACCTCATTCACCTTCGCCTAACTACCCGTTTATAATTACCGTCCGTCCGGGTATTACTTCTAACACCTCTAACCAATTACTGACTTATTATTTCTACTTATTTAGTGCCTACTTGCATACCTTCTGAATTTATACGTTTTAACCGGTTAAACGCTAATTGGTTTTTCCCTACAGCTTCTTCTAAACATGCAGGAATATTTATTGTTCTAATAATTCTAATTAGGAAATGAATTTAAAATTTCAACCTCATCTTTATTCGACCTAAAAATCTAAGGTAATAGATAATATTAATAAAGGTATTATTATTAATTTTTAGATTTTGTTCCTACTAGTATAATTCCCACTAACCAAAAGGGAGTTTACATAATTGCTCTTTTTGATACAAATATTTGATTCATTTCAAAAAGTATCAAATTTTGACCTTGGCCTTCTTACCCATCACCTAATTTTATTTACCTATATAATTTAACAGCACCAACAGAAAAACCGACCACGTCCAATATTTTTGACCATCGGAAATCGAAGATCTAGATCACCTGGCTAACGCCCATGATATTTTGATCGTAACAAAAAGCCCAGAAAATGCGACGACACGTGACCGTAGGAAAGCAATTATTACATCTAACCTCGTTACCCGGCCGCAATTGGGGAGTGCAGCAACTAGACCATATCGCAATCGAAGGAGACCATCTCGTTCGATTTGTTTTGTACCGGTGGGAGGAGTGCCGTAGCCTCCGAAAGCTGTAATAATGCGCCCAAAAATTGTAATGAATCGCGCGACCGTTAGCATAACCGATTTGCCGGATAAAAAAAAACCAAGTCAGATCATTAAAGTTATTGGTATGTGGTGTTTAGCCTATTTTGATTCGAACGAAAATTGCTTAACTATAACTAAAAAACTTCTTGCCACTTAAAAAATAGTTTTAAAATATTAATCTAAGTATGGTTATTGAGTAGTCTAAGAAATAGAAGAGACATTTCTTGAAAATTCTGGTACTTTAGACGAGAAAAGGCTTCAACATTTTAGAAATTTAGAAATTAAAAAAACCTTAAAGGATACTTATTGCAATATTTAGAATCCTAAATAAATGTCTTATACTTCTATTTTAGAAGTGGAAATGAAAAATTCCTTGGAAATCCTAGAATTTTCCAAAATAAATTTCGCATTTTGAAAGAAAAACCTACAAAAAACTGTATCAGTGTTATTATTTTTTTTTATCTTGCGTTAAAAGGGAAAATACTGCAAAAAAAATTCTAGAGAACTAAAAGAGAAAATTCTAGAGCCCTTAAAGAAAATTGTTGAACATTAGATGTAAACCTTCTGCTAAAATTCCAAAAATCTAATAGCAAATTCCTTGAAGAAAATTCCTACACTATTCAAAAATCTAAATTGTTGAAACCTGAAAGATCAATTCTAAAGAAGTAAAAGAGAAAATTCTAGAGTCTTTAAATAAAATTCTTGAATTTTAAAAGAAAAACTTCTGCTAAAAATACAACAATCTAATTTCTTGAAGAAAATTCCTACACTATTCAAAAATCTAAATTCTTGAAACCTGAAAGATCAATTCTAAAGAAGTAAACGAGAAAATTCTAAAGTTTTAAAGAAAATTTTTGAATTTTAGAAGTAAAACTTCTGCTAAAATTACAACAATCTAATTTCTTGAAAAAAATGCCTACTCTATTCAAAAATCTAAATTCTTGAAACCTGAAAGATCAATTCTAGAGAAGTAAAAGAGAAGATTCTAGAGTCTTTAAAGAAAATTCTTGAATTTTAGAAGTAAAACTTCTGCTAAAATTACAACAATCTAATTTCTTGAAGAATATTCCTACACTATTCAAAAATCTAAATTCTTGAAACCTGAAAGATCAATTCTAGAGAAGTAAAAGAGAAAATTCTAGAGTCTTTAAAGAAAATTCTTGAATTTTAGAAGTAAAACTTCTTGTAAAATTACAACAATCTAATTTCTTGAAGATAATTCCTACACTATTCCAAAATCTAAATTCTTGAAACCTGAAAGATCAATTCTAGAGAAGTAAAAGAGAAAATTCTAGAGTCTTTAAAGAAAATTCTTGAATTTTAGAAAAAAACTTCTGCTAAAATTACAACAATCTAATTTCTTGAAGAAAATTCCTACACTATTCAAAAATCTAAATTCATGAAACCTGAAAAATCATTTCTAGAGAAGTAAAAGAGAAAATTCTAGAGTCTTTAAAGAAAATTCTTGAATTTTAGAAGTAAAACTTCTTGTAAAATTACAACAATCTAATTTCTTGAAGATAATTCCTACACTATTCAAAAATCTAAATTCTTAAAACCTGAAAGATCAATTCTAGAGAAGTAAAAGAGAAAATTTTAGAAGTAAAACTTCTGCTAAAATGACCACAATCTAATTTCTTGAAGAAAATTCCTACACTATTCAAAAATCTAAATTCTTGAAACCTGAAAGATCAATTCTAGAGAAGTAAAAGAGAAAATTCTAGAGTCTTTAAAGAAAATTGTTGAATTTTAGAAGTAAAACTTCTGCTAAAATTACAACAATCTAATTTCTTGACACTATTCAAAAATCTAAATTCTTGAAACCTGAAAGATCAATTCTAGAGACGTAAAAGAGAAAATTCTAGAGTCTTTAAAGAAAATTCTTGAATTTTAGAAGAAAAACTTCTGCTAAAATTACAACAATCTAATTTCTTGAAGAAAATTTTTACACTATACAAAAATCGAAACTCTTAAAACCTGAAAGATCAACTCTAGAGAAGTAAAAAAGAAAATTCTAGAGTCTTTAAAGAAAATTCTTGAATTTTAGAAGTAAAACTTCTGCTAAAAATACAACAATCTAATTTCTTGAAGAAAATTCCTACACTATTCAAAAATCTAAATTCTTGAAACCTGAAAGATAATTTACTTGAATATTCTCAAAGAAATTATCTTGCATTAATAGAAAAAATATTACAAAATACCAAATTCTAGAGAACCAAAAGTGAAAATTCTTGAATATTAGAAGTAAAACTGCTGCTTAAATTAAAAAAAAGAAAATGCCCTGAAGAAAATTCCTACACTATTCGAAATTCTAAATTCTTAAAATCTAATAGATAAATTATTTGAATATTCTCAAAGGAATTATCTTGCGTTAAAAGAGAAAATACTGCAAAATTATAAATTCTAGAGAACTAAAAGAGAAAATTTTAGAGTAGTTAAAGAAAACTCTTAAAAGTGCTGCTAAAATTCCAAAAATTTAATGGGAAATTCCTTGAAGAAAATTCCTACATTATTCAAAATTCTAAACTCTTGAAACTTGAAAGATAAATTACTTCAATATTCGCAAAGAAATTATCTTGCGTTAAAATAAAAATACTACAAAATTCCAAATTCTAGAGAACTAAAACAGAAAATTTTAGAGTCCTTCAAGAAAATTTTTGAACATTAGAAGTAAAACTTGTGCAAAAATTCCAAAAATCTAATAGCAAATTCCTTGAAGAAAATTCTTACACTATTCAAAAATCTAAATTCTTAAAACCTGAAAGATCAATTCTAGAGAAGTAGAAGAGAAAATTCTAGAGTCTTTAAGGAATATTCTTGAACATTAGAAGTAAACCTGCTGCTAAAATTGCAAAAATCTAATAGCAAATTCCTTGAAGAAAAATCCTATACTATTCAAAATTCGAAATTCTTGAAACCTGAAAGATAAATTACTTGAAAATACTCAAATAAATTATCTTGCATTAATAGAAAAAATACTACAAAATACCAAATTCTAGAGAACTAAAAGAGAAAATTCTTCAATATTAGAACTAAAACTGCTGCCAAAATTCAAAAAAGAAAATGCCCTAAAGAAAATTCCTACACTATTCGAAATTCTAAAATCTTAAAATGTGATAGATAAAATATTTGAATATTCTCAAAGGAATTATCTTGCGTTAAAAGAGAAAATACTGCAAAATTACAAATTCTAGAGCACTAAAAGAGAAAACTTTAGAGTGCTTAAAAAAACACTTAAAACTGCTGCTAAAATTCCAAAAATTTAATTGGAAATTCCTTGAAGAAAATTCGTACACTATTCGAAATTCTAAACTATTGAAACTTGAAAGATAAATTACTTGAATATTCGCAAAAAAAATATCTTGCGGTAAAATAAAAATACTACAAAATTCCAAATTCCAAAGACTAAAACAGAAAATTGTCCTTCAAGTAAAATTTCTGCCAAAATTCCAAAAATCTAATAGCAAACTCCTTGAAGAAAATTCCTACACTATTCAAAAATCTAAATTCTTGAAACCTGAAAGATCAATGCTAGAGAAGTAGAAGAGAAAATTCTAGAGTCTTTAAAATTCTAGTTCATCAGAAGTGAAACTTTCAGAAATCTGATGAAAAAAACTTTAAAGGAAATTTTTTAGAAAATTTAAAGAGCAAATTCTTGGTTGTTTAAGAACTCTCGAACGAATTCTTGTACTTTTTGACTTCGGTTAAAAAGAAAATTATGCAAAACTTTGGAAATCATTTAAAATTATTTAAAAATTTAAGTGAGTTCGAAAAAAAAAATTCATAACTTAGAAGAGAAAATGCTGTAAAATTCATAATTTTTGAAAACCGAAAGAGAAATTGGTAGAAAATTCTGTAAAAAAATTCCCTGATCCTCAGAAGGGATAATTCTGCAAATTTGAAATCTAAAAACCTGAAACAGATAACAGATATTGCTTAAAAAAATCTAGAAACCTCGAAGGAAATTCTTTGACTTTGAAAGAAATTCTTGTACTTCACATGAAAAATTTAAAAAATCCGATGGAAATTTTCCTGCAAACTCTATTACCACGATAAAAATTATAGTAGTATAAGTCTGATGGCATTTTTTTTTAAAAACCTGTTTTAAAATACTAAATATCACAAGGAGAATTTGCTTAAAATTTCAAGAAATCTTGAAGAAAATTGTTACACTTCTCCAAAATGCAAAATACTTGAAATCTGAAAAGGGAAATTCTCCTACGCAAAGAGAGAATGCTGTAGAATTTAAAATCAAAAAAACTTGAAAGACATTTTGCTTAAAAAATCTAGAAACATCGAAGGGAATTCTTTAACTTTGAAATTTTAAAAAGTTTATAAAATATCGTTTTAAAATTCCAAGAACTTTGAAATAAATTCTTGTAATTTTAAAAGGCAGAAAAACCAAAAAGAGAAATTTTTTTGAAAAATCTATAATCCTCAAAAAAATTCAAACTTCAAAATTGAAATTCAATTCATTAAAAATTCTAATACTTTTGAAGAAATTTCTTGAACTTCTTAATCGATGATGCACAATTTTAGAAATATGAAAGAGAAGTGGAAGAGAAGAGACTACTGATTTTGAAAGGTGACCATATTTTGTTAGATTAAAGCTTTAGGAAGTTTCCTTTAATATCAATATAATAAAACAAAGGTAAATACCATGAAAAGACTTTTAAAGGAAATGTTTTTGCGTAGTCATCAAATTCTAAAAGATAGCAAAATTTTTTAAGATCAAAATTAGAATTACCAAGGGGAAACCCTCAAAGGAAAATTGTTTCGGAGATTCTGGAAAGAGATCATATATCCTTTTTTTGCATAATTGATATAATTAAACGAGAAGTGAATTCGAAAAGGAAAACTGACAGTCTAAATTATGGCTATCTTTTGAAAATCTAGAGAAAACGCCAAAAAGAAATTTCAAGAAGAAAATTATTCTAGAATAATCTTATTTTTGAAGTCTAAAACTTTAGGAAGTTTCCTTTACCTTACTAATATAATAAAACAAAAAGTAAGTGCCAAGGGAAGACTTTCAAAAGAAAATTGTTGTTGAGTAGTTTTCATACTCTAGATGATCATATTTTCGAAGATGCAAATTTTGGACAATTTTCTTTAAAGCAATGAGTAAATGCCAAAGAGGAGACTATCAAAGAAGGACAATGTTTCTTTGATAGTCTTTGGAGTAGTCTTCATACACTGGAAAGTGACTATAGTAGTA
Organism: Ontholestes murinus; assembly: GCA_963969525.1. Classification (NCBI taxonomy): domain Eukaryota; kingdom Metazoa; phylum Arthropoda; class Insecta; order Coleoptera; family Staphylinidae; genus Ontholestes; species Ontholestes murinus. The sequence goes on from OZ018397.1 coordinate 54,097,217, forward strand.
GTAGCAGTAATTTATTCTTGTTTATACTTTGTAAGACTAAAGGTTTAGAGAGTTTCCTTTAGCATCATCAATGGTTTTAGTGAAAGAATTGATAGATTAACCTGTTATTTTATAATTCAAATAATTGAATAACAGAACAATGATCTAAAACAGTAACTTTCACGTCTGAGTCGCTTATTTATCTACGTTTGCGACCATCTCGCCCGTAAAAGCAATTTACTTTCGAGCCGTGTCCAGTGGTGTGAAGCCGTGGAGGAAATCAATATCCTGGCGGTTCTTGAAAATTGATACGTGACGAATCGGAGGGACTCATACTGGAGCATGAGAGACGGAGGATCGGCCGACACGAGTCGAAGAAATAAGTAAGTCGGGAAGAACACCGGCGGAACGATGATTTTACACTTTTCCACTGTCAGTCCGTGACCACCCGACTACAAAAGAGAAAAAAATTGGCGTGCGTTATTGTGTCCCCGCTTTGAATCAAAGGTTGAGGAGGTTGAAATGGGGGCAAACGTAATTGTTGTTTATTTTCATGACTTGAGGTCGTAGGTTATAATAGAAAAGTATTTTATACGCTTTATACACAATTGATGAAAACAAATAAAGTCCTTTAAGTCGTTGTAGAATTAAATTATCAAAAAAATTGATTAAGTACTATAAAAGTTTGATTATTGTAAGTTACGTGATAAACTTGATTACATTAATAAAACACTAAAACCTTTTCTCCACAATGTTTTATAAAATTCTCAATTGAATGAATGAACTGTAAAAATTTTCTTCTCAAGAAGATATTCTTGATTTTGCAGATTGTAGTACTTTGGGTATTCAATTTCGTTTCAATACGAGTACCTTTTCTAATATCTCATACTTCACGTTTATATTTTTAGGTCGTTGTAGAAAAAGTTGACATTAAAAGTACTATAATAGTTTCCTGATCAAAAATTTTTTGATTTTGATTGAAGTACTTTGGGTTTTTTACAAACTAAACGAAATGAGTATTTTATTTGCCAGAGAAGGAACGTCGGTGTGCAGCGGCAATAAAGTACGGTCTCGAGAGCGGCCTTTGTTATTTCTCGGGCAGTACCGCGGCCGTACCGTGTTGTGCTGTTATGTACGGTGCGGAGGCATTAAAACCGAAAGGAATAAATTATTGAAAATCAATTACATCCGCTGAAACGCTTTATGCAAAAAGCGAAGTCTATTAATGAATTTAATACACGGTTAATGCTATTGTCGAGGAGTGCTTACCAGCGGTACCGGCCGTACCGGGGAGTACCGACATATATCTCTCCGTTCCCTCCGCCCGAGAAGAAAGAGGCAAGAAGAACAACAACCTCCTCCTTACCTGCAAAGAAAACACAAATTAAATTACAATATTCAAGGCTTTATGTACGTTAGTTATTGCATTTTTACGGACTAACATTCCACCACTCGCTCGTTCTGCTTAACTCAAAATTAATACCGTGTAGAGGTGTGCTTGAGGAGGAGGAGGAGGGAGGAGGGAGGGGGAGGGGATAAATACCGGACGGCCGCGTGGAATTCTTGAAAAATTAAATGTGGACCGAATTTTGTTTTTATCTAAACGCCCGGCCGTTCCGAGCCGAGATAACCTGAACCGAAACGGCCGTTTATGTGAACTACCAGCAGTTTTCTACAATTTATTAAAGATAATGACGGCCGCCGTTCTTAGGGAAATCCTTATCGCGCGCGAGGGCATTTATCAACGTAATTAATAGACGTTTAATATAAATCCTTTTTTGATAAATAAGAAATGTCGACCGTTCCTTTTCGTCGTACCGCTGCCCACACGATTTGATCTTCATTCATGCGTTTGTGTTTTTTTTTCACTGTCATTAATATAGGCAAAATATGACGAATTGATATACACTTAACACATTTTACTTCGTCGACTTTTTTACTCAAATTGAAGGAACTTTATTGACATCTGCTGGTTTGCAATTTTTTTAAAGAAGAACCACAAGTGGGATTGGTTTTAAATTTTCCAAATTCATATAGAATAAACGTATAGTTAACACAACAATAAAATAATTGGCATACCATAGCTAGAAACAAAATGGCGACGGTTGAAACTCAAATTGAAAGAAATTTAATTACATCCGAAGGTTTGCAACATTTTTAAAGAAGAACCACAAGTGGGATTGGTTTTAAATTTCCCAAATTCATATAGGATAAACGTGTTTTTAACACACCAATAAAATAATTGGCGTATCATTGCTAGAAACAAAATGGAGGCAGTTAAAACTCAAATTGAAAGAAATTTATTTACATCCGATGGTTTGCATTTTTTAAAGTAAACCACAAGTGGGATTGGTTTAAAAATTTCCAAATTCGTATAGAATAAAAGTATTTTTAACACATCAGTAAAATAATTGGCGTAGCATAGTTGGAAACGAAATGGCGACAGTTAAAACTCAAAATGAATCTAATCAATTTATGCTCATATTTTTAGGGATTTTCCAAAAACTGTATTAAAAAATTAAAAATTTTTGAATTTTTATATGTCGGTAAAATTAACTTTTTTTAAAAATTTTATATAGATTTTCTAGAATTTTTACATTTCAAAACAATCTTTCTATTCCATTTTCCTTTTTGGTTTTTCCATGGAATTCAATTTTTTTGAAACAATAAGAATTTTTGGAATTTTTATATTTCATTTTTTACAATTTTTTAGAATTTCTATATTTCAGAACTCTTTTTTTTTATAATTTATATTATTTTAATTATTTTCTTATATTCTACAAATAAAACCACAAGGTTTTCATTTATAGAATTTAAAAATTTCAAGAAATTTGTGTTGTTTTTTTTTAAATTTTATATTGAAACTCAAAAAAAATGAGAAAAATTGTTTTCGTAAGAATTTTTTCGTTTTATAAGAGTTCTAGTTTTACTTTAATTGTACAACTGGAAAATTCATAATTTAAAGAGTTTATTTAAAATGTTCGTTATTTTCAACATGTTTCGTTTTTTAATTTTAAAATCACAAGAATTTTAAAGATTCTTGGATTTTTTCAAATTTTCAGATTTCAGAAGATGAAGGTTTTGAGATGTATAGAGTTTCCTTGAAATACTTATGTTTTCAAATAAAATAATTTAAAAACTTAGAGTTTAAAAATTTAGGTTTTATGATCGCTGGATCACTTACAATTTTTAATTTATCATATGTCAAACGTCAACTGTCAAATGTCAAATGTGAATTGTCAAATGTTAACTGTCAACTGTCAATTATCAACTTTCAAATGCCAACTGTCAAATGTCAAATGTTAGCTGTCAAATTTCAAATATCAAATGTCAAATATCAAATTTGAAATCAAATTTCAATAAGTAATAAAAACGCAGTTAAATTCCTTTCTTCACGGTATTTATTTAAGCACTAGACGTACATTTCCGACAGAATGAAACTCAAGAAGACATTTCAAATTTCAAATTTTAAATTTCAAAATAAAATATCAAATGACAAGTGTCAATTATCAAATAACAACTGCCAACTGTCAAATATAAATATAAAATGTCAAATATAATATTTCAACTGTGAAAAGTTAAATGTCGAATATCAAGTGTCAAATATGGATAATCTCAAATGTCAAATGTCAAATTCAAATTCCCTTAAATTTTAGATGTCAAAAGCCATATGTTAAATATTAAATGTGAAACATCAAATCTCATCTGTCAAATGCCAAATATCAGTTATTAGTTATCAACTTATATATTTATTTCTCTCAATGTTAATTTATTTTGTTTTTTTTTCTAATGTACATAAGGTAAATCCCGTCAATAAAGTTATTATTATTATTATTATTATTATTATTATTATTATTATTATTATTATTATTATTATTAACTATTTACTATCAGCTGTTAGCTGTCAACATTAACTAACATGTCATTTGTTATTTGTAAACTATCAGAAAAAAAGAAATTACAAATTTTATGAGAGACTTAAATTTCAAATGTCTAATGTCAAATATCAAATATCAAATGTCAAATGTCAAATGTCAAATGTTAAAAGTAAACTTTGAAATATCAAATTTCAACTGTAAAATGTCAAATATCGAATATCAAATGTCAACTGTATTCTTATGTTGTAATAGCCTTCCGTAAATAAATAAATAAATTAACTGTCAAATCTCAAATTTTAAATATCAAATTTGAAATGTGAAATGTCAAATCCTAAATATTAAATGTTAAATATCAAGTTTAAACTGTCAAATGCCAAATGACAACTGTCAAATGTAAAATGTCTACTCTCAAATTTCAACTGTGAAATGTCAAATGTCAAATGTCAAATGTAAAATTTAAAATATCAAATGTCAAATGTCAAAAGTCAAATGTCAAATGTCAAAATTAAATTTGAAATAACAAATTTCAACTGTAAAATGTCAAACATCGACTATCAAATGCCAACTGTCAAATGTAAAATTGAAATATCAAATTTGAAATGTCAAATGTCAAATCCTAAATATTAAATGTTAAATATCAATTGCCAAATATCAAGTCTAAACTGTCAAATGCCAAATAACAACTGACTGACAAATGTAAAATGTAAAAAGCCATATTTTAAATATCGAATGTCAAACATCAAATCTCATCCGTCAAATGCCAAATGTCAGCTATTAGTTATCAACTGTTTATTGTCAGCTGTTAGCTGTCACCATTAACTAACATGTCATTTGTTATTTGTAAACTGTCAGAAAAAAAAAATTACAAATTTTATGAGAGACTCAAATTTCAAATTTTAAATGTCAAATATCAAATGTCAAATGTCTAATGTCTAATGTCAAATGGCAAAAGTAAACTTTGAAATATCAAATTTCAACTGTAAAATGTCAAATATCGAATATCAAATGTCAACTGTCAAATGTCAAATTGAAATATCAAATTTGAAATGTCAAATGTCCAATCCTAAATATTAAATGTTAAATATCAATCGCCAAATATCAAGTCTAAACTGTCAAATGCTAAATAACAACTGACTGACAAATGTAAAATGTCCAATATCAAATTTCAACTGTGAAATGTCAAATATCAAGTACTAAATGCCAAATGTCAAATATCACATGGAAAATCAAAAATGTCAAATGTAAAATTCAAATTTTAAATTACCTTAAATTTTAGATGTCAAGATATGTTAAATATCAAATGTGAAACAGCAAATTTCATCTGTAAATTCCAAATGTCAGTGAAGCTATTAGTTATCAACTGTTTACTCTCAGCTGTTAGCTATCAACACTAACTCATATGTCATTTGTTATTTGTAAACTGTTAGAAAAAAAGAAATTACAAATTTTATGAGAGACTAATCTAGTAGAAAAAAATACACATATGTAACATATAATAATTGTCAAGTGAAAATTGTTTCTTGAAAATTTAAAATTGATATTTAACCCTTGATAATTGACAGTTGACATTGGGCTATTTTTGTAGTTTTATATTTGTATATAAACATCTATTGTCAAGTTTTACTAATAATCCATTGAATATCAACTATGAACTGTATGAAACCGCTGCCATTTATTGAATGTCAAATGTCAAATTTCTAATGTCTAATGTCTCATGTCTAATGTGTAATGTCAAATATCAAATGTCAAATTTCAAATGTAAACTGTCAAATGTCAAAAGTAAACTTTGAAATATCAGATTTCCACTGTAAAATATCAAGTATCGAATATCAAATTTCAAATTTCAAATATCAAATGTCAAATTCCAATATCAAATTTCAAATGTCAAATGTCAAAAGTAACCTTTGAAATATCAAATTTCAACTATAAAATGTCAAATATCGAATGTCAAATATCAAATGTCAACGGTCAAATGTCAACTATCTATCTATCAACTGTTCACTACCAGCTGTTAACTATCAACCTCAACAAACATGACATTTGTTATGCGTAAATTGTCAGAAAAACTGTTATATAAGAAATTATAAATTTTATGAGAGACTTAATAGTTGACAATTGACATTTTACAACTGATAATTAACATTTAACAATGAAGAGTGACCTTAATAATTGATAGTTGACAAAAATACACATTTGTACCATATAATAATTGACATATGAGAATTGTTTCTAGAAAATTTAAAATTGATATTTAACCCTTGTTAATTGACAGTTGACAATGGGCTATTTTTGTTGGTTTATATATTTAGATACACATCTATTGTCAAGTTTTACTAATAATCTATTGTATATCAATTATGAACTGTATGATAAATGAAAAATGTCAAATTTCAAATGTCAAATGTCAAATGTCTAAAGTAAACTTTGAAATATCAAATTTCAAGTGTAAAATGTCAAAGATCGAATATGAAATGTCAACTGTCAAATGTAAAATGTCAAATTTCAAATATTAAATGTCAAAAGTCTCTTCCTAAATATTAAATGTTCAATATCAATCAATTTAAAGATCCTTGGATTTTTTAGGCTTTTCAGATTTTAGAAGTTTTTTTTTTAATTTTAGAAGATGCAGGTTCTAGGATGTAAAGAGTTTTCTTAAAATATTGTTGTATATTTACAATGTTGAGGGGTTTCTAAGAAATTTATTTTTTGAATTTAATTTATTTTTAATTTTAGAAGGTTCAGGATCGAAAGAGTTTATTTATAATTGTTGGTGTTTTTAAGAAACCTGGTCTGTTTTTAAATTCATAACCTCCAGGATCTTAAAGATTCTCGGATTTCTTACAGTTTTCAGATTTTAGGATTTTTTTTTTTGTAATTCTAGAAGATTAACGTTTTAGAATGTAAAGGGTTTTTTTATAATACTTACTTTTTCAAATAAATAATTTTATCAAGATTTCTAAATTTTTTAGAATGTTTAAAACTGAAAAATAAATTCTTGAAGATTTAGGTTTTTCGATCTTTGAATTTTTTACAATATTTTTTAATTTTTGAATTTAACACCTCAGGGTTATTTTAGAGTTTTTAGAGGAGCTATGTTCTTAACCCTCTGTGTTACTTATTATTTGTTTTTTTAACAAATTGTAATTTTATTTTTCAATTGTAAATCCTTAAGGAATTAAAAATCTTTTTTTTAGAATTTTACATTTAAAAAAAAACTCTACTTATTTTTAAAATTCTAGAACACTTTGTTTTTAGAATGTGAAAAGTGTATTTACAATGTTTAAAGAAATTCGTTTTCTTGCTTTATATTAAAGGAAAAATTGTGCTTTTAAGTAGTAAGTATCATTCAAACTTACTACTTAAAAGCACCATTTTTCCTTTATAGATCTTAAAAACCGGTCAATTCTTCCACTTTTGTAGGACTAAACCGTGTTTTATCAGTGCTAATAAATATTTAGTAGTAATAATTTCTACATTAATTCCACATGATTTTCAAACAAGCATACAACCCAGCAGAAATTATCCAATTTATAGTATAACGATGAGTACATTAATAAAATTTTTAACGACGCGTTGAATTGTTGATAAGCTTTATTATTACGGCTCGCTACCGTAAACCGCATTATGCAAATCTCTCGCCCGTCGCGTATTTATTTTTTTCCTCGCTATCGCGCAATTATCACCGTAAATTACGCGCAATTACCGCGAAGAATTGCATTATTTTGTGCGGGCGCTTAAATAGTTCAGAAAATAGAAACGGTCCGTAAAGGCGATAATTGGCGGTGGAGAATGAAAATATCTCGGCCTAATTAAATGATTAAGGCAGTTCCCGTATACGCAATAAATTTAATAGTGCGCAATCACAATAACGCCCGCGATTTGCATATTAATGCAAATATGGTAATTAGGCGGTCGTTAATGTGATAATTCCGCTCCCTCGTCGATCGGTATAAATATGCTTTAATTAGGGGAAAAATTGCGGATAATTGAATACGGCCGATGATGTAGATGGTGCGTGTGAAGGTGAACATCGCTGTAATAATCATTTTTTGAACTCACTTGCAGACAGTAGTAAAATTAATTGTATTGAGTGAATTAAATGTTTAATTAGAATTACGCAGCTTAAAAAGCAACGGAGAAACTTTTATGCCAGTGACATCAATGCTGGAGACACGAATAACCCAACATTTATTATTAAAAAAACAATATTCAAGATGTACCACAAAGTAAACGGCTCCACAATTAAACATTAAAAAAAACAAAATAATACGATTAAGGTGCCATATATTATTTACAATATTGCAATGAAAAACTATATGAGTTATATTAACTTAATAAGGAAAATATTTTTTTATAATAATAATTCTTACGCAATAAAAACCAAACATCCAATCATATCTATTGACCCGAATCACCAATTTCATGAATACCATTACGACCATGAATACATAATTCCCGATGACAGGGTGATTTTTTATTGGACACATCCGCCGCCTTTTTCTTCGTCCCTTATAAAAAGGAGAGTTATGAGCCGACGCAATTACACTCTAACCCGGAACAAATTAGCATGAAGCCATCCCATATGAAATATGAGAGGTCCTTGTTAACACACATCAGACGGCGACCGACCGCGCCAACCCTCGACCCTGCCACCGCCGCCGCCGTCCATCGCTTAAAAAAAAATACGCGGTGGGCGCCCACAATTTACGGCAATGGTAGCCGAGATAAATTAAAACGGGAGTCCTCTATTGTCGTGTGGTTGTGGTTTTACTTCAAGTAGTACCAAAATGAGTGAGTGTAGTTTAGTTGAATGGGCGGCGGCGGCCGTGGAATTTATGCCTTCCTTGCGTAATAAATATTAAAATTTTATATAAATAGTACGTTTCGAAATTTGTGGCCTGTAACAGAAAACTATCCTTAATACGTTGCCTGTCACATTAATCCCATCGTGACTTCACATTTAGTAAAGCATTTTTTTTTCTTCTTCCACGTTGCGTGTTGCCGCGCCGAACGCACGGCTCGTCATTCCAGAGTGACGGCGTCGTCAATTAACGGCATGTAACTGATTTGAATTGAAAATAAAATTATTACCGAATTCACGTACTCATAAATTAATTAAAACACACAATATACATTGCATAATAAATTTAAAATTAATATTCAGCTATGCCCAAGTATTTAACAGAAGCTAAAGGAAGGATTTGTGAAGGTTGATTTTGATTTTGCAAACCAGTGTTAAAGAATATCAATGAGCTTTTACAAGAATTTGATTTGGGTGCGTGGGTAATTATTGCAATTTAATGTAGGAATTTAGAGGTTATCAAAAAGAAGATGGTCCGGGTTATAAATATCAAGACGAAACATATTAAATAGTAACGGCGAGAGTGTAGAGCCTTGAGGAACTACTGTTCTTCTATCAAAAAGGAAAATATAAGGAGTTTTTGATTTTAACTTTTAAAGGAACTTGTAGAAGTATTTTTTTGTATCTTCTTATCCATTCTATAAACCCTCGCTAATGTTAAATTAGTTCTTAAACTTAGAAAACCGAATTTTTTAATGTAGTGAAATTTGCATTAAGAATTATTTTACTCTATTTCAACTGATAACTGACATCTATTAACTTTTAACTATTACCTACCAGCTGTCATCTGTCAGTTGTCATTTGTTAATCTCCATATAACAACTGAAATTTATTAACTGTCATTTGTCATCTGTTAACTGTTATATGTCATTGGTTTTCAGTTTATCCGCTTGTCGTTTGTTATAAAAAGTGTTCTGTTTGCATCTATTTCCAGCTTGTGTTTACTTTCATTATTTTTTTTGCATTTTGTTTTTTTTTCATTATTATTTGCATCAATCTGCCTTTAACCTGTTTCTTCCGTTATCACCGCCGTTGTTTTACCTTTTATTTTCTGTATCGTTAATTTTCAGTTTACCGTTTGTTACTTCTTTGCCGGTAATTTTTATTATTATATAATCAATTAATTATTTACAATATTTTCTTTTATTTGTTATTAATATTTCTTGTTTTTAGTTATTAAATTATTATAATGTCATCTGTCAAATATCATATGCCATCTGTCTAACGCGATATGCCAAATGTCAAATGACAGTTGACAATTGACAGCGTTTGACAGATGATATTAAAATAAATTTTTATAAAATGTCACTAGCAATCTATCAAAATTTAATGTCACTCTTCAAACTGTTATCATCTGTCAATTGGATTTTGTAATCTGTCAATAGTACTCTAAATATGTGATATATAATCTGCCATCTGTCAACTGTCAGCTATCATCTGTCAATTTTTCACAACTGTCAGTTATCTGTCAACTATCAACATATCCTGTTATCTTCCAATTACTATGTGTCATCCGTCATGTGTAATATATCTTCTGTCATATATTATCTTTTATCTGTCATCAATTTATTTGTACAACCATTTGATTTGATTTAGATTTAAACAGTTCTGAGATTTAAAATTAGATGGTTTTATTTTTAATTTATGTTGTAATTGTTTATAGTCTATTTTTAGTTTTCAATAAATTTTAATTAAAAAATTAATAAAACACAATTATTATTTTATCAATGTCTATCAACAGTCAACAACCAATTGTCAACTCTTAATTGCACATGTTATAACCTGTCAACTTTATCTAAAAAAATGTCAACTGTCATTTATCAACTGTTTTCTGTCAGTTGTCAATAACCAACTGTCATCTGTTTATTGTACATGACCTTATCTGCAAACTTTGTCATCTGTCAATTGTCATGTGCTAAATGTCATCTGACAACTATTGTCGTCTGTTTATTGCACATGGTGTGATCTGCAAACTTTAACTATTAACTGAAAAATGTCAATCATTATATCATAAATTTAAGAAACAATAAAACACAATTATTATTTTATTATCTACTGTCTACTGTCAACTGTCATCTGTCAAATGTCGGTTGTCTATTAATAGCCAAAAGCCAACTGTTAACTTTTAATTGCACGTGATCTGATTTGTTAACTTCAACCATTATTTAAAAAAAATGTCAACTGTCATGTATTATCTGTCAAATGCAAAATGTCATCTGACAACTATTAACTGTCAGCTGTCAATAAACAACTGTCATTTGTTTATTGCACATGATTTGATCTGCGAACATTGACTATTTACTAACTATCAACTGTCAACAATTAAGTGTATATGATCTAATCTGAATACTTAGACTATTAACTGAAACATTTTAATTGTCGATTGACATCTGCTAACTGTCATCTGTCAAATGTCATCTATTAAATTTCTGTGGTCTGCTAACTTGTAATAACCAACTGTCAACTGTTAATTGCACATTTGTTGAAGTACTAATTTCAATAATCATCTAAAAAAAATCAACCATCATTTGTCATTTGTCAAATGCCATCTGACAATTATCTGTCTATTTTTTTTATGTTTTAATTTCTTTTTTAATTATGTCTCTTTTTCTGGTTTTTCTGTAGTGTTTTGTTATTTATCGATATATTTTCAACTATCTATGTTTTTGCTTCTACTCATCAAGCACTTTTTTTTGTTCTTTACTATTTAAGAGCTTTCTTTTTTTGATTGCCAACTGTCAACAATCTAAAAAAATGTCAAGTGTTATTTACCACTCTTCAACTGTCATCTGACAACTTTTTTACAAAAAAAATGCCATTTATTAATCTTGGAACATTAACTATTAACTAAAAAATGTCAACCGTCTGTCAAATATCATCTATCAAATTTTTGTTGTCTATCAACTGTCAATAACCGACTGTCAACTGTTAATTGCACGTGGGTTGATCTTGTAACTTCAACTCATATTTAAAAAGTGTCAAGTGTTATGTATCATCTATCAACTGTTATCTGTCAAATGTCATCTGACAACTATTGCCTATCACCTGACAATAACATTCATCTGTTAATTGCATATGGTCTGATCTCCAAACTTTAACTATTAACTGAAAATGTCAATTGCAGTTTGTCATCTCTTAAATGTTATTTCTCACATGTCATCTATCAAATTTCTGTTCTCTATCAACTGTCAGCAACTAACTGTCAACTATTAATTGTCGTCTGTTAATGTACATGGTTTGATATGGTTTGATTTGCGAACTTTAACTATTAAGTTTTTTGAATTGATTTGTTGTATTTATATTTTTTTAAGAAAGAAGTCCAAAGTTGTATAAATAAAATAAAATAAATAAATTAAAGTTAAAAATGTTACTTGTTATTTGTCACCTGTCAACTGTCATCTGTTAAATGTTGTCCATCAAATTTATGTTGTCTGCTAACTGTCAACAACCAACTGTGGCCTGATAGTTGCACGTTGGCTGATCTGTCAACTGCAACTATTATCTATAAAAATGTCAACTGTCATTTCTTATCTGTCAAAGGCTATGAGACAACTGTTTTTTGTTGTCAACAGTCAACAACCGACTGTCTTCAACTAAAAAATGTCAAATTTCATTTGTCATCTGTCAACTGTCATCTGCTAAATGTCATCAATCAATTTTCTGTTGTCTGTCAACTGTCAACAACTACTGCTAATTTCACATGGCTGATGTGTTAATATTAAATCATTTATAAAAAAATTCAACTGTCATTTATCATCTTACAGCTGTCATTAATCATTCGTCGATTGTCATCTGTCAAATGGTATCTGACAACTGTTATTTGTTAGTTGTATATGATCTAATCTGTCAATTGTCATTTGTCATCTATTAACTGTCATCCGTCAACTGTCATCTGTTAAATGATATCTGACAACTGTAATTTGTTAACAGTCAATAACCAACTGTCTCCTATTAAATGTATATGGTTTTATCTAATGTCAATTGTCATTTGTCATTTGACAAATGTAATCTATCAAATTTCTGTTGTCTGCCAATTGTCAACAACCAACTGCCAACTGTTAATTGTACGTGGGCTAATTTGTTAACTTAAACTATTATCTAAAAAATGTTCACTGAAAAATGGCAATTATTATTTGTCATATTTCATCTATCAACTTTCTATTGTCTGTCAACTGTCAATATCCAACTGTCAACTGTTAATTGAACATAAGCTGATCTGTACTTAGAATATTGTCTACTGACATTTGTCATCTGTTAAATGTTACCTGACAACTGTTCTTTGTCAACAGTCAACAACTAACTGTCATCTGTTAAATGTATGTGGTCTAATTTGCAAAATTCAACTATTATCTGAAAAATATTAATTGTCATTTGTTAATTGTCATCTGCGAAATGTTATCTATTAAATGTTTGTTGTCTGCCATCTGTAAACAAACAACTAGCGACTGTTAGTTGCACGTGGGCTAAACTGTTAATTTCAACTATTATCTAAAAAATTTCTATTGCCATTTATCATCTTACAACTGTCATTACTCATCCGTCACCTGACAAATGCTATCTGGCAACTGTTATTTATCAACGGTCAACAACCAACTGCCATCTGTTAAATGTATATGGTTTGATCTAGTGTCAATTGTCATTTGTTATCTGTTCACTGTCATCTGTCAAATGCAATATGATAATTGTTCTTTATCAACAGTCAATAACCAACTCTCATTTGTTAAATGTATGTGGTCTGATCTAATGTCAATTGTCATTTGTCATCTGTTAACTGTCATCTGTCAAATGTCATCTATTAAATTCCTGTTGCCTGCCAACTGTCAGCTGTTAATTGAACGTTTGCCAATCTGTTAACTTTAACTATTATCTAAAAATATTTCAAGTGAAAAATGTCAAAAATTATTCGTCAAATTTCATTCATCAAATTTCTATTGTCTATCAATTATCAACAACCAATTGTTAACTGTTAATTGCATGTAAACTGATCTGTTAACTTGAACTAGTATTTAAAAAAATGTCAACTTATATTTGTCATCTCTCAAAAGATCTCTGATAACAATTAATTGTCATATGTTAATGTATGTTGTGTTATATGCAAACTGTAACCATTAAATGAAAATAATGAATTGTCATTTGTCATTTGTCAATTGTTATTTATCAAAGGTCATCTATCAAATTTCTGTTGTTGCTAACTGTCAACAACCAAGTATCGACTATTAGCTGCACGTAGGCTGATGTGTTAACAACTATTATCTAAAAAAATATCAACTGTCATTTGTCATCTGTCAACTGTTATCTACCAAGAGTCAACAACCAATTGTGATCTGTTAAATGTATATAGTCTGATCAGCGAACTTAAACTATTAACCGAAAATGTCAATTTTCATTTGTCGTCTGTCAAATGTCATCTGACAACTATTATCTATCACCAACAAACTATCATCTAAATTTAATACTTTCCAAGCTACATTCTTGATGGAACAAAAATTTAATAGGTTTGTTTGGATTAATGCACTTGTTGTGTTCCATGTTTTTATTTACAGTTTCCTGACATATGTTTCGAATTTCACAATTCATTTTCAAAGGAGTATAAGTTGTAACTTATACTCCTTTGAAAATGAATTGATTAATTCGAAACATATGTCAGGAAACTGTAAATAAAAACATGGAACACAACAAGTGCATTAATCCAAACAAACCTATTAAACTATCATCTATTAATTGCCAATGATCTGATCTACAAACTTAAACTCTTAACTGAAAATTCTTAATTTTCATTTCTCATCTGTAGGTTGTCATTTGCCAAATGTCATCAATGAAATTTCTGTCGTCTAAAATAATGTCAGCTGTCATTTGTCATCAGTCTAATGATATCTGACAATTGTTATTTGTCCACAATTAACAACCAACTGTCTTATATTAAATTTAGATGATCTAAATTCAATTGTGATTTGTCGTCTGTCAAATGCTGTCAAATGTCATCTAGCTGTTACCTGCCAACTGTCAACTTAATTCCACGTGGGCTAATCTCTTAATTATGAATTAATGTCAACTGCCATTTATCATCCGTCAACTGTTATATGTCAAATGTCATCTGACAACTGTTATCTGTCAGTTGTCAATAACCAACTGCCACCTGTCAATTGTACAAGGTCTAATCTGTAAACCTTTTCATCTGTCAAATTTTATCCATCAAATTTCTGTGGTGTGTCATCTATCAACAACCAACTGTCAACTGTTAATTGTAGGTAAACTTATCTGACTTCGACTAGTATTTAAAACATATCATTTATCATTTGTCATCTGACAAATCCTATTTGATAACTGATTTCTTATCAACAGTCAAGGACCAACTATCATCTGTTAAATATTTGTCGTTTGATCTTCAAACTTTAACTATTAACGGAAAAATATTAATTAACATTTATCATGTGTCAATTGTAATCTGTCAAATATCATCTATCAAATTTCTGTTATCTACCAACTGTCAAAATCAAACATTCGACAGTTTGTTTAATGTGGGCTGATCGGTTAACTTCAACTATTATGTAAAAAATGTAAACTGTCTATTTTCATCTGTCAAATGTTATCTGACAATTATTATCTGTCGACTGATAACAATAAAATATTTTTAATCTACCTACCCCGAAAATATATTAAAACTACACCTAAGAAACTATTTATAAATGCTTCAATTACATTTACAATAACAGTGCTAATGTTTCTTGGAAAACAAAAGAGTAGAACGGATTGAAGTAAAAATGTATATGTAGGGTGGGTGGGTGGCCACTATCCCACCCTTCAACCAATAAAACATACGCGTAAGTTTTGATGGATAATTGTGAATTTATAAAAAAAAAACTCCATAAGTAATTAATTTAACTTTTACAATGATTCGTTTATATTATTGTAACTTTAGTGGGGATTAGTGGACACCCACCAACTTTGTATATTGATTGAAATTCATATTAAATAACTACATTTAAATACGTTGAACATCTAACATAGTAGAACTTCTTCGAGAAATTTTTGAAAAATTCAAAATGAATCAAATAAAATCTCTGCGCTTAATATTACAATATTTAAAGTGACTTACAATTAAAAATTTGAAAAATTCCAGCCTTTAAAATAAAATAAAAAATAGGATTACCATTTATATTTTGAATTTAATTGTTTTTGCCTGAGACATTACTTAACCATTAAAAATTATTTCCAAATAAAAACTACATTATCAATTTAAGAATGCACGAATACAAAAAAAATATTAAAAGATTATTATTTCAGGTTGATTTCGTGTACTCTTAAATTGGTAATGTAGTTTTTATTTGGATTTTTTTTTCTTATAATTCAAACTTTAATTAATGTCCTTGTATTGTCGATTAATTCCGATTCAGCGTATACTGATTAAAAGGAAGAGTGTTGAAACTGTTTTTTGTTTTAGAACGGATTCGCGCAGGCCGAGAACGTGTGCGTGAATTAAAGTTACGCATCAACCGATGTAATTAATGATCATCATATATATTAAGTCATTAAATTGGAGTTTTTTCTTTTAGAGGAATATTTCGTATCAGTTTACGTTTACAGCTGACGCGATGAATTATGATCGGCCATCAATGGCGACGGTGACAGTGATATTTATGCGAATCGAGGGTTAAATTCGCTGTTGATTTCGGGACGCGAATTTATGTAGGTGTTGACGAGCGGTGTCGGGTTACGCGGAGATGCGACCCGCGATTGTGGCGGGTGTAGGGTTACCCGGATGCTTATAAAATCCGCGATTTGTTTTTAATTGGTGCCGTTATCGAAGCAGACAGGCGTTGGTGTCCGGCCGGGGGTTGCTTTGTGGCGTGTGTAGTGGAACGGAATGGATTTTCGTCGAGAGCGGTGTCAGCGAGGCGCGATACTGTCCGGCGATTTCAACGGCCGATCAGATAGAAAACCCGGCGTCCGAGTAAAAAAGCGGTCTCAGTTAACAGTTTTTTATGAGCGCCGCGCCGAGTCGGTCTATTCTTAGGCTGGGACTGAGGTATCGGTGTTGGTGAGGTTTAGCGAGGTAGTGGCGTAGTGGAAAGGTGAGGTAAGAAGAGAAGAAGTAGAAAGAGCGCGCGGGGGGGAAGATTGGTAAGTCCGTGGCCTTGTGAGAGCGGTAACTGCAGTCAAGCGGCGAGCAGCAAGCAGAGCGGTCGCGGCATGAAAATCGCTGCTGCTTATTCTTACAATGGTGTAGCGATCAAAGTTGATACGAAATGGGCACCACGGTGGTGTGTGTCGTGTTGTTCGCGACCATTTTCGGGGTGTTATCAGCGTCGCTTAGCAAAGCACTGCGTTACCAAGCCCCAGACGAGTGCAAATGGGTGGTGGTGGACAGCGGCGCCGAGGACGACGTGGCGCTGGTCTGCAGGTTAAGGACCATCAATAGTGAACTGGAAAACACCAATTTCAGCGTAATCCAACCGCAACACACAGTGCGATTAAGACTCGAGTGCAGTGACGCTCTATTTTTCCAGAGCAGCCTAAGTGCGGGCAGTTTTAAACCTCTAGTGGAATTACGCGAGTTAACCATCGAGTACTGCAAAATCGGAAATTTATCGGACGGTGCCTTTAGAGGACTCAAAGAGCTCCGAAATTTAACCGTACGGACGCACAACACGGATTGGTCGGCGATGACGCTCGAGGTGTCCCCGCACGCGTTCACCGAGGAACTGCGCCTCCTGGAGCGGCTCGACCTCGGCGAAAACAACATGTGGAGCCTCCCCGAGGGCGTCCTGTGCCCGCTCTACTCCCTAGAAATACTAAACTTAACTCGCAACCGCCTGCGCGAAGTTTCAAGTTTCAAATTCACACAAAGTCCGACGGAACGTTGCGGCGTCAATCTCCGCCTGTTAGATTTATCCCGCAACAACATCGACCGTCTGCCGTCCGGTCAAATGTCGGGATTGGGCCGGCTGCAGAAGCTGTACCTCCAGGGAAACGGGCTCACGCAGATGGCGGACCGCGCGCTCGAGGGTCTCGTCTCCCTCAACATCTTAAAATTATCAGACAACCGCCTCGTCAACCTACCACCAGAATTATTCTCCGACACGCGCGAAATTAAAGAGATGTACCTGCAGAACAACTCGATAAACGTACTAGCGCCAGGCCTCTTCAGCGAGCTCACGCAGCTCCTGGTGCTCGATCTCTCGCACAACGAACTCACCGCCGAATGGATAAACTCCGCAACGTTCGCCGGTCTGGTGCGCCTAGTCGTGCTCGACATTTCCTACAATCGAATTACGAAATTAGAGCAATCCGTTTTTAGAGACCTGTACGGCCTGCAAATCTTAAGACTGAACGATAATTTCCTAGAAACCCTACCCGAGAACATTTTCTCCGAGCTCTATAATTTACACACGCTCATTATTTCAAACAATAAATTAACGAGGATCGACAGTGATACCTTTAACGGCCTCAACGTTCTCTCGTTATTATCACTCGATAATAACAGGATATCATCCATCCATCCAGAGGCGCTCAGAAACTGTTCGAGCCTCAACGACCTCCATCTTAACGGAAACAAACTGTTGCACGTACCAGAAGTAATTTCGAACGTTCCGATGTTAAAATCACTGGATTTAGGAGAAAATCACATCGATCTAATTACGAATAATACGTTCGAGGATATGAAGCACTTATTTGGATTGAGGTTAACGGAAAATAACATCGTTAATATAACGAAAGGAGTTTTTGATAAAATGGTCTCGTTGAAGATTTTGAATTTATCGGGGAATAAAATTCAGAACGTTTCGCCGGGAGCGTTCGACAACAACATCAATCTGCAGGCGATTCGACTGGACGGTAATTACCTGAGGAATATCGATCATCTATTCGCAAAGCTGCCGAGCCTGGTGTGGCTCAACATCTCCGATAACCATCTCACTTATTTCGATTACTTGTTGATTCCTCCGGGGCTGCAGTGGCTCGATATACATTCCAATCAGATCAAGGAGCTCGGGAATCACTTGGAGATCGAGTCCAGTCTATCGTTGAGTACGTTCGATGCCAGCTCTAACAAGTTGACGGAAATTACCGGAATTTCTATACCAAACAGCGTTGAGGTGTTGTTTTTGAACGATAACCTGATTTCGAAGGTGCAATCGTATACGTTCTTCAGGAAGCCGAATTTGACGCGGGTGGATTTGTTCGGGAATAAAATTACGAGTTTGGATCCGAATTCTTTGAGGATTTCCGCGGTGCCCGCTGATAAGGAATTGCCGGAATTTTACATCGGTGGAAATCCGTATCAGTGTGATTGTACTATGGAATGGTTGCAGAAAGTGAATGGTGGAAATCGCGCGCGGACACAGCCGAAATTAGTGGATTTGGAGAGTATTTACTGTCAGTTGTTGTATAACAGGGGGCATACTTATGTACCTCTTGTGGAAGCGGCGCCTTATCAGTTCCTCTGCACTTATCAAACGCATTGCTTTGCGTTATGTCACTGTTGTGATTTTGATGCGTGTGATTGTGAAATGACCTGCCCGAGGAATTGCACCTGTTATCACGATCAATCGTGGAGCGCGAATGTGGTGGATTGTTCTTCGAGTGGATACGTGGAGAATCTTCCGGAACAAATACCTATGGATGCTACGCAGTTGTATTTAGATGGGAATGATCTGCGCTCGTTAGCCAGTCACGCATTTATTGGACGCAAACGATTGAAAGTGCTGTTTTTAAATAATTCCAACATAGAGACGATACACAACCGTACTTTTAATGGGCTGAAGGATTTAGAGGTTTTGCATTTGGATGAGAACCGTCTGGGCGAGCTACACGGTTACGAGTTTGAAGGGCTGGACGGGTTACGAGAGGTTTTTCTGCAGCACAATCGGATTTCGCACATAAACAACACGACGTTCGCAGGACTGAGGCACCTGCGCGTGCTTAAATTGGATCACAACAGGATTATCGATTACAATGTGTGGTACCTACCAACGACGCTAATTGAAGTGACTCTGGCTTCGAATCCGTGGTCTTGCGATTGCGAGTTTACAGAAAAATTACGCGAGTGGATGGTGCGGGGAGGGGACACCGTAATCGACTTGAATAATGTGCGATGCGTTTTCAACACGACAGATGTGGACTTTTATAATGAGAACATGTACGCGGATAGTGCAGAACTTGGGTTTTACGTGAGTCAGGAGAATGGTACCGTGTGTACGGGTGCGGTGAATATTGACAACAGCATAAATGGGAATTTAACGGCGACAAAAACGATCATTAAGCGCCAGGCCATCCAAGACTACCTGCCGCTTCTGGTCATAACACTGGCCGTATTCGCGGTCATCGTCGCGGTGACTTTATTGCTCTTCATATTCCGGCAAGAAGTGCGCGTGTGGTGCCATTCGAAATTCGGTGTGCGTTTATTCCATAAATCCTCGGATTTCGACCGCGACGATCGCGATAAACTCTTCGACGCGTTCGTTAGTTACAGTTCAAAAGACGAAGCGTGGGTGGCGGAAGTGCTGGCACCTGCCTTGGAGCCCAATTATAAACTCTGTCTACACTACAGAGACTTCCCCGTGGGCGCCTTCCTCGCGGATACGATCGTGCAAGCCGTCGAATCATCGAAACGGACCATCATGATCCTCTCCGAGAATTTCATCAAGTCAGAGTGGTGCCGGTTCGAGTTCAAATCGGCGCACCATCAAATCCTCCGCGATCGTCGGCGGCGGCTCATAGTCATCCTTCTAGGCGAGGTTCCCCAAAAAGACCTGGACCCCGACATACGGCTCTACTTGAAGACGAACGTCTACCTTCAGTGGGGCGATAAGCTCTTCTGGGAAAAACTGAAGTTCGCCCTTCCTGACGTTCCCACGAACCAACGCCGGCGCGGCTCTCAGCGCGGCCCCCACGTTCACCACCACGTCCACCGACACGGAGTCAGCCGCCAACAACCCCCGAACTCCGGTAGCGGCAACGGCGGCGGCGGCGGAGGAGGAGGAGGAGGCAACGGCGCCCCGCGCACAGTGGCCATCCACATCTAGCAGTAAGGATAATCCTAACATGTCAGCCTATTGTGATACTACGTAGTTACAGACTGTGAGTGCAATTGTGAGCAGCGCGTGTCGAATTTGTGATAAAAGTGTGTGCGAATGTGCGTGTGTGAAACTCCGGCGAGTCTAAAAAAAAATTTAAATTTAAAGAAATCTGTATATAAGGACTTGTATAGCTAAGTATATGCCTTCCTGTAAATTGTCCCTCCCCACCTGTTCATTAAGACTTGTAAATATTATATATTTTTTTTATATTATAACTTCCAATATTTATTGTTAACTTCCTATACGCTAAATGGATTAAACACGCAAATCACTCTGTATCATAACTATACTCTTTATTTATGACCCTATGACGTAATAATCTCTGTGAATATTATTTTAAAAATTCAACAGTTAAATAAAAACTGAATTATTCCCAAAAAAAAAAAAATTTTCGTGGAAGTTATTTACAATTACCCTTCAAACCAAATAAATTAAATTGAAAAAATATACATTAAAAAAATTACGAGAATTGAAAAATAAAAAAATTTAAAAATATAATTCTATAAAAACTAGTAAAAATATTTTTATTTAAAATTTTCAAAATTATGTTTAAAAAAATACTAAAATTATGAGGATTCAAATATAAAAAATACATGTTGTGCAGAAAACTATAAATTTTATAAAAACTAGTAAAAATATTTTTATATCAAAATTTTTAATATTATGTTTTGTAAAATATATATTTTCAAAAATACTGTGAAGATTTAAAAATAAAAAAGTGTGTTATATGTGTTATCTCACCAATGTTTTAATTATCAAAAAATAATAAGAGGAATGTGCAAAACAGGAGATTAAAAAATAGAAATAGTTTATAACATTTAAATTCTTTTGATTTTTAAGTTTACAAAACGATATAAAATAACATTAATAAGTTATTTGTTTTTTTTTTGATAATTATTAGGAGTATAAAATTTTAAGAACCTTAATAACTAAAAATTAGCACACCATAAATGTAAATGTAAACGAAGTTAATTATATTATTGAAAATATAAACAATTAATATTCATATAATTGAAATAAAAATAAATAAAGTTAATTAGTTTTTTTGGCATTTCCAAAGCGACTGATTGATTAAAAATAGATGAAATATGGTTTTAGGTGACTCTTTAATATGTAAAAATAAAATTTATTAAAATATATACTTCACTTTTCAAATTACAAACATATTTAGTCATAATTATGGATAAAGTTTTATAACAAACAAATATGTATAAACATTATTTATTTAATGTTTTCAGAAAATTAAAGGAATGAAGTAAAATTTTCTATGTAGAAGGAATGTGTGGTCTCTCATAAACATTTAAATTGGTGCTTATTTATTGAGAAACACAGACAAAATGTTGAACCTTATTTATTTTTAAAAAAATCGTTCGTTTACGTAATAATGTATAAACATAATTTTATAGAAATTTTTTATTGCTGCTCTATTTGATTGAAACTTTTCCAAAAATAAAACTAAATTACTGCAGATTGAAACAATCACCACCCATCAAATCAACATACGTACTTGTATTTAAATTAAAGCTAAATAACTGCTTTTAAACCCTGCAAAAGTATAAGTAAGTTTTTTTCTTAAATTTTAATTTTAGTAATAATTTTTATGAGAAAAACAGTAACTTTTTTATATTGAATACTTACTGTCTTGATGGAACAAAATGTTAACATTTGGAGAAATACTGCGCTATGCTACACAACATTACTTCTCCCAATGCAAAAATCAAATTTATTTATCTTTATTTTTGGTTTGGAAATTCCAACTGTTTTCATTTTTTTATATTATATTACATATTTTTTAATTTTAAACCTTTCTAAAAATTAGTTTCGATCTGTTTTAAACAATCTATACATTGCTTTTCTTAATTCACTTTTCTTAAAATTTGTTTTGTTATAATTCAAAAAAAAAAAAATTAAATTTTTTAACAATTTTTTTAAATCAAATTTTCTATGTTGTAGTGAAATTATTAAAAGAATATTGTAACAAATTTTACATTGTTTTTTTTCAGCTTTTTTATAGTAGTTAACTTTTTACCAACTTTTCGATTTTTTTGTTTTGATAGAACCAAGCAAATTTTCGATTTTCAGAACGATAGTTTTCAACCAATTCTTACAAAAAACATTAATTGTTTTTCATAATGTGTCTTTCTGAATTTCCAAAGATTTTTACTTATTTATTCATTTGTTTTTTTAAATTTTTTTTTCAATTCTTGATAAAGTAAAATATCGATTTATGTCAATCAGATGAATTATTAGAATATTTTAAACTGTTTAAAACACTAATCAAAGCACATTTTAAAATTGATGTATCAACTATTTGCCAATTTTTAGAATATTTTGGACACTTTTAGTAAATTTTATATTATGTTTCTGATAAAGGTAGGCTAGACAATTCACTAATATATTTTTTACTATCTTTTTTAATCTGTTATGCAAATTCGAAAATGCTTTCTTTCAAATAGTTTTCAAATATTCCTTTTTACAAATATTCAGTTGTTTTTTTTAATTAAACATCTAAACCTATTATTTCTTTAATTGGGTTGTTCGAGTACGTGTAAATGTTGATATGAGTAACGACAAGAATTTTGCACTTTTTTCACTATTGTTTCCTTATCAAGAAAATTTCAATTGTTCTTTTTAAATATTTTCTATTATCATTTTCTAATAAATGCATTATTCGAAGATATTCTTTATCACTTTTTGAATTCAAGTTGTCAACTGTCAAATTTTCATTAGTTTTTTAACAAAGTAACTTTTTTGAGCAAATTTTTAAACATTATCTAGAAAGTTTAAGCAATTTTCAATAGTTGTTTTTTAATTCAAAATATTTTTTTTTTGCTGCAACTAATTTAAAACTAAATAAAAAAGTATTCAACTGTTTTTTTTTCTAAAGTATCATTTATTTTTGTAAATTAAAATATGGGTGTTTTACCTTTCGAAAGTTTTTATGTTTTTTATATAGTAACTTTTAGAATCAAATGATTAATTAATTTTTCATAAGTTTGTTTTAATAAATTTACATATAAATTAAAAAAATTAATTTACAACGATTTTTCACCTGTTTTGATTTAGTTAAACAATAATAATTTTTGTTTAATGCGAAAAAAACTACTTTAAACAAATTTTTACACTTTCTATTGTTTTTTTTGTAAAATTAAAAATGTTTCTTCCTTGAAGAATTTTTTTATTGTTTCTCTTTTAACATTTTTAAATTTGAATTAGCAAAATTCCATCTATTTTTAAACAAATATAAAAGTTTTCAACAATTATTTTACCAAAATTTCAATTGGTTTTGATAAAAACAGGTAAAACAGATTTACAACTAAATTGTTTGGAAGTTTTTAATTCATAATCATCGAAAGTTTTTAGCGATTGTTTAACAAATTATTTATAATGGAAGATGAACACTGCTTTCTTTTCTAGGAATTTTTTATTATTATTTTTTTAATTTTTAGTTTTTTATTGATAAAATTACGTTTGTTTACTTTCAAGGATTTTTTAACAAAATTTCAATTATATTTGATAAAAACAAAAGATATTAATTTAAGCAAATTTAAATTGTTTTTCATTGAAAATTTTTAACTAATTTTAACAAATTTTCTATTGTCTTGGTGTAGAAAATGAAAGCTTTTTTCTTCTCCAAATAAGTTTTATTGTTTTTTTAATGTCTTAAAATTCCATCTATTTTAAAACCAATTTGAAACTTTTTGGCGATGATGTTTTACTAAATTTTTTATTGTTTTTTGTTTAACCAAATTTTAAATTGTTTATTTCTGAAAATTAAAACTGATTCTCTTCTCGAGCACTTTTTAATTTTTTTTGTTTCATATTAACAAGTTTTTATTAATAAAATCATATTTATTTTAAAACAAATAAAAAAATCTCCAAAATTTCTTTTGCCAAAATTACAATTATGACAAAAAAGGGAAGAGAGATTTAGAACGAAACTATTTTTAACAAATTTCAAATTTATAAGTTTTTAAATACTTACTAACAAATTTTAGAAAATTATAACTAATTCTCTGTTCAGGAATTTTTTTTAATGTTTTTTAAAAAATATTTTCAATTTTTTATTGATAAAATTACATCTATTTTATAAGTTTTTAACAATGTTTTTCAAAAATTTATTTGTATTTTATAATTGAGGTAAAAAACAACTGCCATTTGTCAGGTGTTAATTAATCACCTAATTTAATTCTTTGTAGTTTTTTTTTCTAAGTACTGCAGATATTGTTCCAAGAGGTCGTAAGTTTTCGTGAATTTTTGACATCTGCTATTTCAAATATTACGTTTTGCACTATTTATTTTTGTTTATTTTATTTCAGTTGCGATTTGTCTTCAATTGATGTCAACATACGTCTGTTCTTTAGCATGATTTCTTTAATTTGTTTTCTCACATCTTAATAACAGTTTTGTTACTTATGTTATATCGGAAAAAATATTTTCTGAATATACTTTGTTAATCTTCGTAAAATTATTTATAACTATGTCCTTTGCAGTCTTTCATACAAACGAAATATATTGATTTAAAAATAATTGCCACTTTTTACTTTTTTCAAAATATCTAGTTATCCTTGACATTTTTGAAACCTTTGAAAGTGGAATTTTATTCGTCTACTTCTTTCCCCATTTAACCGATTTTCTATCTATTATAGTTAACAAAATTCCCATAGAGAACATCTAAGAAAACTCACCCTGTATATATACTTTTTTATTTTCTTTGTTTTTGGTCTAGTGTTTTTTAACATAATTCTTAATTATCAAATATTATTTTTTGCATCTACCAGCATCTATCATCAGTTATCCGATCATCTATCACTTGTCATTTATGTTTTATCATATGTCATCATCAATTACCATCTATTACCTGTAATATAGCTTATAGTCGATGTTCAATTAACTTCCATCTATGTAATCTATTTTATAGATAGGTGTTACCTATGATTCATCATCTGTTATATTTTTGTGTTTGTCATCTAACATCTGTTACTCGTCATCTGACATTTATTATCTGGAGATATATCACTTGTGCCATTTTCCATCTATCATCTGTCATTTTAAGTCGTTTGCTATTTGCTGGCAGTCAACTAACAGGCATCGTATTCATTCAGCATATGTCACCTATTATCTATCATTTAACATTTGTCGTTTGGTATCTAAAGTATTTTATCATTTGTCACCATCTGTTATCTATCATCTAACCATCATACCTATATCATCTGTCTCTGTTTGTCATCTCAGATGTTTTATCTGTCAGCACCTGTCTTAATATATCACTTGTGTCATTTACCATCTATTATCTGTCATTTAACTGTCATTTTATCAATTCAGCATATATCATTTATTATTTAATTACCTTTTATCTATTATTTAACATCTGTCATTTGGTATCTATAATATTTTATCATTTGTCATCTTCCATCCATCATTTATTCTCTGCCACATATTATTTATCATCTGTCATATGTCATCTGTCACTGTTTGTCATCACAGATGTTTCATCTGTCAGCATCTATCATCTATCATTTATTATTTGGTTATCTAACTTCTATTCGTCTTTTGTCATCTATCATCTGTCATTTTACACTCATGCCCTTTTTAGATCTAGTATATAATATCTGTCATCTGTTATTTGTCATTAGTTATTTTGCTATCATGTCGTTTTTTGATCTAAAATGTAATATCTGTCATGTGACATTTTGCTCTCATGTCCTTTTTTACTCTAGAATATAATATCTGTCATTTCCTATCCGACTTTTGTCATCTGTTATTTGTCATTTTGCTCTCAAGCCCTTTTTTGATTTAAACATAATATCTGTCATCTGTCATTTTGCTCTTAAATCCTTTTTTGATCTAGAATATAATATCTCTCATTCGTTGTTCCGTCATTTGTCATCGGATACCTGTCTTTTTGCTGACAAGTCCTTTTTTGATCTACAACATAACTCTTATCTGTCATCCGTCATTTTGTTAACATGTCCATTGCCTTTTTTGATCTAAAATATATCTGTCATCCGTCATTTTTTATTTGTCATATTGCTCTCATGTCTTATTTTGATCTAAAATATATCATTCGTCATCTGTCATTTTTCTAGTATGTTCTTTTTTGATCTAAAGTATAATATCTGTCATCTGCCATCTGTTATCTATCATCTTGCTCTCGTGTCCTCTTTAGATCTAAAATATAATATTTGTCGTCTGTCATCTTTAATCCTTCATTTGTCATATGTCATCTGTCATCTTGCTCTCGGGTCCTTTTTAGATCTAAAATATATTTGTCGTCTGTCATTTGTCATCTGTCATATGTCGTCCGTCATTATGCCGGCAAGTCCCTTTTTGATGTAAAATATAATATCTATCATCTGTCAATTGCCATTTGTCATCTGCCATCTGGAATTTGGCTCTCATGTCCTTTTTTGAACTCGAATATAAGATATGTCATTTCCTATCCGTATTTTGTCATCTGTCTTTTATCATTTTGCTCTCATGTCCTTCATGTCCTTTTTTGATCTAAAATATAATATCTGTCATCCGTCATTTGTCATCAGTCATTTTGCCCTCGTGTCCTTTTTTGATGTAGAATATAATATCTGTCATTTGTTATCCGTTATTTGTCATATGTCATTTTGCTTTTATGTTCTTTTTTGTCTAGAATATATTATCTGTCATCTGTCATCCGTCAGTTTTCAGCTGTAATTTACTCTCGTGTCCTGTTTTGATCTAAAATATAATATATCAAGTCCATCATCTATCATTTGTCATCTGTCATCTGTCATTTTGCTGTCGTGTCTTTTTTTAATTTCAAATATCATCTATCATCTGATCTAGATTATAATATATATCATCTGCTATCTCGTGTCCTTTTTGATCTAAAATATATTTGATATTGGTTATTTGTCATTTGGCTCTCATGTTCTTTTTTTGGTCGCAAATATATTATCTGTCATCTGTCAACCGTCATTTACCATCTGTCATCTAATCTGGAATATAATATCCGTCATCTGTCATCCGTCATTTGCCATTTGTCATTTTGCTCTCTCTCATGTCATCTTATGATCTCAAATATAATATCTGTCATCTGTCATCCGTCATTTATCATCTGTCATCTGATCTATAATATAATATCTGTCATCTGCTAAGCGTCTTTTCTCATCTGTCAACTATCATTTTGCTCTCAAGTCCTCTTTTGATCTCAAATATAATACCTGTCATCTGTCATCTGTTATCTGATCTAGAATATAATATCTGTCATTTTTCATCTCATTTTTTACTCTCATGTCCTCTTTTGATCTAAAATATGTCATGCGTCATTTGTTATTTGTGATTTTGCTCTCATGTCCTTTTTTGATCTTAAATATAATATCTGTCATCCGTCATTTATCGTCTGTCATCTGATCTAGAATTTAATATCAGTCATCTGTCATCCGTCATTTGCCATTTGACATATGTCATTTTACTCTTAAGTTCTTGTTTGATCTCAAATATAATACCTGACAACTGTCATCCGTCATTTATCATTTGTCATCTGTCATCTGATCTAGAATATAATATTCGTCATCTGTCATTTGACATTTGTCATTTGTCTTCTGTCATTTTGTTCTCATGTCCTTTTTTAATCTCAAATATAACATCTGTCATCCGACATTTATCATCTGTCATCTGATCTAGAATATAATATCTTTCATCTGTCATTTTGCTCTCAAGTTTTTTTAAATTTTATCTCAAATATAATATCTGCCATCTGCAATTCGTCATTTCTCTTTTGTCATTTTGCTCTTATGTCTTTTTTGATCTGAAATATAATAACTACCATCCGTCATTTTGCTCTCTTGTCCTTTTTAATCTAAAATATAATATTTACCATGCGTCATTTGACATTTGTTATTTGTCATTTGGCTCTTATGTTCTTTTTTGATCATTTGGTCATCCATCATTAACCATCTATCATCTGTCATCTGATCTAGAATATAATATCCGTCATCTGTCATTTGTCATTTGTCATCTGTCATTTTGCTCTCATGTCTTTTTTTGATCTCAAATATAACATCTCTCACCCTTCATTTATCATCTGCCATCTGTCAACTGATCTAGAATATAATATACATCATCTGTGATGCGTCATTTATCATCTGTTCTGTCATCTGATCTAAAATATATCTGTCATCTGTCATCCGTAATTTGTCACCTGTCATCTGTCATTTTGCTTTCAGGTCCTGTTTTGATTTAGAATATATCTGTAATTTTGCTTTTAACTTCTTTTTTGATCTAGAATCATATCTGTCATTTACTATTCGTCTTTTCTCATCTCTCATTTTGATCACGTGTCCTTTTTTTGATCTAAAATATTATATCTGTCATTTGTCATCATTCATTTTGCTCTCATGTCCTTTTTTGATCTAAAATTCAATATCTTTCATCTATCATCCGTCATTTGTCTTCTGTCATCTGTCATTTTGCTGTTGTCAAGTTGTTTTTTGATAATTTCTTTCGATAATTTCTATTATATGCTATTTCACTTTTCATCTGGCATCTTATATCTGTCATGTTTCATATATTATATGACACTATTTTTCATTAACGCCTTTTTTCGTTGTACTTTTATTTACCTATGTTTCTTTTCTTCATTCGTATTTATTTGTATTTTTCTTTTTTCAGATGTTAACATTTTAATTTTTTGAATGAATTTCAACAGTTGAAAAACAGTCAACTTGACTGTATATTTTAATCTTAACAGTACGCAGGAGTGTCCTAGGTCAATACACAAATTGTTAAGGTAGGTCAGGAGTACGCTAGGGCCAATGCACTGTGTATTGTGGTAGGTCAAGGGTACGCTAGGTCAATGTGCAGGTTATTGAGGCAGGTCAAGAGTACGCTAGACTAATTCATAGTTTAGTTTAAATGTAGGTCAAGTGTACGCTAGGTGAATGTGTAGTTCATTGTGGTAGGTCAAAAGTACGCTAGGACAATTAATAATATGTTGAGGTAGGTCAAGAGTACGCTAGATTAATTAATAGATTAAATATAGGTTAAGTGTACACTAGGTCAATGTTCATTGTGGTAAATCAAAATTAAGTTTTCCTTAAACGATTAAATGATTGACTACTTATGACAAGAGCCGGGGGGAGTTGTTTTAACAGCGGCGAGAAAGAGATAACACTTACAGCAATACCAATAAAATCGTTGCTATCGCTGAAAACATTCACATACATATTTTTTCGATCAACTCAATTACGCACATAAATCGGGAATTAATGAATGCTCCAAATACTTCACATTGAATTAAAAACATGGTAACGGTCACAACTATTATCTTCACTAAATTCCTTACTTTATCGAATCCAATCAAATCAATTATGTAATTTATTCGAGTCAGTGTTAATTTAAAATGTCAGAATGTAATATAACCCGAAAACAATGTTCAATCAATAAAAATTCAACATGAATATTCACACATCCAAACACGAAAGAAAGCAACAACAAAAAAACTTGTAAGGTCAATATAAATAAGATTACGTGAACATAAAATTTACGGCCCGGACATTATTGATGATGTTGTTAGAACAAGATTTTTATATCGGCCATAAACAACGATGTATCATTTTAACATTAATCCCGTATGTAAATGGCTTATAAATTACACGCGAAATTCCTCCTCCGTCGCCGGTAATGGGAAATCGCGGTTTTTTCCAAAATGATATAACGCATTCACGTGGAGGTAACGGCCGGCACGATACAAATTCGAGATGATTAATGAAGGGAATTATCCGTCCACCATATGCCCACATATATAAACACGCCGGTAATTTATAGATTTTCCCGGTATAAATATTATCAAAAACCAGAACGAAAATTATCGATTCAGGAATTTTAAATCGCGCTCACAATGAAACGGACTTGATTAATGAATCACCCGGTTGAGTGTTTTTTTTTTTTCCGCTAATTTATCCAAACGTGCGTTTAAATAATTTCTGTGAACGGTTTTGTAATTGCCTTGTTTAATTAAGTCCAGGATTGGAAAAATTAATTATCGAATACGATTTACTCCCGTGTCCGAAAATGGTTGTTTATAATCGGCGTTAATATTAATTAATAATTAGCGAGCCTACTGCTTAATTATTCGATGAATATTCATCAACGGGAAAAAATCAATTGGACGGAGAGGAAGTAATTATTTCGTTTTTGACGGTCTCGCGCAGATGGTGTTTTTTTTAAAGTCCATTCCGATGATGGACTCTGCTGTTTTAAGTGTCGAATTGAGGCCATGTTTTGTAGCAATATTGTTAATTGAAAAATATTAGCGTAGTTCCAACAAGATAAGGAAATATTCATTCATCTGGGAATGTTTAGCAACGGTCTAATAATAACAAATTTAATTTAAAAAAAATAACGATGCAAATGTGGATATGTGGTTCTAACAAGACGGTGCTATGTTCAAATCTTTCAATCATGATTGTTTTAAACGAATCGAAAAGAGTTTATTGAAATATTATCTTCATATGTTTGAGTAAAACGAGAGCATACCTTTTTATCCACTCATCACTGAACCAACTTGATTGAATAAAAAAACTCTGGTGATTACCTGCAAAGAAAAGTTTATTATTAGAATATGGAATTAAAAATTGTCAACTAACGAAATTTTAGATATACATTATAGGATTTCAAAATCTAAAATAAAATTAAAAACACTAAATATTTATCTCCTTCTTTCTGTCTCTCTTTCTCTCTATTTGTCTTTCTCAGTTCTTTCTCTCTTTTTCTCTATTTGTCTCACTCTCGCAAAACAAATACCATTAAAACTTAAAAAATTGTAAACAGTAGAAAAGTTCCAAATGAAGAAAGAAATACTTAAAAATAATAGAGAAACTTTTTAAAATTAGCTAAAAATTTTAGACATTAAAATTTTAAAACTTTAAATATCTTCTTAGAGCCGTACCTAAAAAATAGAAATATTGTAATCATATTAATGGCTTTAAGAACTTTGAGAAACCATAGGTTTTGATAATTTAGAAGCAACGAAATTATATATTTTTGACTTTAAAATTCGGCAAAAAAAAACACGATATTTGCAGATTTTAGTTTTAGATCTGTAGAGCTACTAAAAAACTTTACAACTTTCTTTGCAGTTCAGGTCTAAAACTAAAGTCTGCAAATATCGTGTTTTTTTGCAAAATTTGAAAGTCAAAAAATTATAATTTTGTTGCTGTTAATTCTACATTTATAAAGAATGAAAGTAAAGTTCTTAGAGAAGCAGGAATTGGTTAAAAACATTGAGAATTTACCAAAAAATTGATTTAAAATGTTTGAAAAATAGTATAATTAAAAAAAAATTGGAAATTTCTATAAAAAAGCAATAAAACTCTTTCAGTGAAAAATTAATGTAAACAAGAAAAAAGAAATAATTGAACATTAAGCAAAAATTAAATAAAAAGTTGTCAAATTTCTCTACAAAACAAATTCCAATTTAAAAAAGGAATTAACAATTTAAATTTTGAAAGTTGAAAAGTTTATAAAAAAATAATTCCATTAAAAATAGTTAATATTCCACCAAAGAATTAAATTCTGTAATAAAATTATTGCTTGTTGATAAAAAACATAAAAATTGCTTAAAATAAGTCAAATTTTAAAAGACAAAGAAAACAGGTGGAAAAAAACAAATGAAAATTTAATACTTGGTAAAAAAATTATTTGTGGCTAAAACATAGTGATTTTTTTTCAATTCAGTGAATTTAGCAAAAAAAATTACAAATTTGTCAAAAATATTTCTAAAATACATAATAAAATTTGCATAAAAGTTTTCAAACAAAACTCAATTAGAATAAAAATAAAAAACAAATTTAGATATTGTTAAAAAAACAGTTAAAACTTTATAAAAAAAATAAAGTTTAAAAAAAGTTGAAAAAACCCAGTTTAATATTTTGCAAATATAAAAATTGAATATATTTTAGAAAAAAAATTGAAATTTTATAAAATGTAATTAAAATTTATTAAAAAAACTTAATAAAGTTAAATATTCGTTTTAAAGTAATTTTAATTTTAGATAACATAAACAGTTTTCTAAAAAAATGCATTTGTTGCACTTCTCTCTCTTTTTCTCCATCTCTTTCTCCCTCTCTCTCTCTATCTCTTTTTTTGTTGCACTTCTCTTTTCCTGTTTGACTATCTCTCCCTCTCTCTCATTCTCTCCATCGCTCCCCCTCTCCCCCTCTCTCTATCCAACTCTTATTTCTCTCTCTCTCTCTCTTTGTCTTTATTTCTCTCTCTTTTTTTGTAGCACTTCTCTTTCTCTCTTTGTCTATCTCTCCCTCTCTCTCTCTCTTTCTCGATCTCTTTATTTGTCTCTCTCCCTTTGTCTTTATTTATCTCTCTCTTTTTATCTCTAAGAATAAAAATTGACTGTAAATAGAAACAATTTAAAACTTTCAAAAAATAACCATTACAAATTTGGCAAAGCAAACAACTATACATGTTTTTTTTAATGGCAAATTTCTCTAATAAATTTTGAAGAAAATCAAATGAAAATTTGCAAAAATTTGCAAAAACTAAGAAAATGTGTGGCTCCCCCTTTTTTTCTCAATGAATAAACAATTGATTAAAACACAATTTAAAATTTTCCAAAAAAGGAAAAATTAAATTTTTTTTTCGAAATATTAAAAAAAATATTTGAAAAAATTTAAAAATTTGTCAAAAAAAATTCTAAAAACCAGTGTAGTATCTTATTAGAAAGTTATCACATAAATTTTAATTGAAACTGTTCTAACTAAAAAAAAATAAACATTGTTTAAAAAATAGTTAAAACTTTATTTAAAAATAAAAAATGTTGAAAAATTTAAAAAAACGTCAAATATTAATCTCTCTCTCTCCCCCTTAAAACTTGAAAACATTAAACAGTAGAAAAGTTCCAAATGGAAAATGATATACTTAAAAATAATTAAGAAAATTTTGAAAAACAGTTAAAAATTAGCCAAAATAGTTTAAATTAAAATTTTTTTAACAGTTTGCAAAATATAATATAGTTTATTTTAAATTTCAATATTTACGTAAACAAGTTTACGTTTTACTTAAAAAACCAATTGAAATTTTATATGAAAAACAACCTTATAAAATTTAATTACAGAGCAAAAATAGAAGAAAAAAACTATTAAAAATGGAAATTGTAAATAGTAGAAAGGTTCCAAATTAAGGAAGAAATGCTTAAAAATTTTAAAATTAGCTTTAAGCACAGAAAGAAATTGTTCAAGTTCCGCTTAAAAGTTGTTAAAATTTTTCAAAATTTTACAAATGAAATATTTTAAAAAAGTAAGAAAATGTGTTACTCTCCCTCATTTTCTCAATGAATAAACAATTGATTAAAAAAAACAAAATATATATTAAAAAAAAGTATTTGGAAAAAATTTAAAATTTGTCAAAAATATTTCTAAAAATCATAATAAAATTTGCATAGAAAGTTTTCAAACAAAATTCAATTTTACAAATATAAAAATTGAATATTTTTTAGAAAACAAAAAACTAGAAAAGTTCGCAATAAAGAAAATTGACGAAAAATATGGAAATTTGCCTGAAAAATGGTTAAAAACAAATGATCTGAAATTTCTTTGAAATACTAAAATATTTGAAATTTCATAAAATATAATTTTAATTTATTTTAAAAAAACCTAATAAAGTGAAATAATCGTTTGAAAGTAATTTGAATTACAGGTAATATAAACAGTTTTCTAAAAAAGCATTTGTTGGACTTCTCTCTCTCTTTCTCTATCTCTCTCCCTCTCTATCTATCCCTTTATTTGTCTTTACTTCCCTCTCTCTTTCTCTCTGTCCTTTTTTGTTGCATTTCTCTCTCTCTCTTTCTTTCTCAATCTCTACCTCCCTCTCTCTCAATCTCTACCTCTTTGTCGCTCTAGTTTTCTAAAAAAAAAAAGCATTTGTTGCACTTTTCTCTCTATCTCTCTCTTTTGTATATCTTTCTCCCTCTCTCTCTTTATTTGTATTTTTTTATTTTTCTTTCTCCTTTATTGATCCACTTCTCTCTCCCTCTCTTTATTTGTCTCTCTTTCTTTCTCTATTTATCTCTCAGAATAAACAATTGAGAGAAATTTCAAATTTGGCAAAGCAAACAAGAATAAAAAAATATTAAAGAGAAATGGAAAATGACTAATTTTGAAGAAAAGTTTTCAAACAAAATTTAATTTAAAAATGAAACTAAAACAAACAAATTTAGCTAATGTTTAAAAAGCAGTTAGAGCTTTTTAACAAAATAAAATTTAAAAAAAAGTTGAAAAAATTAAGTATAAAATTAAATATTTCTTAGAAAAAAAAAACTAGTATAGCTGGCAATGAAGAAAATTGGCGACAAATATGGAAATTTGCTTGAAAAATGGTTAAAAACAAATGATCTAAAATTTACGTTGTTTGTTAAAAAAAAACTTAATAAAGTTAAAAATTCGTTTTAAAGTAATTTGAATTTGAGATAATATAAACAGTTTTCTAAAAAAAAAGCATTTGTTGCACTTCTCTCTCTCTCTCTTTCTCTATCTCTCTCTCCCTATCTATTTATTTGTCTCTCTCTTTTGTCTTTCTTTCTCTTGCTTTTTATCTCTCACAATAAACAATTGACTGAAAATTGAAACTATTAAAAACTTTTAAAAAGTAAGAAAATGTGGGGCGTCTCCCTTTTCTCTCAATGAATAAACAATTGATTAAAAAACAAATTTAAAATTATCCAAAGTGTAACAATTTAAAATTTGCTATAATATTTTAAATTTTTTTGTTAAAGGTAAGAAATTTTTTTGAGAAACGGTTAAAATAATAAAAAAAACAATAGATTTTTGTAAAAACATATAAATTCTTTATAAATTTTGTCTTAAAACAGTTGAAAATTAAAAAAATGAAATTTGCAAAGAAAAAAACAATTTAATTCTAAACTTGGCTAAAAAAATATCAAAAATAATTTAAAAAATTCTCAAAGTATAAAACAAGTTTCTCTCTCTCTCTCTGCCTCTCTCTTTGTGTCTCTCAAAGCAAGAAATAAAAAATATATTGAAAATTTTCCGAACAATTTCAAAACTTTCGAATTAATAGAAAATTAAAATTTGAATTGCTAAAAAAAAATTGCAAGCTGTAAGAGAATTTTATTAAAAAAATTCCGAAAGAGGAAGAAAAAACTGGAAAAATTTGTAGAAAATACTAGAAAATATTTGCAAATAGCAAGAAAGATTCTCTAGGAATAAAAACTGTTAATAAAAAGTAATAAAATCAAGTGACTTTCACTTTTAAGTCTTTTATCTTCAAATGACTTTAACATTCAAATAACCTTGACTTCCAAGTCATCTTGACCTCCAACTGACCATGAATTTTAAAGCTGGTAAATTTCGCTATAACAAAGCAAGAAATAAAAAGAATTTGCATCCTGCAAAAGAATATTATTAAAAAATCTCTGAAAGAGAAAGAAAAAACTGGAAAAATTTGTAGAAAATATTTGCAAATTAATTGGAATAGTCACTAGTCTAGACCTTTTAAAATTCAAGGTCAATTAGAAGTGAAGATGACTTGGAAGTCGAGGTTTTTTGAAGGTTAAAAAGTCATTTGTAGGTCAAAGTCACTTGAAAGTCAAAGTCACTCTTGGTAATCAAGGTTTTTTAAAAGTCCAGGTGAATTAGAAATCAAGATGACTTGGAAGTCGAGGTTATTTAAAGATTAAAAAATCATTTGAAGGTCAAACCCACTTGAGAGTCAAGGTCATTTAGAAGTCTAGGCCTTTTAAAATTCAAGGTCAATTGAAGGCCAAGATAATTTGAAGGTTAATGTTATTTGAAGGTCAAGTCACTTGAAATTCTATAGGTCAAAGTCAAGAACCTCCTTTGATCTTGAACTGGCTGATTCTAGAAACTCTCCTCGCGACTTTCAAGGTCGGTTTCGCCTACTTCAATTCAAATTTTGAAAATTCAAAAATATTGTTTTATTTCTTGCTCTGTTATAGCGGAATTTTCTAGTTTTAATTTTCAAGGTCAATTGGAGGTCAGGTTGACTTGGAAGTCAAGGTTATTTAAAGGTTAAAAAGTCATTTTAAGGTCAAAGTCACTTGGAAGTCAAAGTCACTATTGGTAGCCAAGATTTTTTTTTTAATTCAAGGTCAATTGGAAGTGAAGATGATTTGGAAGTCGGGGTTATTTAATGGTTAAGAAGTCATTTGAAGGTCAAAGTCACTTGAAAGTCTTCTAGTTTGTGATTTTTTTTTCAATTATTCTAATAATTTTTTTGGAATGGAATTTTTCAACTCTGCAATACATTTCCCCTTCAGGCTGCGATTTTTCTTCACATTTTCTCGATCGTTTAAAAACCTTGCTTTCAGAATTTTGAAATGATTTCGAGTTTTCAAAAAATATCTCAAAAAAATGTCTACAATTTATTATTTCTTTCTTCCAATATGAAAATTCTAGAAAATTTTCTACAAATATTTTCAGTTTATTTATATTTTAATTGTTTCTTCCTCTCTTAGAGATTTTATAATCAAATTCTTTTAGAGGTTGTATTTTTTTTTAGCAATTCAAAATTTTCTAGTAATTCGAAAGCTTCGGAATTTTTCGGCATATTCTCAATATATATTTTATTTCTTGCTTTATTATAGCGGAATTTTCTTGCTTTAAAATTCAAGGTCAATTGGAGGTCAAGATGACTTGAAAGACAAGGTTACTTTAAGGTAAAAGTCACTAGAAGGTCACTTGATTTTATTACTTTTTATTAGATTCTCTTATTCTTAGAGAATCCTTCTTCCAAGTTGCAATATTTTCTAGTATTTTCTACAAATGTTTCCAGTATTTTTTATATTCTAGTTTTTTTAGATTTTTCAATAAAATTGCTTTACGGGTTGCGAATTTATTTTTTATTTATTAGCAATTCAAATTTTTAAAAATCTTTCGAATTTTTCAGCAAATTCTGAATACATTTTTTATTTCTTGCATTAATATCACGGAATTTTCTAGCTTTAAAATTCGAAGTCAACTTTATTTGATGGTTAAAAAGTCATTTGAAGGTCAAAGTCACTTTTTTTTAATTGAAGGTCAATTTGATTAAGATGACTTGGAAGTATTTTTTCTCTTTCTATCTATTTCTCGCTCTCTCACATTAAACCATTAAAACTTGAAAACTTTAAACTGTAGAAAAGTTCCGAGTGAAGAAAGAAATACTTAAAAATAATTAAAAAAAAATTGAAAAACAGCTAAATATTAGCCAAAAATAGTTTAAATTTAAAAAGTTTTTAACATTTTGCGAAATATAAACAATTGAAATATCCTAAAAAAGGAAGAAGATGTGTTACTCTCCCTCCCTTCTAAATAACATGAAGTGATCAACAATAAAACTGAATCACGTGTTGTTTTAATACAAAAATTATCCATGAATTAATAATTTCAAGTGAGAAATAATATTATACAGACGTTTCAGTTCTACTTGACCCCATCAGTACCATATTCGAACCCAACCCGGCGCATTTAAAACATTCCGACGCGCTCGTTCCACACTTACATCACATTCATCCGTAGATCCGAAACGTTATTAATCATTTTGAAATTTTTGACGTAATAAGTAACACAATTAATCCTTTTTAGCCGTCCGCCCGGCCGTGTAATTATCGAAACGGCACGATTATTTTATTAAATGTAACGTCTGACGATGATCGCCACGGAATTAATTAAATATCCGACGGCGCGGCGCATTTTTATTGGAATTGTGCTGTAATTTAATCCTTCAAACAAGCCAACGCATGAATATTCATTTATCTCGCGAGAGAGAAGAGATATAATGTCAATCCTTCTGATGGTATTTTTTAAAATTTAAGTAATGTAATATTTTATACCGAACATAATTTTTTTGTTTGCGATATTGCAATATGATGATGCTAATATTAATAGGAATACACATTATTATCCAAATGAATGTTGTTATTTCATGACAATAGTTGGGAATGAATTAAGCGGTCGAGTCGAAATTAAATCCCCGGCACGCATAAAAATGCCATTATGGATAACTGCACTTCGTATTTTAATAAACCGTGTTCCTGGTCTTTGTTCTAGGCGTGTGGTAATTGCGGAAATTTATTAGATGGAACAGATTTTGCAGAAAATCAACATGCAATTGCTTCTTCTGCAACTTCTAATAACAAAGGCAATTATGAACTAATTGTGGAAGAAACGTCGCTTTTCTGTGTGCAGGAAATTATAGAGGAAATTGAATAAATTGAAATATGAAAACGGTAATAATAATTATAATCCAGCATCCACTCGCAAAGATATCATGTAAAAGCACAAACACGCAACTGCCAATAAAAGGGTGGGGTAGTGGCATATCCCCTAAAATAATAAACTAAAATACTGATTTATGATTTTTTAAAAAATCTCTATCCCACTCTCCAATTTTTAAAACACTCTCAAGATTTCTAATAAATGCGCTTTCTTCTCTAAATGAATTTATTGTGTAAATTAATTTTGTTTGAATTTTTTTTCTCTTGAAAAAATATTGGTTATTTGTTTAAAATTGAATTGTGAGATAGTTGACACCCACCCACCCTACATATTAATCTTACTTTAAACTAAAATCCTGATTTATAATTTTTCGTACTCTTCAGTTGTAAACATATTTTACAGAATTCACATTTAATCACACAAACGTTATTTTATTTAATTTTCCAAGAAAATTTAATACTGCGATCTCGTTGATTGTCAAGGCACTTATTTTTTGAAAATCCATTATCACTTAATATAATAATAATAGTAAACTATTTATGATTATATAAATCCTTAGATTATTTTATTTTTGAGAAATCTTAAAATATGTTATAATAATTAATATTTGCTAGAAAAAATTAAAATCATCTGTCATCTGCTAATCAGTCCTTTGCCAATGTCATCTGCCAATCCATTATCTGACATCTGGCATATGTCATCTGCTAATCTGTCGTCTGCTCTGTCATCTGTATCTTCTAATCTGCCATCTGCAATTTGCCATATGTACACTAAATTGAAAAATTAGTAATTTCGCCAAAAGTTTGTTTGAAACATAGTGAAATTTTTCAATTTAGTTCAAGTATGGATTACCACGTAGTAACGGTCGCAACCAATATTTTCAACAATGATTATTTGTCATCTGTTTCTTGTCATCTGCCAAAATGCAATCTACCAATCTGCCATCTGTCATCTACTATCTGTCATTTGTTGATCTCACATCTGACAATATCTTATCTGACATCTGTCATCCGTCGTCTGCTAATTTGTCATCTGTCAATCAGTCATCTGCTAATCAGTTCTTTGCCAATATGTTATTTGCCAATCCATCATCTTACATCTGCCATATGTCATCTGTTAATCTGTCGTTTGCTAATCTCCCATATGTACACTGAATTGAAAATTTAAAAATTTCAACAAAAGTTTGTGGTTGAAACATAGTGAAATTTTTAATTTAGTGTAAGAATGGATTACCACCACGTAGTAAAGGTCGTAACTATTCTCTTCACTAATTATTATCTGCCATCTACCATCTGTCAATCTATCACGTGCTAATCTATCATCAACCAATCTATCTTCAGTAATCTGCTAATTTTTGATGTAGCAATATGCCATCTGCCAATCTATCATCTGTCATCTGCCAATTTTCTATGTACCTAACTGCCATCTGCTAATCTTCTAGCTGTAAGTCAATTATTACTAATAATATGTAAACCGACTTGTAAAATTGAAATTTTTACTAATTTTTTTCAATTTAATGTAAGTCTGGATTACCACGTAGTAACGGTCGCAACTATTGCTTTCCTTTCACAAATCATTATCCGCCATTTGCCAATGTGTCATATACTAATCTGCCATTTGCAAAACTGTTACCTATTAATCTGTCATCTGCCAATCTGTCATCTGACATCTGTCATCTGCCAAATAGCAAAAACAAATTAAAAATCAATCGAACTATGATTTTATGTATTTTAAGCAATCTAAATTTATTCAAATTATTTCAAAAGTTATTGCAATCAAGTGAAAATAATTGAACCACGAATTTTCATTTTTTTGCGTTATCCTAATAAATTTTATGGTAGAAATTCGTTGCTGCTAAAATTTTCCAAATCCGAACATTATTTCAAAAGTTATCCCACAAAAATGGGAAAACAATTGAGGTACGATTTTTTGTTTCTTGCGCAGTCCGAATAAATTCAATTGTAGAAACACCTACCTGGTGGAATTTTTCGAATACTACCATTATTTCAAAAGTTATCGCAATAAAATGAAAAAACAATTGAAGTAGGAATTCCTTATTTTTACGTAAATCGAATAATTTCGATAGTAGGAACTTATTCGTTTTAGATTTCTTTTAAATCCGAACATTATTTCAAAAGTTGTCGCAAAAAAACCAAAAAACAATTGAAGTATGAATTTCTGTTTTTTTATTACACAATTCGAATAAATTCAATCATTGAAAGTAATTTCTTACAGAATTTTTCCAATCTGAATATTATATAAAAAGTTCTACCAATTAAATGAAAAACAATCGAAACACGAATTTCAATTTCTTGCGTAATCCTTATAAATGTGATTGTAAAATCGCTGCTAAAATTTTCCAAATCCGAACAACATTTTAAATGATTTCATAAGTTATGGCAAAATAACGAAAAAACAATTGAAGTACGAATTTCTGATTTTTACACAATCTGAATAAATTCAATCATAGAAACACATCGCTGTTAGAATTTTTTGAATCTGAATGTTATTTCAAAAGTTATCGCAATAAAGTGAAAAACAATTGAAACACGATTTTCAATTTTTTGCGTAGTCCTAATAAATGTGATCGTAGAAATTCATTGCTGCTAAAATTTTCCAAATCGGAACGTTAATTCAAAAGTTATGGCAAAAAATGAAATAGAAAACAATTGAAGTTCGAATTTTCGGTTTTTATGTAATCCGAATAAATTCGATCGTAGAAACTCATTCGTGTTAGAATTTTTCAAATCTGAATATTACTTCAAAAGTTGTCGCAATATAATGAAAAACAATTAAAACACATATTTCTATTTTTTGCGTAGTCCTAATAAATTTGATCGTAGAAACTTGTTTCCGCTAAAAATTTTTTCAAAAGTTATAGCACAAAAAATATAAAAACTACGATTTTCTGTTTTTTTTATGCAATCTAAATCAACTCAATCACAGAAACTCATTTTTGAAAGAATTTTTGAAATCAGAACATTATTTCAAAAGTTAGGTATGGCATTAAAATGAAAACAACTGAAACACGATTTATCATTTCTTATGTAATCCTAATAAATTTTATTGTAGAAATTCATTGTAGCAAAAATTTTCCAAATCCGAACATTATTTTAAAATTTATCGCAAAAAAAGAAAAAAAAAACAATTGACGTTCGAATTTTTGTATCCGAATAATTTCGATCGTAGAAACTCATTCGTGTAAGAATATTTCAAATCCGAACAATATTTCAAAAGTTATAGAAAAAAAATATAAAAACAATTGAACTACAATTTTCTGCTTTTTACAAAATCCAAATCTATTCAATCATAGAAACTCATTCCTTTTAAAAACATGTAAATCCGAACATTATTTCAAAAGTTACAGCAATTATAATTAAAAAACAATTGAAATTCGAATTTCATTTTTTTGCGTAATCGTAATGAATTTGATAGTAGAAATTCATTTTTGCTAAAAAATTTCAAATCCTAACATTATTCCAAAAGTTATCACACAAAAAAAATTGTTTTTTTTATACAGATTAAATTCGATCATAGAAACTCATTAGTGTTAGAATTTTTTAAATCTGAACATTATTTCAAAAGTTATAGCAAAAAAATATAAAAACAATTGATCTACGATTTTCTGTTTTTTTTTTTACTCAAACTGTAATATTTTTGATTTCTGAATGTCTCGAAAGCATAATGTGCGGTGTAAGAGCACGAAGTTGTGACAACTCGAAGAAAAAATGTAGGTGGTTTTTAAAATGCTTGCTATATTAAACTGTACTATACAAAGTCTAAATTGGTAATGAATAATATTTACAAATGTACAAATATAAGAAATTTATGGGGGGGGTGAGGTCGTGGCTCTTCTTTCTTCATCAATTTTAAATAAGTTAAACAATTTTTTTTCTAATAAATTGCAGTTAAAATCAGTTAATTTTAGAAAAGAAAACAATTGAATTATTGAATTTTATACTGAACAGTTGGAAATTTTCAGATTAAGAAAACAATTGGAATACAGCTGAAACATTTTTAAAATTACTTTATAAAATCACTCTAAATACGCCTAATTACAAAGAAGATTTCTCAAATGAGAAAAAATTTATCCAAAAAGCATAGCTAATACTAGAGTAGAAAAAATGCTAATAATATAATGTTAAAAATCATTCTCTCCTTAATAAAACTTTTTAATTTTACCACGAACAAAAAAAAAACAACTGAAAATCAGCTCATAAAT
The DNA here is from genome assembly GCA_963969525.1 of Ontholestes murinus. Classification (NCBI taxonomy): domain Eukaryota; kingdom Metazoa; phylum Arthropoda; class Insecta; order Coleoptera; family Staphylinidae; genus Ontholestes; species Ontholestes murinus. Next base: position 54,140,461 of record OZ018397.1, read on the forward strand.
TACAGTTAAAAACAGTTGAAATAAAATAAAACCAATGGAATTTTATTTCAAAGAGTTGCAAACTTTCTAAAAATACACATCAGTCTAATGTTTAAAACAACAAAAGAAATTTAAGAAAAAAATATAACATAAATATAATTTGCTAAGGAATAACAGTTGGAATCTTTTTTTGGGCAAAACTCTTGCACCAATAGATTCATACAATAAAATATATATTACATAAACTAAGAAAAAAATTCAATTATTTTTCAGTTTTTCAATTATAATTTTCGCAATAATATTTAAATTAAAAAATCTTATACCAATGGATTCCTACAATTAAATTTATTTAAATCAAGTAAAAATCTAAAATTCTAACTTTTGAATATTAAAATATGTTTTCAGAAATTTTCAAATCATTTTCAATTATTTTTATTTAATTTAACCGAACGTACTCTTGACCTACGACAATAAACTATGCGTTAACCTAGCGCCTATTTTCCCGCTTAAACTCCAGCGTACTCTTGACCTACCTCAACGTATAATTTGTTCGGGCGGGTCAGGAGTACGAGAGGTCATTGTTACATTGTTTGTTGAGGTAGGTCAAGAGTACGATAGAATAAGTAATAATCGAGTTTATAAGGTTAAGATATTATTGTGTTTATTATAGTTTAATGAATTGACAAAAAATTATAAAGCTTTTGAATATATAGAAAATTTCAATATTCTGAACTGCTAAAATTTCGCAACCTGGAAGAGAAATTTATTGAAAAATTTCGTAAGGAATTACTGAAAATTAACAGATTTTTTTTGGAAATTAGAAGAAACGATTCCATAAGAATAAAAAACTTATTAAATGCAATAAATTGTCTAAATTTTTGAGATGTTTTTGGGAAAATCAAAACTCTTGATTTAGTAGAAAATTGTGAAAGCAAAATTTTAAAAACTGTGAAGAAAAATCGCAACCTGAAAGGTAAACTTATTTTGAAATTTAAGAATTCCAAATAAATCAATTGAAATAATAATAATTGAAACATATTTGAACTACCGAACAAATTTTTAGACGAAAAATGCTGAAAAATTCGGTTTGTTGTAATGGTAGAAATTTTTCTCGGAAATTCTGGAAAATTGCAAAAACTTTTAAATTGGTAGAAAAAAAATTGCAGAAAAATTTAGAAATTTAAAAAACTCTCAACTTGGAAGAGAAATTCATTAGAGAATCTCTAAAACATACTACAGTATTTAATAAAAAGAGATGTAAAAGCGAATTACTAGTCAATTCAACAGAAATTTTCTTAAATTGGAAGAGCGATTCATAAAGAAAAAAGTATCTGAAAATTTTCTCTAATACAAAGCAAGAAAAATTGGAAATTTTTTAAATATTTGTTGGAAAATGCTAAATTCTTGAATTAATGGATTTTATAAATCTGAAGGCAATTTTTTCAAAAATTAGAACCCTTGAAGAAAACTTTGCACTGAAGAGAAATACATTTAGTTAGAAAAAAAAAAACTCCTAGAAGAAATCATTTGTAAATTTCAAGAGAAATTTCTGAAACAGAAAAATTTATGTATCTCAAAAAAACGAATGATCCTATTAGGATGAAATTTTAAGCTTAAGATTTTATCGTTAAAAACTGGAACTTAGAAACTTTTGGTGAAACCGGAAGTGGGTGTTTACTCGAAGCGATTTTTGGTTTTTTGTCGATATTTATCTAAATTTGAAAAATATTACAAAACTATTAAAACAAAAGTTAAGAGACTGAGAAACTGAAAAATATTTTTTTTATAATGTTCTTTGCGAGAAAAAATTAAAAGCTTAAAAATTTTGATATTTTTTGCCAATTGCCAATAAACTGTAGGAGTTACATAAATTGTATATAACAAGTAATTGTAAAGAATCCAAAATTGAGTAAATTGTTATGTTTAACCTTTTTGCGTAAAACTCATAGTTTTAGAGAAACATATAGGGAAATTACTATGATAGCCACATCACCATTTGAGAAGTATTGTTTTCGTGCCTTTGGATGCTGGATCTCAAAAACTAATGATCTGTTTGAAATGAACTTTTAAACATAAGGTTTTGTCGTTAAAAACTTGAACTGAAAAGCTTTTGACAAACATTCAAAAACCGGAAGTAAATGTTTATTCGAGGTCGTTTTTCTCAAACAAAAGAAAAAGGGAATAAGAAATTGAACAAGTTTTATAAAAACATGTTTTTCGTAAAATTCTTTCTGAAAAAAAAAAATAAAAATTGAAAATTTGGTATTTTTTGCCACTTCTAATAAACTATTGGAGTTTCATGAAATTTATATAACTAATAATTGTAGAAAATTCAAAATTATTAAGAATAGCTTTTATGCGTAAACCTCATAGTTTTCGAGAAAAAACATAGGGAAAGTACTATGATGGCCACATTACCATATTTTAAGTATTGAAGAAAATTAAATTGCTAGAAAATTCAAGAATATAATCTGAATATAAATACTAAGTATTAAACATTCAAAAAGCTAAAATCTCAAAAAAACAGCTTACAGGAAAATTCCAGAAATATGAATAAAGAAAAATAGTTGCATCTGATGAGATAAAGCGAGGAAAAATTGCTTGAAATTAACTAAAGCCTGCGAACTATAAAAGTTTTTAGATAATATTGATTTTTTTAATTTTTATTTTTAATAGAAATCCTAGAAAATTCAAGAATTTTGAAACGAAACTATTAGTAAACAGAAACAAAGCATTAAAAATTCAGTTAATACAGATTGCTGGAAAATATTTCAAGAGAATTGTTGCATCCGATTAGATAAAAAAATTATAAAGAATTTTTTTTTAATTCTAAATATCTCTAATAGAAATGAAATTGTTAGAAGTATTAAGACTTATTAAGACTTATTACAAAAAAACAAACAAAATCTACGAACGTAAATTCTTAAAAAACAAACAAATTTCTGGCAAATTCCATAAATCTAAAAATTGTTTCATCCGGCAAAATAAACTAGGAAAACGCATTAGAGTTTATTAGTAATAGGCAAAAAATTTCAAAATTATTAATTTTTAATTTTTTCCTCGGGAGTTAAGAACTTTATGAAGAATGTATTTGAATAAATCTTGTTCAGTTTCTCATTCCCTTTAACCCGTTGTTTTCTTATTGTACAGAATATTGACATATCTTTACAAACATATTAATAACTTTAAAAGTAAAGAAGATAGGTATAGGGAACGCACAACTAAATTCTGCGTCCGAATATGTAAAAACCTACAGGGTGTTCTATTTAAGAAAAACAAGATATATTGGTTTAAATTTGACCAAATGTGGTTTGAAATTTTCAACACCCTGTATATTATTTATTCAAAAATAACTCATCATTGGATACCGTCAGGTATTGACTATGTGTAGCCAAAATTACAATCCTTCAATTTTATTTTAGTCGGAGATATGTATGTTTGAAGTGAACTCTGAAAAAGCACAAAATTTTTAAAAATATCAATTATCTCGAAAACACTTAAATTTGGACGTTATATTACTTAATAATTTTTTTCACAGAAGTTTATGTAGAATCTAAATACGTATTAAAAAATATAGTATTCCATTTGAAATAAGGAAGTTGGGGTTGACTTCCGGTATAACCGGATGTCGTATAATCTTGAAAATATTTTAATTAAATAGAGCACACTTTATTACATGGGTCTTGAAAGTTTCATAAAAATACATTCACTAGAAAAAAAACCTCAAAAAAAATCATGATGTTGAATGAGTGATCTTCAACGATTTTAAATGATTTTGAGAGATTTTTAACGATCTCGAACGATTATAAAGGATATCTACTGATGTTTAATGATCTTAAATAATCTTAAATGTTTTCAGATAATTCGTATTTACCTTGAACTATCTTGAACGATCTTGAAGGATTTTTAGCAGTTTTGAATGATCGCGAATAATCTCGAATGATCGCGAATAATCTCGAATAATCATGAACGATCTCGAATAATCTATCATCTGCCATCTGTTATGTGTCAAACAAAATCTTTGATTGTCATTCATCAAATGTCTGTCACCTGCATTGTGTCATCTGTCACTGGTTAGTCATTTATTTCTCTCTAAAAATAGAAAAGAAGTTGTTGCGAGAGATAATAAGCGATGTGTTTTTAACTCATCCTAAATGAGAAATTTCTAGAAATTTTACTAAAACATTTTACAAAAATTGAAAATATTAGTAATCTGGAAATTGATAGAAAATTCTCGGAAATTAAAGATAAAAAATTTAAAAAAATGATTTTTCTGTAAAGAGAATTCCTTAAAAAAAGGTAAATACATTGTAGAATATTATCGTAAAATTAAAAAAAGAAAAGAATTTCTAGAAAACTCCGGAATAGCATACTAAGGTTTTTTATAAGCCTCGAGTTTTTTCTTATAAATTTCGAATACAAATTCCTTATTGATTAGCTAAAAAATAATAAAAACAAATGTTGAAAAATATAAAAGAAAAATTTAGTTTTAGGAAACTTATAGAAATCTATAAATTTAAAAATGGCTGGAAAATTTAGGATTCTAAGGCGTAAATTCAAAAAAATATATATAGGCAAGAAATTGAATGAGTAATTGCTGTATAATAAATAATACTTTCAGAAAAATCCTTGAAAATAATTCAAGATTTCTTTTAGAGTCAAATTTTTAGGAATATTCTAAGGGTTTTATAAAATTGAAATTGCGGAAACAAACATTTCTGAAATTGAATTAACAAAACTATCCTTCTATTTTGTAGGAAATCTGCCCGACGATAAAGACTTTGAAAATATTCAATGTATTGGAAAACTTGATGTACATACACAATTTTTGATAACAATACTTATAATTCCATGAGGGGTGTGTGGGTGGCCACTATTATTTATTTTTCTAAATATATTAAAAAAAATATTTTAAAATTTTCTCCTTCAGATTGAACGAATTTTCATCTCAAGTATTTTTAGTAATTTTCTTCCTAGATAAAATTTTCATAAAGGGTTTTAAAATTTTTCTGTAGTTTCTATTTCATATACAAATAATCGTTTTTCAACTTTTCAATTATGATAATTATAGGGGTTTATTGTTGTTCTATTAGCAATAGTATTACCGCCTTATAAATTTCTTCGTTTGTGCCTTACACACAAAGTGAAAACATCCACAGTTACTTATTTGAATATTAGATAATAGATCTAAGGACGTTTAATACATCAAAACTATAATAAAAACCATAAAATTAGAAACCAATTAACTTTTGAACATTGAAAATATATGTACTCTGAAATTAGGGAAATCATTGTATTGATCTTTTTTTGGCATTGGTTTTTATTTGAATTTACTTACTATTAAATCTACCTTAGATAACTAATAAATCCTTATTACGTCCATTTAGAAAAACCAACAGCGTTCCGAACCGAAACAATCACCTGGTCAAAGCAGCTAATTAACCTGTAGCCGCGGAGAAAGGAAACGCGTAATTGTACCAGGAATTAGATCAAAACCTTGAATTACGCGCAGATAAATCTGTGAATGCCCGCCTAAGCGCACTTAAGGCTTTTTCGTGCATTAGCATACGCCGCGTACGTGTTTGCTCATTAAGCCACTTAAGATCCATATTTCGATTGAACTGCAAAAACCAACAATTAATTATTGTTTTTTTCCTCTCGTCCTCTCTCCTTCTGTAGGTGTGGACGTGGAATAGGTGAAAATGGTGAGAGTGTCGAGTGGATTAGGTGTGTTGAAATTAATTAATTGGGACCGATGTTTGGTCATATATTTAAACTGTGTGGTCGATGTTGTGTGTTTTTTTTTTTGTAATTTAAATTTAGGTAGCGTGATTAGAATGCCTTTCGTTAAGACAAACTGGAGTTATCGTGACAGGCTTTTGCTCCGGGTAATTAATCTCCTGAATCTGGTGGTGATTCATTACACGGTGTCAAGCTGGTGTATAATTTCTGCGTCTAATTATTATTTTAAATAGAATAAAATTTTGAAAAGATAAAGCACACCAAATATTTAGAACCTACAAAACATAATTATACCAAAAAAATAATGCAAAGTTGAAAAGTATCTTTACTTTTCATGCCGAGCTTGAGGAAGAGCTTAATTGAGAACATTAAGGTGTTAATCATTCTCATCCACTTAACTGAATTATTTATAGTCGATTAATACCATTGAACTGCTGTAGTTCTGCCTTATGTTGTCATGTTATTCTAAAGCATTTTCTTCGCACTATCAAAATTAATTATAACATACATTATATATGTTACGGTAAATGTACACTCTTGGGAAACACAAGTACACTTTTACCGTAAAATGTGTACATTTCCCAAAAAGTTAGGTATATGTGAACTGAATATAATGTATATGTACATTTCCCGGCAAATGTGTACTCTTGCCTTCACGTTTTAGTAAATGTATACTCTTACCTTCATGTTTTAAGAATTGCAGTAAAAAAATATTTATTTAAATAAACATAGTACAAAAGGCTTTAATAACGAAAATTATTTTAATTAAAAAATGTAAATGACAAATAAAACATACTTTTCTTTGCATATTATATAATATGTCGTAGGTTAGGTTAGGTTAAGTTAGGTTAGGTTAGGTTAGGTTAGGTTAGGTTAGGTTAGGTTAGGTTAGGTTAGGTTAGGTTAGGTTAGGTTAGGTTAGGTTAGGTTAGGTAGGGTACATAAACATAATAACATTAACATTATAGATCGAGCACTTGCACGAAATGTGTAACGTGAAATAGCAGCGCCTACTGAACTAGCCGAAACGGTAGTTTGCGTAACACTACAAGTGCACATGCGCCCCACATTACTAGCACTTGCGATTTCGTATTTTACATGCTTACATTAACCAAAACGACATGGTCATTGTGAATTCAATGTACATTTCCCTTCTTTGAAATTGTAAATGTTAATTGAATGCACATTACCCAAACGAGGAGGCAAATGTGCACATTTACCGGAAAATGTGTACATTTGCCACAATATCTACTTTTACCGTAACATATACACTGAAATGAAAAATTCACATTGTTTTAGCCACGAATTGCATTATAAACTTTTTTAAACAGAATCAATAAATTTCGTCAGAAGAATCCTCAAAACTTCTGCTATCTTCTTCAATCCTCGACATTTCTGAAACGTTTTTTAAACTCTTTTTTTTTTGTATGTACACCATGCGCATTTTGCAATTTCTGTTGTACAGGATGGCTAAAATCAGAGTTATATATTTCTTTACAACAATATCTCAGGTTATACATTAATTTAAAACTTTTGTCAATCCATTTGGTTCATTTCTAGAATATCAACAGCTGGATAATAATCCTAAAGCATATTTTTCTATTTTTTTTCTTTGATAGTAATAGTGTCTTATTTATATTTCCTCAAAAGAATCCCCTGAAAAAAAGCATCTATTTAACTCTTAACTAGGCGTAAAATTACAATTAGTATTTTGGAAATATAAGAGATTCTACAATTTTGGGGCTTAGAGCTTTAAAACTCTAAATTTTTCTTAATAAATTTGTTTGTAGTTACGTTTATGTTTATCTGTAGCTTCTTTTGCAAAAAAATACATATGAATATACACAAATATTATACAAAAACGTACAAACATTTTGGATGGATGAAGCTGCGCGGAGTTCATCCAGCTGCGATGATCTTCTTTTCTAACCCTTCTTTGTCTATAATGCTGAGGGAGCAAATATCCTCTTGGACATCTGGATTCTTCTATTTTGTCTCCATTTTAGGGGAGACGTTTTAGCTATTGAGCTCTTGAGTACAAACAAATTTATTGAGAAAAAAATTATAGTTTTAGAGCTATAAATTATAGAATCCTTTGTATCAAGTCTTTTTATTGTCATACATACAATACATAAAATAAAAATCTAAAATTACTTTGTATTCAAATTTTTTTAAATTTCTTTCTAGTAGTTGAAAATATATTTTTGAATTTGGTTAATAGCAGTTTGAATTTTTAAGAAAAGTAAAAATGAATTTGGTAAGCAAAATCAGTTTAAAAACGCCTTAAAACATATGAAATTTAAAAAATATCATTGACATTTACACAGAAGAAAAATATTTTTAAAATGAAATTTTGCATCAAAAAAAGTAAACGTTTTCTTTTTTACAAATTAAACACAATAATTACTTTGTTTTGTATAACAGTTATTTATTTATATGGTGACCAATGATTTCAATACATTCACGTATCATTTTCAAACCGAAAGAGAATATAAATTTAAATTTACTTAGAAGAAAAAAAAAACATTTTCATTAAAAAGAAACTAGTGAAAATATTCCTCTTTTTTTGAATAGTACAAAATTTTTAAAGCAGAAACCGTCCAATTAAGAAAAAAAAGATTAAAATTAGATCACAATTCACCAGAAAATACAATTGAAAGGGTAGAAAGGGCGAAGGTCGATAACTCAAACGGACGGACTAACCCTTATTTAATATTAAAATGTATTTGTTCTAAATGTATTTTTGTTTGACCAAATAAACAATTTAAAATCTATAAAAAATCAGTTGATTTTTTTCTAAAAAAACGTTCTAAAGTTAATCTAAAATAGAATACGATAATAGTAAAAAAGTTTTCAGTGAAGAAACATAATTTTTTTTAAATAATTTCGAATAATTTTTTTTAAATAATTACTTTTTTTTAATTAATTACAATTAAAACAGTTGAAAATTTGAAAAATAATCTGTCTCTCTATTTGTTCTCATTTTCTCTCTATTTAAAAACAACTTGAACATTTTCAATTTGAAAAATAACAGTCTAAAATTTTTCATATTTTAGAAATAAATACAATTTTTGTATTTAATTTACTGAAAACATAATTTGCTTGAAAACAGGTTTTTGTAAAAAAAAAATAGGATATCTGTGGTGAAACACTTTAAACAGTTTAAAAACTAAATAAATTATTAATTTACTTATAATATTTAAAATTTTATTACAAAAAGTAAAATTAATGATGAAAATTTATTTAAAAAATAATTCGATAATATTTCGTAGGTAATATTTTCATGTTTTTCTAATTATTAGTTAATTTTTTACAGAGTAAAGGAAAATACATTTTTATTATTATTTAAAGAAAAACAATTGAAACCCTAATAGAAATTTTATAAAATTTAGCCGGAAAAGTTTCAAATTTTATTAAATAATTGAATTAATAAAAAAATAATAGTTAAACGATTTGAGGAAAGCAGGTTTAGAACTTGAATTAATTTATAAAATGACAATTTTTATAATTTTATAATTTTTGAATTAGGTAAAAATTTGCTTAGAACAATTTTACTGAATAACAACAATTGAAATTTTCTTAAAAACAGGAAGATAATTTGATAGTCCTTCTCTCACTCCAGGAATAAAGACTTCTGTAAAAAAAATTTTGAATTTGAATTTGAATTTTTGAATATTCGAATATTTGAATGTCCAAATATTTGAAAATTTTATAGTTTGAAAATTGGAAATTTTGAACATATGAAAATTTGAAAAAATACTCGATAATGCAAACTGGAAAACATAATCACAATGGATACATTTTTTTTAAATTTAATAACAGATTTGTTTAATCACTTCAAATACTTAAATTAATTTACCTAAAAATGAATTGAAATTCTACCAGAAATAAATATAAAATTAATGACCAGTAGATTTTTTAAATATTTCAAAATTGAGCTTAAAACCCAAAAGAATCAATTAATTAAAATTTAACAAAAAATAAATTGCAAATTACAAAGAAGGATAGTTGAAAACAAGAAAGGTACACTTTTATATTTGCTAAAAATTAGTTACAAAATTTCCTTATTTTCTATTTACTTTCTCCATATATTCCTAGAATTTTTTACATCCTGCTTTATCTTATCGGAATTATCTAGGATTATCTTAACTTAATTCTAAGAAAAAAATCCTTTTGGATTCCAAATTTTGCAGAAATGTTTGTTTCCGAAATGTCAATTTTTAGATTTTTCCTAAATATTTGACTCTAGAAGAAATCTTGAATTATTTTCAAGGAGTTTTTTGAAAATATTATTTATTATACAGCAATTACTCATTCAATTTCTTGTCTATATATATATTTTTTTTTAAATTTACGCTTTAGAATCCTAAATTTTCTAGCAATTTTTAAATTTATTGATTTCTTAAGTTTCCTAAAACAAAATTTTTCTTTTATATTTATCAAGAATTTTTAAAATTATTTTTAGGTAATCAATGTGGAATTTCTATTCTAAATTTATAAGGAAAAACTCGAGGTTTATAAAAAAAAACTTAGCATGCTGTTGCGGAGTTTTCTAGAAATTTTTATTTTATTAAATTTTACAATAATATTCTACAATGTCTTTACCTTATTATTTTATTAAGGATTTCTCTTAATTAATTTGTTTAAATTTTTAAATTTTTAAATTCCCGGAATTTCCAGATTACTAATATTTTCAATATTTTAGTCAAAGTTTCTAGAAGTTTCTTATTTTGCACGAGTTAAAAAAACATCGCTTATTATCTCACGCAAAAACTTCTTTTCTATTTTTAGAAAAAAAAAAAACAGATGACACATTGCAGGTGGCAGATGACATTTGATGAGTGACAATAACAGATTTTGATTGACACATAACAGAGGATAGATTGACGATAGATGAGTGAGAGTTAACAGATAAGAAACAACACATATCATATGACTTGTGAAAAATAACAGATGGCAGATGAAAGATGCTGGATGATAGATGAGACATGACCGATAACGGATTAGATTTTAGATTAGACATATTGCAAATAAATGAATGGCAAGTGACTAATGGCACATTGCAGGTGGCAAGAAACACTTGTGAAAAATAACAGATATCACATTATAGATGATACATTATAACTGACCGTTAACGGATTCAGATTTTAGATGATAGATGTAAATAAATGAATGACAAGTGGAAGGTGACAGATGGCATTTGATGAATGACAAGTAACCGATTTTGGTTGAGACATAACAAATGGTAGATGATAGATTGAAGATAGATGATTGTTAGATAACAGATAAGAAACAACAAAAATCATATAACAGATGATAGATGAATAACGAAATTAGATTTTAGATGAATGATAGCAAATAAATGAATGTCAAGTGACAGATGACACATTGCAGATGGTAGAGGACGTTTGAAGAATGATAAATAACAGATTTTGCTTGACACATAACAGATGGCAGATGATAGATTATGATGGCGTATGATAGCTTTAGTTTTCTTCTACCAAGTATTAATACAGACAATAATTGGCATGTGATAGATGACACATGACAGATGATTGATGACACATAATAAATGACTGTTTCAGGTGACTGATGGTAAGTTACAGACGACAATCAAATATCATTTACTAAGTCAACTTTTAACTTTTAACTGGCGCCTGTCAAATTTTAACTCTCAACTGTCATTGGTCAATTCTCATTTTGAATGTATCAAAAGAGTCAGATATTTTATGTTAACTGACATATGTCAAATTTTCATGTCACCTGTCAAGTGGTATTTCTTATATTACTTTAGCTTGCAAAACTGTTAATCCGTAATTGTTAACTGCCATTTGCTAGCTACCTTCTATTAACTGTCATCTGTCATTTGTGAATCAATAAACAACTCTCAGGTTTAATATAACATCTGTTAATTTTCATCTGCTGTCTTCTATCAACTGTCTTCTATCAACTCTCATCTGTCATTGACAATTATTATGTTTGATATATAATTTGTTGACTCACAACTATCATCTGCCATCTATCAACTTTCATCACTCATCTAACGTCCATTAACTGCCAATTGTTATTTAATATCCATCAACTATTAACTGTCCTCCATTAAATAATAACATTTATTTGTCATCTGTCAATTCTTATATTTAATACATCAACTGTTAACTCTTAACTGAAACATAACATCTCTCAACTGATTTTGTCATCTTGAATTTGTCATTTTTAATCTGTTAATAATCAAATATCATCAATTAAGTCATATCTGTAATATGTCAACTTTCAACATTTACTTATCGTCTGTCAAATGTTAAGTCTCAACTGCCAATTATCAATTTTCTTTTTAAATGCATCAAAACATATGTCAACTTTTACCTGCCACCTGTCAAGTGTCGATTCTAATCTTACATTAGCTTAGCAAAAAAAATTCTAAATTTCTAGAAAAAATTGCTTAACACTTTTTAAATTTTAAATGATCGTAAAACATCATTTGAAATCGTTCAAGAACATTTTAAATCGTTCGAGATTGTTCAAGATCGTTCAAGATCATTCGAAATAATTACAAGTAGCTAAACATATATATTATAATTTCATTTGTTTAACTGTGTTATAATTATTTTCTGTAAAATGGATTTTCCGTTAATAAATATTATTATTATTATTATTAAATCATTTAAAATTATCAGAAATCACATGATTATTTAAGATAATTCAATATCTTTTAAAATCATTCAAAATTATTCAAGATCATTTAACCTCATTACAGATCGTTTTAAATGATTTTGAGAGATCTTTAACAGTCTGTCAAAATCATTCGAGATCGTTCAAGATCGTTCAACATCATTCAACATCAATCAAAATCGTTCAATATCATTTAAAATTATTCGAGGTCGTTTAATTGTTTAAGATTATTTAAAATCAATCGAGATCGTTCAATATCATTCAAAATCAATCATATTCGTTTACGATCGCTCGCGATCGCTTAATATCATTTGAGATCATTCAAGATCGTTCAAGATCATTAGAGATAATTTTAAATCGTTTAAGGTTATTCGAGATTATTCGCGATCATTCAAAACTGCTCAAAATCCTTCAAGATCGTTCAAAATAGTTTAAGATAAATAAAAATTACATAAAATCATTTAAGATTATTTAATTTGACCTGTGTAAACTGTATATTTGTCAAACACCAATAAACATGATTATGATTATGATTATGATCATTAAACATCATTAGATATCCTTTATTATCGTTCGAGATCGTTAATCTCAATCTCTCAAATACATTTAAAATCGTTGAAGATCACTAATTCAACATCATTTGATTTGATTTATTAATTTATTGGTGCCAAATATATTATTACACAGATCATACATACATGTGGGATATGCATAACAATTAATCATGATTTAAAATCATTCGAATTTGTTTAAGATCAACCAAAATCAGTGAGATCGTTCAGAATCATTCGAGATCATTCAAAATCGTTTATGATCATTCAAGATCGTTCAAGATTATTCGATACCTCAAAATCGTTCGGTATCTTTCAACGTCATTCAAGATCATTTAACATAATTTAAGATTGTTCAAGGAATTCAAGGTCATTCGAGATTATTTACGAATGTTTAATATTATTTAAAATTATTACAGTTTCTTCAAGATCAATTAAGACCCTTCGAAATTGTTCAGGATTATTCGAGATAATTCAAATCAAGATTATTCGACACCGTTCAAGATCAGATTATTTACGATCGTTAAGAATCGTTCAAGATTATTTGAGATTATTCAAAATCAATCGAAATCTTTCAATATGATTCAAGATCATTCGCGATCGTCCAATACCATTTGAGATCATTCAAGATAGATCAAGACCATTACAGGTCTTTTGAAATCGTTTAAGCTTATTCGAGATCGTTCGAGATCATTCGAAATCGTTCAAAATCATTCAGGATCGTTCAAGATAGTTTATGTTAATTAAAAAAGATCAGAAATCATTTAAGATTATTCAAGATCATTTAACATCATTACAGATGGTTTAAAATTATTTTGAGAGATCTTTAACGACCTTTAAGAATCATTCGAGGAGATCGTTCAAGATCATTTAACATAATTTAAAATCGTTCAAGAACATTCCAGCTCGTTCAAAATCATTCGAGATAATTCAAAATCTTTCAAGATTATTTGACACTGGTCGAGTTCAGATTATTAGAGATCGTTTAAGATCATTTTGAATAATTTGTGATCGTTAAGAATTATTCGAGATCATTCGAAATTATTCGAGATCGTTTATTCGTTGAAGATTATTTAAAATCAATTGAGTTTGTTCAATATTATTCAAAATCAAACATGCTCGTTCGAGATCGTTCGCGATCGTTCAATATCATTTGATATAATTCAAGATAGTTCAAAATCAAGATGATTTAGGATCATTCAAAATAATTTGAGATTTGAATCGTTAAAGATAATTTAATTCAAGATTCGAGATTATTCGAGATGGTTCAAGAACATTCAAGATCATGCGAGATCGTTTAAAATCATTTTTTTTCTAGATTTATAGAATTTAGATTGTATGAATTCTCCCGCTTGAAATTTGTTCTGGAGATTGTCAGCAATTCTTTCTTCATCTAGTTGAATATTTCTGAAATAATCATTCGAATTTGTTTAAGATCAACCCAAATCAGTGAGATCGTTCAGAATCATTCTAAATCTTTCAAAATCGTTCAAGATTATTCGACACCTCAAAATCGTTCGGTATCTTTCAACTTCATTCCAGATAATTTAACATAATTCCAGTTTGTTCATTCGCCATTTGAGATCATTCAAAATAGATCGAGACCATTCCAGGTCGTTTGAAATCGTTTAAGCTTATTCGAGATCGTTCGAGATCATTCGAAATCGTTCAAAATCATTCAAGATAGTTTATGATAATTAAAAATTATCAGAAATCATTTAAGATTATTCAAGATCATTTACAGATAGTTTAAAATGATTTTGAGAGATATTTAACGACCTTTAAAAATCATTCGAGGAGATCGTTCAAGATCACTAAAGATTATTTAACATAATTTAAAATTGTTCAAAATCATTCGAGTTCGAGATAATTCAAAATCTTTCAAGATTATTTGACACTGGTCGAGTTCAGATTATTAGAGATCGTTTAAGATTATTTTGAATAATTTGTGATCGTTAAGAATCATTCGAGATCGTTTAATCGTTGAAGATTATTTAAAATCAATCGAGTTTGTTACATATTATTCAAAATCAAACATGTTCGTTCAAGATCGTTCGCGATCGTTAAATGTCATTTGATATAATTCAAGGTAGTTCAAAATCAAGATGATTTAAGGTCATTCAAAATAATTTGAGATCATTTATAATCGTTAAAGATAATTTAATTCAAGATTCACTCTAGATCGTTCAAAATCGTTCGAGATTGTTCGAGATGGTTCAAGAACATTCAAGATCAGGCGAGATCGTTTGAAATCATTTTTCTCAAGATTTAAAGAATTTAGATTGTATTAATTCTCCCGTTTGAAATTTATTCTGGAGATTTTAAGCAATTCAAAAAATCAAGATGATTTAAGATCATTCAAAATAATTTGAGATCATTTAGAATCGTTAAAGATAATTTAATTCAAGATTCACTCTAGATCGTTCAAAATCGTTCGAGATGGTTCATGAACATTCAAGATCATGCGAGATCGTTTGAAATCATTTTTCTCAAGATTTAAAGAATTTAGATTGTATTAATTCTCCCGCTTGAAATTTATTCTGGAGATTTTAAGCAATTCTTTCTTCATCTAGTTGAACATTTCTGAAATACAGTTAAATTAAAGAAAAGAGTTGAGGAGAACACTTGCAACGCATGCAAAAGGATACTGTTTATTTTAAGTGATTACATCAAAAGCTATGCAAGAATTTTTTTTACACGTAAATGGTATTTAACTTCCTGAAGATCCAAAAATATTTCACATACTGTCATGTGAACTTCTAGAAGAATTTTTATAGGTATGTCGTTTTTTGTTGTAGCGGAAAAATACCTAAAAGTAAACAGCGTTTCCTCATTGTTATGTTCACAGTGTGTAAATGACTTCTAAACCAATAAAGCGCCAGTCAGACAAATCGAAGCCAAAAGCAACGGCTTGATTAATCGCCGGCAATGAATTAAGCAGCCCGAAACAATCGCCGTTCCGTACGTACATTAAATTAATCTCCATATTTGTAGACATTCGACACATGTAATAATTTACTACCGTTATAGTTTTAATTAAGAATGTAATTGAACCGGCGGGCGTCGGTTGCGCAGGTCCGAAGGCGAAATGCAAATAAGTCGTTAGCGATTCCGAGGCAATAAATATGGCCGCTAACGACACTGCATTTCGCATTGTCGTGCTTTTTATTTTATTGTCCTATCGATAAATATTGACATTTGATTCGGTAAATGTCAGCGTGACCCATCCCGCCGCGTCCAGAATTGAATGGCCTCATCGTGAGCATAAATTTTCCGCATTACAACCTTTTACCATTAACACGTGAATCTTGTTACCGATAATGAAATATTATTTTAAAGGTAATTGGTCGTGAATGATGGGACGACTTTTTCATCAGGTGTTATAATCTGGTCAATAAGCTTTAAAATTTCTTAGAAATCATCGTTATGGTTTTAAAAATCTTTTGAAGAAATGAATACAAAAAATTGATTTGAATTTCCTTCTTGGTTAGCATCCAGCTAACAAATATACT
This sequence comes from Ontholestes murinus, assembly GCA_963969525.1. Classification (NCBI taxonomy): domain Eukaryota; kingdom Metazoa; phylum Arthropoda; class Insecta; order Coleoptera; family Staphylinidae; genus Ontholestes; species Ontholestes murinus. The sequence continues at coordinate 54,156,917 of OZ018397.1, forward strand.
ATTTGGCCCAAAACTTCTAACAAAGTTGATACATCCAAATCACAGCTGTAGTTTTCAGTTAGGTAAAGTTTTAGATGACACTTTACCTAACTCAAAACTACATCTGTGATTTAGACTTATCAACTTTGTCAGAAGTTTTGGACTATGTAGGATGAGGACACCTGGAAACCACATTTACTAACAGGATTATTTTATAAGCGTTTCTTTGTTTGTTCTAAATTTAACAAATTTGTTAATGCTCTACAAATTTTTAAGCCTAATGGCCATGCAGAGCAAAGAGAGTTCTTTAATTATTGAACCTTAACAAGTGGATACTAATTTTTCAAGCAATTACTTTTTTTTTGGTCAAACTCAAGAGAAATAATTTGTAGCAATAAATTCACCTAGTTATTACAAAACACCAAACAAATCATTTCACTCCGTTAAAGCACTCAAACCTAACCACGTAGGAAGTACACATTTGCATCACGTAATCGATACCACAAACCGTTTAACGCGAATCAAATATCACCACGAGATTAATTCTTTCACTTTCCCATCTACGCGTACGAATAGAATTACTGTAATTAATAAAATCGTATTTATATAAGACGCAATTACCACCGGCCTAAAAGAACCGACTCCGGGGGGAAAGTCCTGTCCAAATAATAATAATTTTTGTATTAATTTTTTATTTTTTTTAGTTGCGTGTTTGCGCACGCCCGTTTAGCCTTAAGTCGGTTGCGCAACGCAAGCGCAGTGCGTTTAATTAGCAATTAATCATTCCCGAATCATATCAATCATCGTGCGGCGCAGAAGTGAAAGTGGACTACTTTAAATATTGTCTGCACGGCTTCAAATTAAGGAGATCATTAAAGTGTGTGTTAACAAATTTTAGTTTTTTTTGTGTGTGTGTGTGTATACGTATACCTACGGGAAGATCGTATCTAGCGTTATGTCGTCGTCGAGGAATGTGAAAATGGGTATCGTTAGCAGCGTGATTGTACAATTAGTTTTCAGAAACTAACCTAAAGTCATTTGAAGAATTTACAATCGACAGAATTGTTCCATCATTAAAATCGTTATGTATATAAGAAGTAAAATTATATTTACTCTTAAATTTTCAGGATTTGTCCTTAATTGTAAAGTTTTTAACTTCCTGTAAAAATTAATTGCCTAATCAAAGCTAGAAATAAAATAGAAGCTCTCAAAACTTGGGAATTCAAATTATTTTCGATGAATTAAAAAATTGTAAAAATGAAACCACTGAAAAAAACTGAAAAAAATTCTTTAAATTTTCAGGATTTGTCCTTAATTGAATAGTTTTTGACTTCCTGTAAAAATAATTGCCTAATCCTGGTTGGAAATGAATCGTAAATATATTTTTTTTCGCCGAATTAAAAAATTGTAAATACAAAATCACTGAATATAAATACTTAAAATTTTCAGAATTTATCCTCAATTGAATAGTTTTTGTCTTTTTCAAAAAATTATTGCCTAATCATGGCTAGAAATAAAATGGCAGCTCTCAAAATTCGAATGATGGAAAATAAAATTGTTTTCGCTCAATTAGCAATTGTAAAAATGAAACCACTAAATAAAATTGCTTTAAATTTTTAGGATTTGTCCTCAATTGAATAGTTTTTAACTTCATGTAGAAAAAATTGCCTAATCGTGACTAAAAATAAAATGGCACCACTCAGAACTTGCATGATGGAAAAATAAAATTGTTTTCGTTTAAGATCATTTAAGATCGTTTAGGCACATTCGAGCTCATTCTAGATCATTCAAGCTCGTTCAAGATCATTTGAAATCATTCAAGATAGTTCAAGATCATTTAAAATCATGCGATATCGTTTAAAATCATCCAAAATCATTCAAAATTGTTCTAAATCGTTTATTATTTAGATTTAAAATCGTTCGATATATTTTAAGATCATTCGAGATTGTTCAAGATCATTCAAGATCGTTCAAAGTCATTTAAGACCACTCAAGATCAGTCAAGATCATTTAAAATCAAGCAAGATGATTCAAGATTCTTTATGAACGTTTAAGATTATTTAAACTCATTAGAGATCCTTCAATATCAATAAAGAGAATTTGAGATCGTTCAAGATCATTGGAGATCATTCAAAATCGTTCAAGATCGTTCAAGATCATTTTAAGTAATCTAAAATTATTCCAAATAAATTGTTTTTTTTTTCGTTTAAGATAATTTGAGATCGTTTAGGCACATTCGAGTTCATTCGAGATCATTCAAGCTCGTTCAAGATCATACGAAATCGTTCAAGATAGTTCAAGATCATTTAAAATCATGCAATCTCGTTTAAAATCATTCAAGATAATTCTAAATCATTTATTATTTAGATTTAAAATCATTCGATATGGTTTAAGATCATTCAAGATAGTTCAAGATCATTTGAAATCATCCGAAATTATTTAAGATTATTCAAGATAATTCAACATCATTCGAGATTGTTCAAGATCATTCGAGATCGTTCAAGATCATTCAAGATCATTCAAGACCATTCAAGACCGGGCAAGATCATTTAAAATCATGCAATATCAATCAAGATCCTTTACGAACGTTTACGATTATTTAAACTCATTAGAGATCTTTCAATATCAATCAAGAGCATACGAGATCGTTGAAGATCATTGGAGATCATTCAAAATCGTTCAAGATCATCCAAGATCCTTCAAGATCATTTCAAGTAATCTAAAATTATTCCAAATAAATTGTTTTTTTTTCGCTTAAGATCATTTGAGATCGTTCTCGAATGTGCCTAACATTCGAGCTCATTCGAGATCATTCAAGCTCGTTCAAGATCATTCGAAATCGTTCAAGATAGTTCAAGATCATTTAAAATCATGCAATCTTGTTTAAAATCATTCAAGATAATTCTAAATTAGTTATTATTTAGATTTAAAATCATTCGATATGGTTTAAGATCATTCAAGATAGTTCAAGATCATTTGAAATCATTCGAAATTATTTAAGATTATTCAAGATAATTCAACATCATTCGAGATTGTTCAAGATCATCCAAGATCGTTCAAGATCGTTCAAGATCATTTTAAATAATATAAAATTATTCCAAATCAATTGTTTTTTTAGTTTTTTTTAGAAAATATAAAAATATTTATAATCAATTAATAATAATAATAATCTTTATTTTCTAAGGATATACATTAATTACAAAAAGAAGTATATTATCTATTGTTACTTCATTTTTGATTGATAAAAATTAAATTGCTTCAACTGTTTTATTTTAGATGCTTTTTTCAATGAAACTTTGGACATGTTTTTATTACAGAATTCAATTGTTTTCTTCAGTTTTTTTTACTTAAAATTTGTTTCAAAGACATTCAAAATCGTTCAAGATCATTCGAGCCGATTCTAGATCAGTCAAGATCGTTCAAGATCATTCGAAAATATTCGAAATTGTTCAAGATTATTCACGAGCTTTCGAGATCGCTCAATATATTCGAGATCATTTAGGATCGTTAGAAATTATTCAAAATCGTTCAATACCATTCCAGGCAGTTCAAGATCATTCAAAATCGTTCGAGATCGTTTAAGATAATTCAAGATAAATCAAAATTTTTTGAAAAAATCATTCAAAATAATTTAAAATTATTCAAGATCATTCAACATCATTCGATTTTGTTCAAGATCATTAGAAATAATTCGAGATTGTTTACAATGATTCGAGATCGTTCAAGATCTCTCAAAAACATTCGATATCGTTCAAGATCAATCAAGATCGTTTCCGAACGTTTAGAATAATATAAAATAATTCGAGATCAATCAAGATCATTCTAGACCGACAAGGATCATTCAAAATCGTTCAAGATCATTCTAAATAATTCAAGATCGTTTAAGATTATTCGACACCGTTCGAGATCAGTTTAATAGAGATCGTTTAAGATAATTTGAGATAATTAAAGATCATTTGAGATGATTCAAAATTATTGACATCGCTTAAACGTTTAATATTATTCAAAATCGAGAACCTTCGATATCACTTAAGATCCTTCAAATTCGTTCACGATCATTCGAGATCGTTCAAGATCATTCAAAATCGTTCAAGATCATTCAAGACCGTTTAAAATCATTGGGGATCATTCAAAATCATCTAAAATTATTCCAAATCAATTTTTTTAGTTTTATTTTTTGTAAAATATATAAATATTTATTATAGATTTGATAAAATTGAATTATTTCAACTGTTTTATTTTAGATGCTTTTTTAATGAAACTTTGGACATACTTTTATTATAGAATTCAAGTGTTTTCTTCAGTTTTTTCACGTAAAATTTATTTCAAAGGCATTCAAAATCGTCCAAGATCATTCGAACCGATTCGAGATCAGACAAGATCGTTCAAGATCATTCGAAAATGTTCGAAATTGTTCAAGAATATTCACGACCTTTCAAGATCGCTCAAGACTATTCGAGATCGTTTAAGATCATTAGAAATTATTCAAAATCGTTCAATACCATTTCAGATAGTTCAAAATCCTTCAAAATGGTTCGAAATCGTTCGAAAGATAAATCAAGATTATATGAAATCATTAAAAAAAATTAAAGATTATTCAAGATCATTCGATATTGTTCAAGATCATTAGAAATCATTCGAGATCGTTTAAGATCTCCCAAAATCTTTCGATATCGTTCAAGATCAATCATAATCTTTCAAGATCATTTACGAACGTTTAAGACTTTATAAAATAATTTGAAATCAATCAAGAACATTCAAGATCGACAAGGATCATTTCAAAATCGTTCAAGATCATTCTGAATCATTCGAAATCTTTCGAAATCTTTCAAGATCGTTCAAGATTATTCGACACCGTTCAAGATCACCTTAATAGAGATCGTTTAGAATCATCTAAAATTATTCCAAATCAATTTTTTTTAGTTTTATTTTTTGTAAAATATATAAATATTTATTATCGATTTGATAAAATTGAATTACTTAAACTGGTTTATTTTAGATGGTTTTTTAATGAAACTTTGGACACACTTTTATTACAGAATTTAATTGTTTTCTTCATTTTTTTTAAGTTAAATTTGTTTCAAAGGCTTTCAAAATCGTTCAAGATCATTCGAAAATATTCGAAATTGTTCAAGATTATTCACGACCTTTCGAGATCGCTCAAGACTATTCGAGATCGATTAAGATCATAAGAAATTATTAAAAATCGTTCAATACCATTTCAGATAGTTCATTCAAAATCGTTCAAGATCGTTTAAGATAATTCAAGATAAATCAATATTATTTGAAAAATCATTCAAAATAATTTAAGATTATTCAAGATCATTCAACATCATTCGATATTGTTCAAGATCATTAGAAATAATTCGAGATCGTTTAAATGATTTGAGATCGTTTAAGATCACTCGTTCAAGATCAATCAAGATCATTTCCGAACGTTTAGAATTATATAAAATAATTCGAGATCAATCAAGATCATTCAAGACCCACAAGGATCATTCAAAATCGTTCAAGATCATTCTAAATCATTCAAGATCGTTTAAGATTATTCGACACCGTTCAAGATCAGTTTAATAGAGATCGTTTAAGATAATTTGAGATAATTAAAGATACTTCAAGATCATTTGAGATGATTCAAAATCTTTGATTACGCTTAAACGTTTAAGATTATTCAAAATCTATAGAGAATCTTCGATATCGCTTAAGATTAATCAAATTCGCTCACGATCATTCGAGATCGTTCAAGAACATTGGAGATCATTCAAAATCGTTCAAGATCATTCAAGGTCGTTCAAGATCATTGGATATAATTCAAAATCATCTAAAATTATTCCAAATCAATTTTTTTTAGTTTTATTTTTTGTAAAATATATAAATATTTATTATCGATTTGATAAAATTGAATTATTTCAACTGTTTTATTTTAGATGATTTTTTAATAAAACTTTGGACATATTTTTATTATAGAATTCAATTGTTTTCTTCATTTTTTTTAAGTTAAATTTGTTTCAAAGGCTTTCAAAATCGTTCAAGATCATTCGAGCCGATTCGAGATCAGTCAAGATCGTTCAAGATCGTTCGAAAATATTCGAAATTGTTCAAGATTATTCACGACCTTTTGAGATCGCTCAAGATTATTCGAGACCGTTTAAGATCATTAGAAATTATTGAAAATCGTGCAATACCATTCCAAGATCATTCAAAATCGTTTGAGTTCGTCTAAGATAATTCAAGATAAATCAAAATCATTTAAGATTATTCAAGATCATTCAGCATCATTCGATATACTGTTCAAGATCATTAGAAATTATTCGAGATCGTTTAAAATGATTCGAGATCGTTTAAGATCTCTCAAAATTATTCGATATCGTTCAAGATCAATCAAGATCCTTCAAGATCATTTACGATCGTTTAAGACTGTATAAAATAATTTTGTGATAAATCAAGATCATTCAAGATCGACAAGGATAATTTCAAAATAGTTCAAGATCATTCTGAATCATTCGAAATCTTTCAAGATCGTTCAAGATTATTCGACACCGTTCAAGATCACCTCAATAGAGATCGTTTAAGATCATTTGAGATCATTAAAGATCCTTCAAGATCATTTGAGATGATTCAAAATCATTCGATATCGTTTAAACATTTAAGATTATTCAAAATCTATGGAGAACCTTCAATATCATTTAAGATCCATCAAATTCGCTCACGATCATTCGAGATCGTTCAAGATAAATCAAGAGTAATAGAAATTATTCAAGAATATTCTAGAATATTTGAGTTCATTCATAAGCATTCTAGATCGTTCGAGGCCTTTTAAGATCATTCGAAATCATTCAAAATCGTTCTAGATCAGCCAAAATCATTCAGGATCGTTGAGGATCATTCGGGAAATTGTAGAAAATATTACAATTGTTTTTTGTTTATGATTTTCTGTAAAAATAACTGAATTCAATTCCTATTCATGGCTAGACATAAAATGATAGCTCTCAAAACTTCAATAATAGGAAATAAAATTGTTTCCACTGAATTAAAAATTTGTACAAATGAAAGCACTTAAAAAAATTACTTAGTTTCAGTTTGTTTATTTTCAAATTTGTTGATTTCCAGGTTTTCCAGTAGATTTAATTTCCTTCCTTTCGGCTCTCTATAGAACATTTAGAATTCTTCGTTAGAGGTTTGTTTTTGAGGCAGCAGGCGATTAGCATAGGTTGAGGTGTTCTTTTCTTTTCCCATGCACTTGTATGTTCTGCAATACTTTATTCAAAATATAGTATTTTCTGATATACATTTTTTGAGTAGTCATTACGTTTTTGCAAATGCACTCCACAACTCTCGAGTTTGTTTAGTTTAGTTTTCTAGTCTAGCTTTTCTAGGTTATTGTTCGTTCTGAATGCTATTTTACAAATAATATTTTTAATTTTAGATTCAATGTTTTATTAAGAATTATTTTTCTTGAATTGGCTCAGTCGGTAGGATATCCTGCCTTTACTGTTTACACATTTTTCATTTTTGCAGTTGCAAAATTTTTCAAAATTATAATTTTTTGTAGTTTAATTCGTAGATTTAGTAAATTACACAGTTTGAATTGAACCATAAAACATTAACTACGTTTTCAACCACAATTATAATTGTGGTATAAAACCACGTAGTAAAGGTCGCAACCATCATCACGATTAAATAATTACACTATTATTTCAGTTCTGTCACATTTATTAATTTTCTCAGATCTAAAATCGTATTAATCAGTTAGATAGATAGGCATGTTTTTGTTGAATTGGCTCAGTCGGTAGGATAGCTTGACTGAAAAAATGCTGTTATGGTGACATACAAAAGTGTTATTTATATTGACATACTCTTCACGAAATCCAAAAAACAAACAACTTTATTTATAAAAAGAAATTTAGAAAAATACTTTCATTACATTGTAAAATATTGCTACATAGATTTACCTTAAATGTTTTTTCTGCAACATTTAAAGGAAAACTTGCAGATAATTCAACAATAAGTTTTTCAAACTAGGATACTGAGGTATAAAATACTGCTTACTGTTTCTAAATAACAACAAAGAAAACCAGAAGAAGGTTGATCTTCTGGCTTAAGTAATTGACGTAATTTATTTTTTTAGTAATCTATCCAACCAGACGTATTAAAATCGAGCGCGATCAAACGCACGCGCCGATGATTTAACGTTTCAATTACATGAAATATAATTTATGTCCATAACAGAATTAACACATTTCCGTAATCACAATACAAATTCTCACATATGCATTAGCCGCGTCGGGCATGAATCACACAATGAATAATGCAAATCAACTGCGACCGCGACAACTGTATCAATTATACATCAAGTGTGAATTGAATTACAAACATTTTTCCGAGAGCCGCCGCCGCAACAAATGCACCATTAAACCGTTTACGTGTTTTTTTTTTTTTTTGGTAAATTTATTTTACTTTCGCACTTTATCGAATACAAACGGTTACGCGGACGCTAATAAGCAATAATTGCCCATCCAAACATGACGGTCCGGCGACGCTAATTAGAAGTACAAGCTGCGGCACTGGTAGCTGCTGGAGGAATGTACATTTTCTCCGCGCACTGGCCGGAGAAGAAAGTGAACAATGCGAGAAAGATTAATTCCACTTCAGATGAGAGACATTGGATAGTAAATATGTACATATGTATAGGTGCTGGTCTCGGTACAACAATAGAACAACAGCCCACATTAGACACATAGAGACATGAATTATTTTCTCCCTTCGCCAGGGTCACGTCCAGCCATTTTAATTGCGGTATTATATGTCTTATAAATAATTGATACACTGGAATATGTATGGCCTGTTCGTGATAAATATTTATTAACGTTCAACCTCTAATAATAGCACCATCTATGACGTTTCATTAAAGAAAACTAATGAAATACTCGAAAATTACTGAGCAAATTGTTAATGTTTCTTTTTGTAAAGGAAATTCCACCTCATTATTAAATGAGTAAAAACTTCCAGATTGAAATGCATCTTTGGAACATCTAAAAAAATATCATAGGTCCACAAAATCAGCAAAAGCACCTCTTATATGCACACTTAAAAAGCATTTATATTGCGAAAACTAAATATTTTTTCTGTAATATATATATAACCATTATAATTTTGAGAAGAAAATATTACCCTACATATTATAAAATAATTTGATTATAACCTAAACCCGTTGGAATTTTTTAATTCGAACAGGTCGTTCATGAAATACAGCAGAAAATGTTAAAACAATTGAACGTCGGCCCATATTATCTGCTCATAACTCATGCAATTTTCATTAGATTTTATTGCGGTTTTCATAATTACATTCAACAAACGATTCTATATAGCAGTGCACATAAAATATTCTGCTGGAATAAAACCAATCGCTATAATTTTAAATAAACTCAAGTCTTATAATCTTGTAGTTATAGTATACGTTGATAATAAACTAAAACCGTTTTAATTTTTATAATTAAACATTTGGTTCATTAAATACAGAGGAAAACGTTAAAACAAGTGAACATCGGCGTATAATTTTGCTCATAACTCATGCAAATTTCATCAGATTTTAATGAGGTTTTCATAGTTACATTCCGCAAACGATTATTTATAAAACTACACATAAACATTTTTGCTGTAATAAAAATAATTACTATAATTTTAAACAAATATAAGAGGCAAATTTTAAAAATTTAAACTATTATAACGCATATTGTAGCATATATTGATTATAAACTAAAACTGTTTTAATTTTCAAAATTGAACAATCCATTAATGAAATCTAGAAGAAAACGTTAAAACAATAGAACATCGAGCTATATTTTTCTTCATAACTTATGCAATTTTCAAGAGATTTTAATACGGATTTTATAATTACATTTTACAGACAATTTCGCATAATATTTAAAATGAATATTTTTTTGTAATAAATACAAGTATTAAAATATTATCGTTGCATATTGTAGAACATGTTGATTATAACCCAAAACCGTTAAAATTTTTAAAATCAAACAAGCCGTTCATGAAATACGGAAAAAAACATTAAAACAATTGAACATCGCCCACTATTATTTGCTTATAGCTTATGCAATTTTCATCAGATTTAAATACAGTTTTCATAATTACATTCTACAATTGATTCCTTATAATACTAAAGATAACTAATTTTTCTGTAGTAAATATAACCTTTATAATTTCAAGAAAGAAATGCATATTGTAGACTACGTTGATTATAAACCAAACCCGTTGGAATTTTTTAAATTAAATAAGTCGTTCATGAAATACAGCAGATAATGTTAGAACAATTGAACGTCGGCCCATATTATCTGCTTATAACTCATGCAATTTTCATCAGATTTTAATGCGGTTTTCATAATTACTTTCCACAAGGAATTCTGTATAATGGTACACATAAAATATTCCGCTGTAATAAAAACAATCGCTATAATTTAAAATAAATTCAAGTCAGTCATAAAACTGTAATAACGCATGTTGTAGTATATGTTGATTATAAACTAAAATTGTTTTAATTTTTAAAATCGAATATTTGGTTCATTAAATACAGAGGAAAACGTTAAAAACAATTAAACATCGACGAATATTTTTGCTCATAATTCATGGGATTTTTCTTGGATTTAAATGCAGTTTTTATAATTATATTTCAAAAATGATTCTTTACAATAATCAAAATAAACAATGTTGCTTTCATATATACACATACATGTATTATAATTTAATAATGTTATAACTTAAAAAAAAACTATTGTAACGCATATTCTAGAACACGTTGATTTGAACCTAAAACCGTTGGAATTTCTAAAGTTAAACAATTCGTTTATAAAATACGGAAGAAAACGTAAAAACAATTGAACGTCGGCGCATATTTTTGCTTATAACTCATACAATTTCCATCAAATTTAAATACGGTTTTCATAATTACATTCTACACACCATTCCTTATATTGCTAAAAATAAATATTTTTTCTGTAATAAATACAAACATTATAATTTTAAAAATAAAACTATTGCCTTTGCATATGAAAGATCACGTTAATTATTATCTAAAACCGTTGGAATTTTAAAAATGAAACAATCCGTTCATGAAATGAAGAAAACGTTAAAACAATTGAACATCAGCGCGCATAACTCACGCAATTTTCATCAGATTTTAATACGGTTTTCATAATTCCATTCCAAAAATGATTCCCTATAATAGTACACATAAACAATTTTACTGTAATGTAAGCATCACTGTAATTTAAAATAAATACAAACGTTATAATTTCAAAACGAAAACTATTGTAACGTATGTCGTAATATATGTTGTTTATAAACTAAAACTGTTTTAATTTTCAAAATTGAAAAATCCGTTCATGAGATATAGAAGGAAACGTTAAAACAATTGAGCATCGATTCATATTTATGCTCATAACTCATGCAGTTTTCATCAGATTTTAATGCAGTTTTTATAAGTTTATTTCAAAAGTGATTCTTTATAATAATACAAATAAAGAATTTCGTTGTGATACATATAAACATTATAATTTTATAGAAATTCAACCATTATAACTTAAAAAAAAACAATTGTAACGAAATGTTATTGTATTTTAAAATCATTAATTGTAATGTGTGTTGTAGGTGACTCTGATTATAATTTAAATCAGTTGAAATTTTTTAAATTGAACAATTTGTTTATTAAATACAGAAGAAAGTGTTAAAACAATTGAATAACAGCCCATATTTTTGCTCAAATCTCGTTCAATTTTCATGAGGTTTTAAAGCTGTTTTCATAATTATATCCCACGAACGATTCCTTACAATATTTGAATAAAAAAATTCACTAAAGTTAACACAAGCAGTATAATTATAAGTAAAAACAACCGTCGTAACTTTCAGAAGAAAACTATTAATTTGAATATCGTAGAATGTTTATTTTAACCTAAAACCGTTGGAATTTTTAAAATTAAACAATCCGCTCATGAAATACAAAGGAAAAGGTTAAAACAATTGAACATCGGCGAGTATTTTTGTTTATAACTCATGCAATTTTCATCAGATTTGGATGCGGTTTTCATAATTATCTTCTACAAATGGTTCCTCATAATACTACACATTAACAATTTTGCTCTAACAAAATCAATCGCAATAATTTTAAATACATATAGCCGTTACAATATTAAAAAGAAATCCATTGTAACGCATATTATAGTGTTGGATGATTATAAGCTAAAACCGTTTTATTTTTTACAACTGAACAATTCGTTTATAAAATATAGATGAAAACGTTAAAAAAGTTGAACATCGACTTATATTTTTAATCATAATTCATGCAGTTTTCATCAGATTTTAATGCAGTTTTAATAATTATATTTCCAAAATGATTCTTTATAATAATCAAAATAAACAATTTTGCTGTAATATATACATAGTATAATTTAATATAAATTATAACTTAAAAAAAAAAAACAATTGTAGCACATATTGTAAAACACGTTGATTTTAACCTAAAACCGTTTGTATTTTTAAAATTGAACAATCCGTTCATGAAATATATATGAAAACATTAAAACAATTGAATATCAGCGCATATTTTTGCTTATAACTCAAACAATTTTCATCGGATTTAGATGTGGTTTTTAAAGTTACATTCGACAAAGAATTCTTTATAATGGTGCAGATTAAAAATTTTGCTATAATTAAAATAATCACTTTAATTTTAAACAAATACAAGCGTTATAATTTTAAAATGAAAACTATTATAACGCATCTTGTAGAATATGTTGACTATGAAGCAAAACCGTTTTAATTTTCAAAATTGAACAACCCGTTCATAAAATAAACAAGATAATGTTAAAACAATTGAACATAGGCGCGTATTTTTGCTCATAGTTTATACAATTTTCATCGGATTTTAATGCCGTTTTTATAATTTTATTTCGTAAATGATTCTTTATAATAATAACAATAAACATTTTTACTGTGATATATACATGCATTATAATTTAGTATAAATTTAACCGTTATAACTTCAAGAAGTAAACTGTTGTGACGCATATTGTAGAATACGTGGATTATAATCTAAAACATTTGGAATTTTTAAAATTGAACAATTGGTTCATTAAATACACAAGAAAACGTTAAAACAATAGAATATCGGCGCATATGTTTTGCTTATAACTCATGCAATTTCCCACAGATTTGCATGCTGTTTACACAATTATATTCTACACACCATTTCTTATTATATTAGATATAAATTTCCTGTTATAAATATAACCGTTATAATTTTAAACAGGCAATTATTATTCAGAATATTGTAAAATATATTGATTATGACATAAAACCGTTTGAATTTTTGAAATTAAATAATCCGTTGAATAAATATTGAAGAAAAACGTTAAAACAATCGAACATCGACATATATTTTTGATCATAACTTATGCAATTCTAATTAGATTTTGATGCAGTTTTCATAATTACATTCTACAAATCATTTCTTTTAATATTAAAAATTAATATATTTTCTGTAATAACGTGTCCTACAATATGCTGATATTTTTCTTTAAAATTATAATGATTGTAATAATTTTAAAAGAAAACTATTACTTCGCATATTAGATAGATAGATAGATAGATAGATAGTATTTATTTTATCCATTGTACTTACAAAACAAAATTCAAATATAAATTACAAACACGTTGGTTATAATCTTAAACCGTTGGAATATTTAAAATTAAACACTTCGTTCATGAAATATAGAAGAAAATGTTAAAACAATCGAAGGTCGACATTTTTTTTGGGCTTATAACTTATACAATTTTCATCAGATTTGGATGCGGTTTTCATAATTAGATTCCACAAAATATCCTTATAATAGTGGACAGAAACAATTTTGCTGTAATGAAATGAATTGCTATAATTTTAAATTAATATAAGCGTTATAATTTTAAAATGAAAACTTTCGTAACGCATCTTGTAGTATTTGTTGATTATAAATTGAAACCGTTTTAATTTTTAAAATTATACAACCCCTTCAAAAAATACAGAAGAAAATGTTGAAACAATTGAACATCGACACATATTTTTGTTTATAACTCAGGCAATCTTCATCGGAGTTAGATGCGGTTTTTATATTTACAATCGACGAACGATTCTTTATAATACTGAATATTAAAAATTTTGCTATCATAAAAACAATCGTTAAAAATCGAAAAGGACTAACATGGAAGGACGTTACAAAATTAGCCAAAGACAGAACAATATGGAAGAAGTTCATCAAAAGTTAAATCTAAATACATCCGACACGACAATAGGTGTTATAAGGAAATAAGATTATATATATATATATATATATATATATATATATATATAAACAATCGCTACAATTTTAAACAAACGTTATAATTTCAAAAAGAAAATTACGCATCTTGTGAAATATGTTGTTTACAAACTAAAACCGTTATAATTTTTAAAATTGAACCACCCGTTCATAAAATACAGACGAAAGTGTTAAAACAATTGAACATCAGCGCACATTTTTGCTCATAGTTTATATAATTTTTGTCGGATTTTAATTCAGTTTTCATAATTATATTTCAAAAATGATTCTTTACAATAGTAACAGTAAACAATTTTGCTGCGATATACACACGCATTATAATTTTATATAAATTCAACCGTTATAATTTTAAGAAGAAAACTTTTTTAACGAATATTGTAGAATGCGTGGATTATAATTTAAAACAGTTGGAATTAGTAAGATTGAACAATCGGTTCATTAAATATACAAGAAAACGTTAAAACAATTGAAAATCGGCACATATTTTTGATCATAACTCGTGCAATTTACATCAGATTTGAATGCGGTATTCATAGTTATATTTTATAAACCATTTCTTATAATATACAAGATAAATAATTTGTTTGTAATAAAAGCAATTTGTATAATTTTAAAGATAAAATTATTGTAAAGCACAATGTAAAATATGTTGATTATAACTTGAAACTAAAATTGAAGAACCCTTTTATTAAATACAAAGGAAAACGTTAAAACAATTGAACATCGGCTTTTTTTGTTTATAACTTATTTTTGTTTATAACTCATGCAATTTTCATCAGATTTGGATGCGGTTTTCATTATTACTTTCTACAAATGGTTCCTCATAATAGTACACGTCAACAATTTTGCTCTAACACAAACAATCGCAATAATTTTAAATACATATAGCGGTTACAATGTTAAAACGAACGAAATCCAATGTAACGCATTTTGTAGTGTAGGATGATTGTAAACTGAAACCGTTTTATTTTTTATAATTGAACGTTACGTTTATAAAAGACAGAAGAAAACGTTAAAAAAATTGAAGATCGACTCATATTTTTGATTATAACTTATGTAGTTTTCATCAGATTTTAATGCAGTTTTAATAATTATATTACCAAAATGATTCTTTATAATAATCAAAATAAACAATTTTGTTATGATATATACACAAATTATAATTGAATATAAATACAACTGTTATAACTTAAAAAAAAAAAACTATTGTAGCACATATTGTAAAACACGTTGATTTTAACCTAAAACCGTTTGTATTTTTAAAATCGTACAATCCGTTCATGTAATATAATTGAAAACGTTAAAACAATTGAACATCGGCGCATATTTTTGCTTATAACTCAGACAATCTTAATCGGATTCAGATGCGGTTTTCATATTTACATTCGACGAACGATTTTTTATAATAATAAATATTTTAAAAATGCTATATTTAAACAATCGCTATAATTTTAAACAAATGTTATAATTTCAAAGAGAAAATTTTTATAACGTATCTTGTAAAATATGTTGTTTACAAACTAAAACCGTTTTAATTTTTAAAATTGAACCACCCGTTCATAAAATACAGACAAAAATGTTAAAACAATTGAACATCAGCGCATATTTTTGCTCATAGTTTATACAATTTTAATCGGATTTTAATGCAGTTTTCATAATTATATTTCGAAAATAATTCTTTATAATGATAACAATAAAAAATTTTGCTGTGTTTATTTATACACACATTATAATTTTATATAATTTCATCTGTTATAATTTTTTGAAGAAAACTGTTGTAAGGAATATTGTAGAATACGTGGATTATAATATAAAACAGTTGGAATTATTAAGATTGGACAATCGGTTCATTAAATACACAAGAAAACGTTAAAACAAAAGAACATCGGTGCACATTTTTGCTTATAACTCATGCAATTTCCAACATATTTGCATGCGGTTTTCACAATTATATTCTATACGACATTCCTTATTATATTATAAATATGTTTCGTGTTATAAATATAATCATTATATTTTAAACAGGCAATTATTCAGCATATTGTAAAATATGATGATTATAACATAAAACCGTTCAATTTTTTTAGATTAAATAATCCCTTCAAAAAAATACTGAAGAAAATGTTAAACATTATTATATTTTAAACAGGCAATTATTCAGCATATTATAAAATATGATGATTATAACATAAAACTGAAGAAAATTCTACAATAAATTTTTGGCTGATTATGTTTCGAGGAATTTTCTAAAAATCTGTAAAATAACTTTCTGTAAAATTCTATAAACCTTGGAAATAATTTTAGAAATTTGTAAGAGAAATTGTTTAAAAATTTAGAAATATTGAAGAGAAATTCCTATAATAAAAATTATACAGCCTTTAAAGTAAATTCAATAATCAAAAACAAATTCAAACTCTTATACAAATAAAGCACTAATAACTAGGCTAATTCATTGATAATGGTCACTTTGGGTCCGAAATGTACATTTGGTTATTCAAATAAAATTGTGAAGAAAGGTTATTAGTGCTTTATTTGTCAAATTAATTTGATCTTCACGTAACTCAAGCAACCAATTCATCCCTTATACAAAAATTACAACTCTTAAAATCTCGAAGAAAATTTTAGACATAAGACATAATTGCTGAAAAATTGTAGAATCCTCAAAGATCATTCTAAACACTTAGAAATTTCTGGAATCTACGAAATTTTGCTAGAAATTCTTCAAATCTGTCAAAAATCTATAAAGTTAGAAGAGAATTTACTGCAAAATTTGACAACACTTGAAGACAGCTCTAAAAAACAATAAGACAAATTTCTAGAAAATTCAAGAACCCTCGAAATCTGGAAAAGATTTTACTGGCAAATCCTAAAACCCTCAAAGAAAGTTTTGAAAATCTGCAAAACAGGAAGAAACATTGAATCCTTAAAGATATTATAAAAAAATTCTAAAATAGAGTTTTAGGCAACTCTAATTTGTGGAATTTTCTAAAAAAATGAAGAACGAAAGAAATTTCTTTAAAATTAATAATTCTAGAAATTTGTAAGAGAAACTGTTTAAAAATTCCGAAGTATTGCAGATAAATTCCTTTAATAAAGATTAACTATTCTAAAAATCTAAAAAATTATCAAACCCTTAAACGAAAATCTTGTAACAATTACTGGACAATTCTTAAAATCTCGAAGAAAATTTAATTTCTTTTAAGACAGTATTACTTGAAAATTGTGAAATCCTTCAAAAGTTTATAAAATTAGAAGAGAATTTGCTGGAAAATTTAAGGAAAATTTGAAAGAAAAAAAAAACAATGAGAAAAATTTCTAGGAAATTCAAAAACATTTCCAATCTAAAAGACATTTTGCTGGCAACTCCTTTAACTCCTCAAAAAAATTTTGGAAACCTGCAAAACTTGAAGAAACGTCAAATCCTTAAGGATATTTCTAGAAAACTCTAAAATAGATTTCGGGACAATTCTATTATAAGCTGTAAGACACATCTGCTGAAAAGTTATAGAATCCCCGAAGATAATGCTAGTTATTTTGTAAGAGGAATTATATAAAAATTTAGAAATACTGAATAACACAAATTAAAAGCCTTAAAGACAATTATGAAAAACTGAGAATGTCCCAAAACCTCAAACAAAAATTTAGTTCTTCGGAACATTATAACAATTACTGAACAGTTCTAAAAATCTTGAAGAAAATTTTAATATAATAGTACATATTAAACATTTTGCTATAATATAAACAACCACTATAATTTTGAACAAGTAAAAAACGTATCAAAAAGAAAACTTTTATAACGCATCGTA
Organism: Ontholestes murinus; assembly: GCA_963969525.1. Taxonomy (NCBI): domain Eukaryota; kingdom Metazoa; phylum Arthropoda; class Insecta; order Coleoptera; family Staphylinidae; genus Ontholestes; species Ontholestes murinus. The sequence goes on from OZ018397.1 coordinate 54,175,062, forward strand.
TATATTATATTGATTAAAAACTAAAACAGTTTTATATAGGGAAAGTAAAAAGATGTAGATAGAATCAATCAACAATTATGGAAAGTAAAAAAGTTGAAAATTTTCAATCCAAAAATTCCACCTTCGGAAAATTGTGGATTAATTTACTTCATTAAAAACGTTTTTTAATCTATTGAAAATAAAAAACTAGCAAAACGCAACTTTTATCTAAGAAAACAGATTAAATTACTAACCAAATAGGTAATTTATTATTTTTTTGTCTGGTTTCATCAGGAGGATAGCTCAACAAGTATCAACTGTAATTGTTTAAAAAAAAATTGTGATCATTTTAAATTGGTAATTACTGGCTGAATTATTAATCTAAAACTTTTTGCCATACATAATACTCTCTATATGGCTTCCAGTATCCAAGGTGAACTCAATGTACGGACAAACTGAAACCATTACGGAATATTTCCAAACGGCCATTACATAACTGTACACGGTTTCTGGTTAACTCGCGATCTAAAACAGAACTCGCTGGCCAGCTTAAAGACACATATGTTTCAGATATGAAGCGCCGAAGAGGAAAAAAAACGTCCGCAACGTCGGAATATTGGTGTATACATGGACACAAAAGCAAAGGCAACTGACCATGAAGAGCGTTCCGTAGTATTCCTACAAAGTACTTCCGCTCACGTTACCGTTACCAAACATCTCTCGGTACTCGCGAATTATTATTGTTGTTTATTTTTTCCGACGTGAAAAATCGCAATATGCACGTGACCCACTCGGCGAAATGGCGATTGCATCTGGGATTTTCTTGTATAATGGGAAAATAACGCAAAAAGCCCCGCGGACCAGCATTCAATATCCATGTACAGTTGCACCGATAAGTGATAAACACTTCCTCGTCCATCGGGAATATGTAATAGGTCGCCTGTTTTAATATTACTTCGCAATTTACCCAACGGAATTTTCAATTAACTCCGTCCCAGACGTTAATTAAATATTTCAATTTATTAATTGGCCTCCGAAGAGGCAGGCCCTGATTGAGATATTACACATCGACGTCTACGTGCGCTAATTGGAAGGTTTTAGATTACCAATAAACCAACTACGACCGCAGTTAGAATATAAAAATTGATAATATCAATAATAATAAAAAGATATAAACGTGGAAACGGTGAATTCCTTTTTTTATTGCCCACGATAATATTATTGTAATATGATACCGGTACCACAATTAGCTTTGTTTTACTGCGCGCGGTTTAATTACGCCGCGATAGAGAAGGGGAAAGTACCGTGCGAATTTATAGCGACAACGTTTTAAAACCACTTTTTTTAAAGTATAATTAATGTCTAATATAATTCATACAGTTAAAAATAAATATATATAAACACTTTACTTTTATATTAAGTTAATTCACTTTTCAATTATAATTCATTAAATAATAATTAGCTTTGCATCTATTACAGATAGTTAATATTATAGATAACATCTAGTAAGATATAATTATGAAAACCGCATCCAAATCTGATAAAAATTGCATGAGTTATAAGCAATAATTTGCTTCGATGTTCAATTGTTTTAACATTTTCTTGTATATTTAATGAACCAATTGTTCCATCTCAAAAATTCCAACTGTTTTAGATCGCAATCAACGTATTTTACAATACGGTTGATTTTAAATAAAATTATAATTTGTGTATGTATCACAGCAATTTTTTTTATTGTTATTACTATAAAGAATCATCTTCAAAATATAATTATAAAAACTGCATTAAAATCCGACAAAAATTGTATAAACTATGAGCAAAAATATGCGCTGATGTTCGATTGTTTTAACATTTTCTTCAGTATTTAACGGGTTGTTCAAATTTAAAAATTAAAACGGTTTTTACTTAACAAGATGCGTTATAATACATTTCTTTATAAAATTATAACGCTTATATTAAAATAATAGTGATTGTTTCTATTATAGCAAAAAATTTAATATGTATTATTATAAGGAATCGTTCGTCGAATGTAAACATGAAAACCGCATCTGAATCCGATGAAGATTGTCCGAGTTATAAGCAAAAATATGTACCGATGTTCAATTTTTTTAACGTCATCTTCTATATTTCATGAACGCATTATTTCTGTTAATTATTATAAAGAATCATTTCTGAAATAAAACTTTTAAAACTGCATTAAAATCTGATGGAAACTGCATGAGTTATAATCAAAAATCTAAATCGACGTTCAATTGTTTTAACATTTTCTTCTGTATTTCTTGAATAGATTGTTCAATTTTAAAAATAAAAACGGTTTTAATTTATAATCAACAAATATTACAACATGCGTTACGACAGTTTTCATTTTAAAATTATAACGCTTGTATTAATTTAAAAATATAGCGATTCATTTCATTGCAGCAAAATTGTTTCTGTCTACTATTATAAGAATATTTTGTGGAATCTAATAATAAAAATCGCATTCACATCTAATGAAAACTGTATAAGTTATAAGCAAAAAATTAATGTCGCCCTTCGATTGTTTTAACATTTTCTTCTATATTTCATGAACGAATTGTTTAATTTTAAAACTTCCAACGATTTGAGATTATAACCAACGTGTTCTACAATATGCGAAGCTATAGTTTTCTTTTAAAATTATTACAACCATTATAATCATAAAAGAAAACTATTGCTCCGCATATTGTACGACAAGTTATTACAGAAAATATATTAATTTTTAATATTAAAAGAAATGAATTGTAGAATGTAATTATGAAAACTGCATCAAAATCTAATTAGAATTGCATAAGCTATGAGCAAAAATATATGTCGATGTTCGATTGTTTTAACGTTTTTCTTCAATATTTATTCAACGGATTATTTAATTTCAAAAATTCTAACGGTTTTATGTCATAATCAATATATTTTACAATATTCTGAATAATAATTGCCTGTTTAAAATTATAACGGTTATATTTATAACAGGGAATTTATATCTAATATAATAAAAAATGGTGTGTAGAATATAATTGTGAAAACCGCATGCAAATCCGTGGGAAATTGCATGAGTTATAAGCAAAACATATGCGCCGATATTCTATTGTTTTAACGTTTTCTTGTGTATTTAATGAACCAATTGTTCAATCTTAAAAATTCCAACTGTTTTAGATTATAATCCACGTATTCTACAATATGCGTCACAACAGTTTACTTCTTAAAGTTATAACGGTTGAATTTATATAAAATAATAATGTGTGGATATATCACAGCAAAATTGTTCATTTTTATCATATAAAGAATAATTTTTTAAATATAAATATAAAAACTGCATTAAAATCCGATGAAAATTGTATAATCTATGAGCAAAAATATGCTCCAATTTTCAATTGTTTTAGCATTATCTTCTGTATCTTATGAACGGGTTGTTCAATTTTAAAAATTAAAACGGTTTTACTTTATAATCAACATATTCTACAAGATGCGTTATAATAGTTTTCTTTTTGAAATTATAACGCTTGTATTTGTTTAAAATTATAGTGATTATTTTAATTATAGCAAAATTTTTAATCTGCACCATTATAATAAATTGTATGTCAAATGTAACTTTAAAAACCGCATTTAAATCCGATGAAGATTGTTTAAGTTATAAGCAAAAATATGCGCTGATGTTCAATTGTTTTAACGTTTTCATTTATATTTCATGAACGGATAGTTCAATTTAAAAAATGCAAACGGTTTTAGGTTATAATCAACGCGTTTTACAATATGTGTTACATTTTTTTTGTAAGTTATAACAGTTGTATTTATATTGAATTATAATATGTGTATATATTATAGCAAAATTATTTATTTTGATTATTACAAAGAATCATTTTTGAAATATAATTATTCAAACCGTATTAAAATCTGATGAAAACTGCATGAATTATAATCAAAAATATGAGTCGATCTTCAAATTTTTTTAACGTTTTCTTCTGTATTTTATAAACGAATCGTTCAATTATAAAAAAATAAAACGATTTTAGTTTACAATCATGGTATACTTTAAAATGCGCCACAATGGATTTATTTTTTAAATTGACGGCTATATTTATTTAAAATTATTGCGATTCATTTTGTTAGAGCGAAATTATTGATGTGCACAATTATGGGGAATCGTTTGCAGAAAGTAATTATGGAAACCGCATCCAAATCGGATGAAAATTGCACGAGTTATGATCAAAAATATGCGCCGATGTTCAATTGTTTCAACGTTTTCCTTTGTATTTCATGAACTGATTGTTTAGTTTTAAAAATCCCAACTGTTTTAGATTATAATCCACGTATTCTACAATATGCGTCACAACAGTTTACTTCTTAAAGTTATAACGGTTAAAATTATATAAGATTTTAATGCGTGTAGATATCACAGTAAAAATGTTTATTATTATTATTATAAAGAATCATTTTAGATATATATTTATAAAAACTGCACTAAAATCCGATTAAAATTGTATAAACTATGATCAAAAATATGAGTCGTTCTTCAACTTTTTTAACGTTTTTCTATATATTTTATTAACGAATCGTTCAATTGTAAAAAATAAAACTGTTTTAGTTTACAATCATCCTACACTATAAAATGCGTTACAATGGATTTCTTTTTAAAATTGTAACGGCTATATGTACTTAAAATTATTGTGATTGAATGTGTTAGAGCAAAATTGTTAATGTGTATGATTATGAGGAATCGTTTGTAGAAGGTAATTATGAAAACCGCATCCAAATCTGATGAAGATTGTCTGATTTATAAGCAAAAATATGCGCCGATGTTCAATTTTTTTAACGTTTTCTTCTGTATTTCATAAACGGATTGTTTAATTTTAATTATTCCAACGGTTTTAGATTAAAATCAACATTTTACGATATTCATATTAATAGTTTTCTTCTGAAAGTTACGACAGTTGTATTTAATCAAAATTATACTGCTTGTGTTAATAATAGTGAAATTTTTTATTCAAATATTGTAAGGAATCATTTGTGGGATGTAATTTGAAAACAGCTTCAAAATCTGATGAAAATTGAACGAGATCTAAGCAAAAATATGAACCGATGTTCAATTGTTTTAACACTTTCTTCTGTATTTAATAAACCAATTGTTAAATTATAACAATTTCATCGGATTTAAATTATAATCAGAGTCATCTTCAACACGCATTACAATTAATAATTTAAAAATACAAAAAACATTTCGTCACAATTGTTTTTTTTTAATTATAACGGTTGAATTTTTATTAAATTATAATGTGTATTTATATCACAACGAAATTCTATATATGTATTATTATAAAGAATCACTTTTAAAATAAAATTATAAAATCCGCATTAAAATCTGATGAAAACTGCATGAATTACGAGCATAAATATTAATCGATGCTCAATTGTTTTTACGTTTCCTTCTATATCTCATGAACGGATTTTTCAATTTTGAAAATTAAAACAGTTTTAATTTATAAACAACATATACTACAACATACGTTAGAATAGTTTTCATTTTTAAAATTATAAAGCTTGTATTTATTTTAAATTACAGTGTTGGTTACATTACAGTAAAATTGTTTATGTGTACTATTATAGGGAATCATTTTTGGAATGGAATTATGAAAACCGTATTAAAATCTGATGAAAATTGCGAGAGTTATGTGCGCCGATGTTCAATTGTTTTAACGTTTTCTTCTTTATTTCATGAACGGATTGTTTAATATTTAAAATTCTAACGGTTTTAGATAATAATTAACGTGATCTTTGATATGAAATAGCAATAGTTTTCTTTTTAAAATTATAATGGTTGTATTTATTACAGAAAAAATATTTATTTTCAGCAATATAAGGAATGGTGTGTAGAATGTAATTATGAAAACCGTATTTAAATCTAATGGAAATTGTATGAGTTATAAGGAAAAATATGCGCCGACGTTCAATTGTTTTAACGTTTTCTTCCGTATTTTATAAGCGAATTGTTTAACTTTAAAAATTCCAACGGTTTTAGGTTAAAATCAACGTGTTCAAGAATATGCTTTATAATAGTTTTTTTTAAAGTTATAACATTATTAAATTATAATATGTGTATATATGAAAGCAACATTGTTTATTTTGATTATTATAAAGAATCATTTTTGAAATATAATTATAAAAACTGCATTCAAATCCAAGAAAAAACCCATGAATTATGAGCAAAAATATGCGTCGATGTTCAATTGTTTTTAACGTTTTCCTCTGTATTTAATGAACTAAATATTCGATTTTAAAAATGAAAACGATTTTAGTTATACTCTATATATATTCTACAATATGCGTAATGATAGTTTTCTGATTGACTTGAATTTATTTTAAATTATAGCGATTGTTTTCATTACAGCAGAATTTTTAATGTGTACGATTATGCAGAATTCCTTGTGGAAAGTAATTATGAAAACCGCATTAAAATCTGATGAAAATTGCATAAGTTATGAGCTGATAATATGGGCCGACGTTCAATTGTTTTAACATTTTCTTCTGTATTTCATGAACGACTTGTTTAATTTAAAAAATTCCAACGGTTTTAGGTTATAATCAACGGTGTCTACAATATGCGGATCGATAGTTTCTTCCTTGAAAATATAATGGTTATATTTACACCAGAAAAATTATTTATCTTTAGTCTTTATAAGGAATCGATTGTAGAATGTAATTATGAAAACTGTATTTAAATCTGATGAAAATTACATAAGTTATAAGCAAATAATATCGGGCGATGTTCAACTGTTCTAATGTTTTATTCTGTATTTCATGAACGGTTTGTTTGATTTTAAAAATTCCAACGGTTTTCGGTTATAATCAATGTTCTACAATATGTAATATGTTAATATTTTAATACTTGAATTTATTACAAAAAAAATATTCATTTTAAATATTATGCGAAAATGTCTGTAGAATGTAATTATGAAACAAGTATTAAAATCTCATGAAAATTACATAAGTTATAAAGAAAATTGTAGCTCGATGTTCTATTGTTTTAACGTTTTCTTCTAGATTTCATTAATGGATTGTTCAATTTTGAAAATTAAAACAGTTTTTGTTTATAATTAATATCCGTTATAATGGTTTAAATTTTGAAAATTTACCTTTTGTATTTGTTTAAAATTATAGTGATTGTTTTTATTACAGTAAAAATGTTTATGTGTAGTGATATAAATAATCGTTTGTGGAATATAATTATGAAAACCGAATTAAAATCTGATGAAAATTGTACGAGGTATGAGCAGAAATATACGCCGATGTTCACTTGTTTTAACGTTTTCCTCTGTATTTAAGGAACCAATGGTTTAATTTTAAAAATTAAAACGGTTTTAGTTTCCTATCAACATATACTACAACTACAAAATTATAAGACTTTAGTTTATTTAAAATTATAGCGATTGTTTTTATTTCAGTAGAATGTTTTATGTGTGCTATTATGCAGAATTCCTTCGGAAAAGTAGTTATGAAAACCGCATTAAAATCTGATAAAAATTGCAAGAGTTATGAGCATATATTATGGGGCGACTTTCAATTGTTTTAACATTTTCTTCTGTATTTCATGAACGAATTTTTCAACTTAAAAAATTCCAACGGGTTTAGGTTATAATCAACGTATTTTAAAATTTGTAGGGCAGTAGTTTTCTTCTTAAAATTATAATGGTTATATTTATTACAGAAAAAATATTTAGTTTTAGCAATATAAGGAGTGATGTGTAGAATGTAATTATGAAAACCGCATTAAAATTTAATGAAAATTTCACGAGTTATGAGCAGAAATATACGCCGATGTTCACTTGTTTTAACGTTTTCCTCTGTATTTAATGAACCAAATGTTTAATTTTAAAAATTAAAACGGTTTTAGTTTACTATCAACATATACTACAATAACAAAATTATAAGACTTGAGCTTATTTAAAATTATAGCGATTGTTTTTATTTCAGTAGAATTTTTTATGTGTACTATTATGCAGAATTCCTTGGGAAAAGTAGTTATGAAAACCGCATTTAAATCTGATGAAAATTGCATGAGTTATGAGCATATAATATGGGCCGACGTTCAATTGTTTTAACATTTTCTGCTGTATTTCATGAACGACTTGGTCAATTTAAAAAATTCCAACGGGTTTGGTTTATAATCGACGTAATCTACAATATGTGTAGCAATAGTTTTTTTTTCTTAAAATTATAATGGTTATATTTATTACAAAAAAATATGTATTTTCAGTATTATGGGGAATCGCTTGTAGAATGTAATTATGAAAGCTGTATTTAAATCTGATGAAAATTGTACGAGTTATGAGCGGATAACATGGGCCGACGTTCAATTGTTTTAACATTTTCTTCCGTATTTTATGAACGTATTGTTTAATTTAAAAAATTCCAACGGGATTAGGTTATAATCAACGTATTTTACAATATGTAAGGCAGTAGTTTTCTTCTTAAAATTATAATGGTTATATTTATTACAGAAAAAATATTTAGTTTTAGAAATATAAGGAGTGATGTGTAGAATGTAATTATGAAAACCGTATTTAAATCTGATGAAAATTGCATGAGTTATGAACAAATAATATGGGCCGACGTTCAATTGTTTTAATGTTTTCTTCTGTAATTCCAACAGTGTTAGATTATAATTAACGTCATTTATGATATGCAAGAGCAATAGTTTTCGATTTAAAATTATGTTTGTGTTTGTTGCAGAAAAAAATATTTATTGTTACCAATATAACAAAGGGTGTAGAATTGCAACTGTTTTAGGTTATAATCAACATGTTTTATAATATTTTAAGCATTTGTTATCATTTTAAAATTTTAACAGTTGTATTAATTACACAAAATTTATTTATTTTTAATATTATAAGAAGTCGTTTGTAGAAGGTAATTATGAAAACCGCATTAAAATCTGATGAAAATTGTATGAGTTATGAGCAAATAATTGAGGCCGATGTTCAATTGTTTTAACGTTTTTGTCTGTAATTATTTAACGGATTGTTCGATTTTAAAAATTCCAACGGTTTTGGATTATAATTAATGTGATCTATGATATGCGATAGCAATAGTTTTCTTTTTAGAATTATAGTGCTTGTATTTATTACAGGAAAGCTATTTATTTTTAGCAATATAGGGAATGGTGTGTAGAATGTAATTATGAAAACGGCATTAAAATCTGATGAAAGTTGCGTGAGTTATAAGCAAAAAATAAACGACGACTTTCAATTGTTTTAACGTTTCCTTCTGTATTTCATGAACGGGTTGTTCAATTTTAAAAATTCCAACGGTTTTAGATTGCGATTAACATATCAATTTGACCACCAGCATTTATCAATAAAATCGTTAATTGGAAGAGAATCAACCTTATTAAAAAAAATAATTACTTGATTATAACACACAAAAAATACGTATTTTAATATCATGAATAATGTCGCTATATAATTATATCTAATCGTTTTTTTTTTGAAATCATTCGCGCCGATTAAATTATCCTCGGTATTTGTCGCCTGCGCAAAAAAAGGAATTAACCGAATCATATCGATTACACGATTAATTACAGCGGCCATAATCAATTTGCAATTCCGATTTCCACGGTAATCGCAGAAAATGTCTTCATCGCGGTCTTTAAAAGGTGTCCGCATAATCCAGCAATTAAGCGGAACAATTAATTACTTCATTAATTAGCAATAATTAATGGACGTCATTGTGTTCGCGGTCGGGAGAGGTGAAAGCGACCGTTTTAATTATGATAATAATAACAATAATAATGATAATATTAAAACCCGCGGTGTCTTATTACGGCGGTCGTAAAATGTTTTATGCAGCTCGGAACGAATAAAATTAATTATTATTGCTGGTGATAATACGAGGGTATTACATATTTCATTTTATCGCTGCGACGGTATTAAACTATTATTATATATATATAAATATATTTTTATTTCGATTGGTATTTGTGATTATTTTATAATTAATTAAATTTAAACGCTTCGTTTTGAATGTATATATTTGAATTTTTTTATATTGAAGCGAAATAATATTTATTAGTGCTAGTAACTACAAGTTTGACACACGTCATGAATGTGTTGAGTTGTATGGGTACCTAAATGATTTAGATTTTTATGATTTAAACGATTTATTATAAGGAAATTCTGGATGTTGATTTTATAACCATTTATGATTAAAAATATTGCAATTTAGGCTGAAATAGCCAAGAAAAGGAGGACGAAGAATTATTATAATTGTTATCTTGTTTTATCTTCGATAAAAATGTTTATTCTTCTATATATATTTTTATTATTATAAGAAATCTTAATTAAAGTATCATACAGCAAATTAACTGTGCGCGTGGAATAGTTAAAAGGAGAAAGAAAAAAACTAGAGTGATGAAGGAATCCAATTAGCAGACGGGGAAAACAGAGGCAATAAAATGCGGCAATTGGAATTGAAGTGTGGGTACCTCATTTGTAATTAAGTTCATTAACGAGCGTGCTTTTTCTGCGTACACACGGTGTTAACTAGACGGGGGCCGTGTACAACAAGAGCGGATTCATATGTGGGTAAACGTCAAAAATCGTGGAGGCACTCGAGATTAATTGCTCTTTAATGGGAAAAGATAAAACGAGAATAGTCGGATGGAACCCGCAATTATGCCGGGATGGGAGAAACGATGCCGGAACAATTTAGTCTGACGTGTGCACATGCAAAAATTCCATTGCATTTCAACATAACATAAACTCTCCAGTGATTAATAACAATTATAATAATAATACTTAATGAGCATGGAGCCAATTTTTAATATTTAATATTCAACAATGATGGGCATAATGTGGCTGAAAATACACTCACTCAAATAATTAAAAATTATTTCCTAATACCACAAAGTAATCTAGTCTCATTCTTCTTTATATTTAAGATGTACCACAATTAAACATTTAAAAATTATTACAATTATGAAAACGGTAAGGAATACGTCAGAAAAATTTATAACAGGAGGTGCTATACATATATATATATATATATATATATATATATATATATATATATATATATATATATATATATATATATATACTAGTTGTTTAACTCTGCTTATTACCAGCATATAGGCATAACGTAATTCATGCAGTCGCTGTCATGCATTAAGAATTGATTTCAGTAGAGATAAACCGTAATTAAGAGCAACATGACCCTCGGGAATGGCGAGCCCAAATCTCTTCAGGTCGGCAATGCAACAACCGACGCGTTACGTCACTTGGAATAATTCATGCGCAGGTACCCCACGGGTATTAACAATTTCACCCATACAAATATATCTATACTACATGTTTTAAAGTACTTACATAAAGAATCTAATAAAAATTTACGTAATAATATATTTTTAGACCAATCTACACATTTTAAAATTTATAAGTAAATACCTAACCCAACAGAGCATTTAAAAAGTTAAGTTCTCTTTAATAGGTAAAGCATTATCTTATTGGTGAGAAAAATATTTAAGAAAAAAAATATTATCTTTGCTTATAATCAAATTGTTTTCCAGCAAACCACTCATGTAGGATCTCTAAATTGGAGGTTGAGATAGAGGCCACCCACCCACCCCACAAATACATTAGTTTTTCACCACTGTCACTCTTTAAGTTTCCTGAAATCAAAACCAAAATTAGATAAATGCTGTTAATAATTTTATATACACTCTTGTAGCTTAAGTCTCATTGTATCTTTAGAGTGGGTGGGTGCACTCTATCTCACCCTTCTAATTAAAAGCTATAAGCAATTATTTTTTCAATTGGAAGCTTTAAACATACATGTTATTTCTTTTCTTTTTCTTAATATGTTTAAATACATTTGTGCCAAGCAAATTTGAGATTTCTTTTATTTTTTTGTAATGTATAACACTTCAATTGGTTTAAAATGAGTTTTTAAATAGAAGGTCAATTAAACATTTGGTTTTGTTTCACTATTTTTATATTTCTCCGAATTTATTTTTAACTATTTAAAGAAAATATTTAATTAATCGATAATACCTTAACTTTCAATTTATTTTTTTGCAAAATTATAACTATTGTTCTGTAAAATTCCAACTATTTATAATTTAATATATGAACCTTGAGGCAAAAGACCAATGGTCGATAGCCCGTTCACAAATAAAACATAAAATGTAAATACTATTATTGTAAAAGGAAAAAATGTGGATAAAGATATTTATTATAATTATTATTATTATTATTATTATATGAACCATGAAACATAAATAAATACGGAGGTTAGAGATTACTTAGGAGTTCGTCCACAATTAGTAAAAATTCGCAAGAACTTAAAACATACAATAAATCAGGAATATTAGTTAAAAAAATATTGGTATTCCACAGGGATCCACTTTTGGGCCTGTTTTGTATATCTTTTATCCTACTTATATGTGTAAATTATCCTGTTATTATGTAGGCAAACAAAGGTATATCCATAGATCAAAAAAAACATATATTACTGCTATTAAATAACATCGCAATTTGGAAGAAAAGTATTCTGAAAAATTATTAAATATGCAAAGAGAAATTAGTGAAAACTTCTGAAAAAACTGGTGATAAATTGGTTGAATATTCAATAAATCTTAAAGAAGTATATATAAATCTGTTGTAAATAATGAAAACATTGATACCACTTGAGAAAATTTCTTGCAATTTTGATGACAAATATTTTTGTAAATTTATTGAAAATAGAATAAACAAAAATGGGAAAGCTGGAATATCTTAGAAAAATTAAAGTATGGAGGTATTTCAAGAAAATTGTATAACAATTGAAAAATCATCTTGGCTGCTTGGCGTGGAGAAATTTTTGGAAACTAATCGTAAATAAGAGGAGAAATTATTAACAATTTGTGGAAAACTGAATAGAAAATTCCAGAACTCTGAAATTATGAAAAACTGTATATAATAAATTAATTTGATCATTTTATACATCTTTACACTCCTTTCTAATAAAATATCACAGAAAGTATAAACAAATTTTAAAACAATACTTAAATGTTTAGCCAAAAGGAGAACGGTCGGAGTTCTTCAAATTCTTCAAATGATCTTCCACACAATCCCATGAATAGACTTAAAAAAATATCGCAATTTCGATAAAAAATATTCTGTAAATTATCATAAATGAAAGAGATTTTAGCGAATTTGGAAATAACTTGATGGAATATTATAGAATTCTTAAAGAAAGGAGGAGGAGGAGGTGTAGGCTAACTAACAAATTGCCTAAATAATCTATCCTGAAAATGGTGAAAAGTTTAAACTATTGCATTTGTATTTGTATTTAATAGTTTGATTCTCTTACAATAAATAAATTCTTTACAAATAGATAGATAAATAAATTCACGAGAAAAATAAGAAGATAAATTACTTGGAATTTCTGCGAAACAGGAAAAAGTTGTCAGAACATTTTAAAAATTTAGAGTAAATAGTGAAAATTTTATTGCAATTCAGAAATATATATTTATGTCAAAATTTGCTTAAAATCTGCATAGAGTGGTCAGATCTTGCCGTGTTTCTAGTTTTTGTATTGTTTAGTAATTGTAGCGACGGTAAGTACAGTTTTCTTTCATAAAGGTGTAAGTGTAGATATAACCAAAGAAAATGTAAGAGTTTATTTACATAAAAACATCAAATTTTCTATTACATCAAACATTAACATGGTGGGATAAATGTATCCCATCATGCAAGTTCATATTTTCTAAAAAGTTTATTTCACTAATTAGATTCACATTCTTATTACTATAAAATTTTTGATAATTAAGTTTTAATATTTTATCAACTGATTAGGTTTTTCCTAGTTATGTAAATTTCTATCCACTTAGCTCTAATAGAATACTGCAAGCTCGACAAACATATGAGCAAAATAGGCAAAATAGGTGGAAGAAGCACCATGCAGATTCTGCCTAGAGGAAGAAGAGGACTCGTTCCACATCCTATGCCACTGCGAGGGTCTAGCAAAGATTAGATATCAAAAGCTGGGCACTGCAAACCCAACCGCGGAGACCTATATCCAAGCCCCTCTGGCAGGTCTAATAGAACCAATCACAGAGGCAAAGCTAAAGCTGGTCATCTGAGATAAACAGGGATCCACAATAGATGTGAAAAGGTCGCAGTGGAACAGGCGCTGATGCCACCCATATAACATCTATCTATCTATCCCCTTAGCTCTAGTATGAATAACAGGAAAAAATCACCATGGAAGCGAATAATTGAATTTGAATCTGATGAAGAGGATATTCAGTCATTACCTTCTGATTCAGAATCGAATACTGATTTTAGCGAAGGCGAAGATGAGCCAATTCTATAAAGGAGAACAAAAGTAAGAAAATATATTCTTTTGAAGCGGATGAAGATGAGCCTTTTCTACTAAGAGGAACAGTAAGGAGAATATCTTCTTCTGAAGACGAAATTGAGAATGAGGGACGTGACTTGGCACAAAATACATCAGAGCAAATAATATTATACAATGGAGTAGTTACAACAAAACAACTCCACCTGGATTTTTTTGTGCTAATTCTGGCCCAGCACAACACATTATGGATCTTGAAAATCCATCACCATATAAAATTTGTTGCCAGTTTATTTGCAATGAACTAATCAACTTGATTGTCTTTCAAACAAATTTATATGCCGAACAAGAGGGTAAAAGATACATTTCAACAAATGCAGTAGAAATTAGTTCATTTATTCATAGGAATAAATTTTCTAATGGGAATTAATAAATTGCCAAGTTATAGGGGTTATTGAAGTAGTGAGTATATGAGAAATGGATATATTAGTCAACTAATGACTGTAAATAGATTTGGATGGATCATGTCTCACATTCACCTAAACGATAATATTCTAACACCTCTAAGAAATAGTGCCAATTACGATAAGCTCTACAAAGTCAGACCTTTTTTGAACAAAATTCAAAATAATTTCATAAATAATTATCAACCTTGTGAATATTTAGCGATTGGTGAAGCTATGATAAAATTTAGAGGACGCAGCAGCTTCAAACAATATCTCCCTAAAAAAACATATCAAAAGTGTGGATTTTGGCGGATAAAACTGGGTACTGTTACAAATTCAATATATATACAGGCAAAACTGACAATAAATTAACGAAAAATCTTGGACAAAAGGTGGTAAATTCTCTCACTTGTGATCTCATTGGAAAAGAGCACAAACTGTTTTTTGACAATTGTTTTACTAGTGTTAATTTAATGCAAAATTTAAAGGAACGGCAAATAAATGCTTGTGAAGTTGTTAACAAAACAAGAAACCTGCATCTACCAAAGGCAAAAAACGGGGGGAATTTATATCACTTACTAGCATTACAGGAGTAAATGCTACAAAATGGATTGACAATAGAGAAGTGTATATTTTATCAAACTATCACGACTCTAATCAGGTGTCATCTGTCCAAAAAAAGGACAAAAGTGGAAAAAAATTTTCTATAAATTGCCCTAAAATAATCACTGATTATAATGCGAACATGGATGCTGTAGATAAATTTGGACAATTAATGAGTAACTACAATATTGATAGACGTAGTAAAAAATGGTGGCACCGTATATTGTTTTATTTTCTGGAGGCTGCAATTATCAATTCATATATAGTTTCCAAGCAATTGGGACAAACTATTGATTTAAAAAATTTTAAGGGGCAATGTGTGGAAGGGTTTGTTGCCCAAACTTTAATACAAAAAAACACACCACAAACGTCAGCACTTGCAAGTTAGAAATTCTAAGTCTATTGTTTCCTCAGAATTGCAAAAAAAGGACGCAAAGCACCTTCCAGAGCAGTCTACGAGAAGACGATGCGCACTCTGCAGTACAAAAAAGGAAGAAGTTCGTACATCATGGTCCTGTACAGTATGTAAAGTTGCCCCATTTTGCATGAAAAGGTTTTGTGTCAAATACATAGTTTTAAATTATCGAAATCATGTGCTTCAAAGGGTTAATAAACTGGAAATAATTTGATGAAATATTCAAGAAATCTTAAAAAAGTTTGAAAAAATCTATACCATTTGAATAAAATTCTTACTAGATATTTTAAAGATAAACAAACATATCAAATTTGGAATGAAAAATTAGTAGAAAATACTGAAAAACTATAAATAACATGCTGGGATATTTTAGAAGTCCTAGAGATGATTCTGGATGCTTGGAGAAAATTCTGAAAAATTCTACACCACTTATAAAATTACTTCGAATATCTGGAAAACTAGAAAAAAGTTGATATAATATTCTATAAATTTTAAAGAAATACATAGAATATACTGAAAAACTCTATACGACAGGAATAAATATTTACAAGAAAACAAATTTGCTTGTAAAGTTACTTGTAAATTTTGGGAAGGGGATTCCATAAAAAGAATTAAATTCAAATTCAAATCTAAAAAGACACAAAAATATTATTGATAAAAATTAACGGATAAACACTTTAAACTAATTGACAACTGTTAAAAATAATGTGCTATTACATTTGAAACATTAAATTTTGGCTACTCGGAAGAATTATGTAATAAGAGGCTTAGTCAACCCATGACTTTCCTGGTATATATAAAAAGGGTATTTTTTTTTAAATTACAGTTACAATTGTTGATCTTATCTACTAAGACTGTACAAAAAAAAGGTAATGTGTTTTAAACGTACTTAAAAATGTTCCTTGTTGTTTTCTTCTCCTTAGCTTTAGAAGATTTATACAATACAATACAATAGTTTATTGGTGCCAAAAAACAATAAAGTTTTACACAAGTCAATAAATAATGGGATAACACAGATTATATCATTTTAAATACTTAGAGCTAACAGTAAAGGAACATCATGTCAAATGATACATAGTTTTTAAAAAATAACAAAAAAATGGTTAAATAACGTATTAAAATATTGTTATCACAATTAGCCAATTGATATAGACATACTTCATGATTTTTGCAATATCTAAAATTAGTAATTGAAAAGATATCTTGGTTGTTAGTAGTCTCTATTGGCATTGCTGTTTTTTTACGTTTGCTTTAACGTTTTTTTTTTTTTGAAGCAGTTGATTCTCATCATCATGATTGCTGTATTGACAAAAATGAGAAATTGAAAGGAACCGCTTAAAGCTTTCTTTAGTTGTTGCCGATAATGTTTTAGTGATTTTTAACCACTTATGTTTTCTTCTTCTTATCTCTCAATATCAAATACGTAAAAAAATATAAAACAATTATTTCTACAATGACAAAAATCAATAATTGAAAGAAATCATTTAAACTTTTGTTGTTTATTGGAGGCAATACTTTAGGGTTCTCTAGTGGCACTGACCTTCTCTTCTCCTTTGTTTTAGAATTAGTTTTTGGACATGTGAGATGATTTTAGCTTTCTAAGTATTGATGGTCTCTATTGGGACCTTTTCTTCTGATTTAGAAGTTTTTTTGATGAGGTTGGTTCTCGTTACCACGACATCACGATTTCTCTTCTGACAAAAATTAGTAATTGAAAAAAACACTTAAATATTTGTTGTTTGTTGGTGACAATACTTTAGGATCTGTTAGCACTTATACAGATAATTTCCAAAACAAAAAGTTATCCAATTATTTTTTAAAAGACTTCAATGAATGTTAAGACAAATGACAGAAAACAAATGCAAATTACAGAAGAAAGATGAAAGATGACATTATAGATGAACAATAAAATCGAAGTAAAAACCAACAGTAATAAAAATGTGGATTCTCCAACTGAAAAGATAAGGATAAAAATAACGAAAAATTCAATAACAAGAAAGTATATTTTCCAATTAAAAAGATAACAAAATAAATACACGTAGAATCAATATATTTTTGTAATTCTAAAAAACAAACGTGGTAATCTAGTGATTAACAAAATAGCGATAGTCTAAATTTACATTAGTGTTTGAAAAATCGCTGTTCGTGATTTGAAGATTTCTCAAGAATAAACTACCCGATAAATTAGCTTAAAAACTTGTAAATATCCACAAAATTAATATATTTTTGTCATTCTGAAAAATAAATCTTGTAATTCAGTGAATAAGAAAATGGCGACACTCTAAACTTGAATTCGAATTTATGACAAATTGCAGTTCTTAATTTGAAAATTTCTTAACAAAAAAATACCTTAAGAATTGGCTTAAAAATTAGCAAATGGACATAGAAATAATATATTTTTGTAATTCTAAAAAAATAAACGTTCTAATCCGGCAATAAACAAAATGGCGACACTTAAAACTAACATTGGGGTTTATATAAAATTGCATTTCTTGATTTGATTGTTTCTCGAGAATAAACTATCTGATAATTTAGCTTAAAAACTTGTAAATATCCACAAAATTAATATATTTTTGTCATTCTGAAAAATAAATCTTGTAATTCAGTGAATAAGAAAATGGCGACACTCTAAACTTGAATTCGAATTTATGACAAATTGCAGTTCTTAATTTGAAAATTTCTTAACAAAAAAATACCTTAAGAATTGGCTTAAAAATTAGCAAATGGACATAGAAATAATATATTTTTGTAATTCTAAAAAAATAAACGTTCTAATCCGGCAATAAACAAAATGGCGACACTTAAAACTAACATTGGGGTTTATATAAAATTGCATTTCTTGATTTGATTGTTTCTCGAGAATAAACTATCTGATAATTTAGCTTAAAAACTTGTAAATATCCACAAAATTAATATATTTTTGTCATTCTGAAAAATAAATCTTGTAATTCAGTGAATAAGAAAATGGCGACACTCTAAACTTGAATTCGAGTTTATGACAAATTGCAGTTCTTGATTTGAAAATTTCTTAACAATAAATTACCTTAAGAATTGGCTTAAAAATTTGCAAATAGACATAGAAATAATATATTTTTGTATTTCTAAAAAAATAAACGTTCTAATCCGGTAATAAACAAAATGGCGACACTTAAAACTCACATTGGGGTTTATAAAAAATCGCAGTTCTTGATTTGAAGATTTCTCAAGAATAAACCACTCGATAATTCTGGATAATAAATTATGTTATCTTTATGAAAAAATTGGAGTTCTTAATTTCTTATTACATTGCAATGTAATTTTACAACTGACTAATCGTCACAATGTCCGTAAATTACATCAGTACACAATGGCATAGAGAGGGTTGAGCGTAATCGAACGAGACAACAATGCGCCCAGGAAATGATTTATGCTCTCGGGCACAGCAACAAGTAATAACTACCGATATTAAAAATGCAATTATTTAAATTAATTATAGGTTGGCGTTGGTGTGTCTGCTACGCTATACATGAGTCAAAAGTTTCACAACAATAAATACATAAAGGAGACAGTTATTCGTATTCACTTAGACACATACATTATTTATGGCTCCGGGTATGTATATTACGCTATTGTAATTAATTTTTGGTATGCAAAATGCCCGGCCATTGGGAAATTACACCTAGACAAGCTGGTTTTATCTTCCAGTTACAAGAGGCCGAGTCCTACGCTTCGTTCCCGCTTCGCATTGTCTCTTGTTATTACATTTCGGATTTTGACAGTGCCACAATGCGCATTAATCATTTTCACATCAAATTTTTTTCATGAACCTCCGCGTGTCGTAATTGTTTCGGGTGGAGAGCGAACAATAAATACTTGACTGTCCGGCAGCAGCTGCATAATAATGGACAATGAAATAGATTTGCGATTATTTTGTACGGATGAATTGTTGTTATTATAGTGGTGTCAATTTTGTACCCGTTTTTTTTATTTTCGCCACGCGGTGGATTTAAACCGATGACTTGCACGAAACGTCCGCTTGACCACATGAAAGATTAATTCGTGTAATTTTTACAAAAGTCGAGATTTATGGTATTTTTTTCTTCGCATCAATTATCAGTAAGTACTGGTGGTTTTATTAAATCGCCAACAGTGCGGCCAGTGAACGAAACACTTAGAAATGATTGAATGGAGTTAGTGGAAGACACAAAAAGGCTAATGTCTTCCTTAGACGTTTTTACTGTTAAACTAATAATACGGAGTTGGATCCAAGAAGATGATTTATTGTGCGTTTTCTGACAGCCGAGGAATATGTCTGCGCGGAGCAGATAAGTGGATGTAATTGTAAATTTAAGACAGACGAGTTCATTAATATCACTATTTCGGATTGAGAAATCATCGGAAAACGTGCCTCGCGAATTAACTAATTGCGATCGATATAAGTATTGATGATTACTATCAAAATTAGGTGAAGAATTATGATTGATTGGAGTATTTCTGTTGTATATCTTAATCCATTTTACTGAACTAGTTATTATTTTTAGAAACGGTTCACATTTGCTTTCTACAATTATTCGACAGTAAAAACCATTTTTTAGCATTTTTTAAAATTAATTCACAAGATTCTGAAATTGATTACATTTCTTTTTATATTCAAGCACCTGTGACTGCCTTTTTAAGATTGTTAACTTAATTTAGAATTTTCTTTTTATCTTCTCTAGTTTTTAGATACTTTAAACCATCATTTAAATCTTTAAATTTATTCCTGTGTTTAGACACCTGAAACAATTTAAGAAAAAAATGTTTGCTTAATTTAAAAGATTCTAAAAACCTCTTTTTTCCATTTTTTCACACCATTTCGACACCTAACCCCATGTATTTAAAGCCTTTTGTTTCACTCTTCAAATCAAACTTAAAATTCTAAATATACTATAAATATTTACATTTTATTCTACTGTTAGACATTTCCAACCAGTGTTTTTAGATTTTTATAAAAAAAATTGACGCTTCAAACCATTTTTTTGATTCTTTAAACCTAATTCAGAAGATTCTAAAATTCTTTACATTTCTTTCTGATTTTCACCTTCAATATTTTTTCAATTTAATTCTGATGGTTCTAAAAATGTTTTAAAATTTTTGGATACTTTAGACCAAATTTTTAATTAAGGTATTATAAGATAATTCGGAAGATTATAAAAACCTAAACATCTTTTCTCAATTTTTCCCATTGCTTGTATGTTTTTTGTTTCACACTTAAAATCAAATTTAAAAAAATATCTTCATTTTCTTGCTATTGCAAGACACCTATAACTATTTTTTTAAGTTTTTTAACTTAATTTAGAAAATTCTAAAAATCTAAAAATTTTAGCCACTTTTTTATGTTTTATTTATGTTTTTACTTTATTCAGAAGATTCTACATTGGTCTTGTTTTTAGGCACCTCCATCCATTTCCTTACTTTTTTAATTTAATCTAGCAGATAATATAAACCTTTTTTATTTCTTCTAAAATCCATGGATAATTCAAAACCAATTTTTTTAAATTTTAGAAAGCTAATTCAGAAGATTCAAATAATCTTTATATTTTTCCCAATTTTAGGTAAATATACAGTGTTCTTAAAGTTTTTCGTTCCGCACTTAGAATCAAATTTAAAATTATCGTAAGAAAATTTCAAAAATCTTTATTTTTGTTTCCTATGTCAGATAAAAATCTTTATTTTTTTCTAACCTTTTTAGGCACTTTTTTTATTTTTTTAGTTTTTTAAAACTTATTTCAATTTTCTAAAATTCTTGGATACATCAAACAAAATTTTTAAAAATTTTTAATTTAATTCAGATAATCCTAAAAATCTTTTTTTTTAAATTTTTTAAACACTTCAAATTATTTTTCAAGCTTTTTAAACTTAATTCAGAAGATTTTAAAAATCATTAAATTTTTATCCTATTTTAGACACCTCCTGCCATTTTTTAAGTTTGTTAACTTGATGCAGAACATTAGAAAAATCCTTCATACATTCTCTAAAATGTTTAGATACTTCAAATCATTTATTTTTTTAACTTAATTCAGAAAATTCTAAATATTTTCTTTGAACACTTCAAATCATTTTTTAAAGTTTTCTAAAACTTATTTCAGATGATTCAAAAAATTCATAACAATTTTTCCTGTTTTTAGACACCTCCAGCCTTTGGTAACTTAATTCAGAAGATTCTAAAAATCTTCACATATTTTATTTTTAACTTTATTGAGAAAATCCTAAAAATCTTCACATTTCTACTAAAATTATTCGACACTTCAAACTATTTTTTAGTGTTTTTAATGTCAAAAGATTCTACAAATCATGTTTTTTTTTCTAAAATTCTTGGATACTTTCAAAAGTTTTTAACTTAATTTGGAAGATTCGAAAATTCTTTACTTTTTTTCCTATTCTTTAAAATTTCTTGTTTTACACTTCAAATCAAATTTAGAATTTAGAATATTCTAAAAATCTGTATAAATTTTTCCTGTTTTTAGACACTTCAAACAATATTTTTGTTTTTTTTTTATTTAATTGGAAATATATTAAAAAAAGCATTTACTTTGTTACCTAAATTCAAAAAGTTTTATTTATTTTTATTTTCTTTTCTAAAATCCTCAGACTTCTAATTTCTTCTAAAGTATTTAGTATTTATCAGTCTTTTTCACAGATACTGAATTCTTTTAATAGTTCTAAAAGTTAATCAAAAGTGGTTTCAAACAGTTAAATAATTACTTATAAAATTTGTAATGATTATAAGAAACGGTCTAATATATTAAGTTTTTAGTTTCATAAACGTTTTCGTTTTAAGTTGTCTTAAATTTAAAAAAAAACATTCTTAGAATTCTTCTTAAAAATCTGATCGTGATTAGAAATGTTTTAGATATTTTATACTTTGGTTGTTTCAAAATTTATAAACAGAAACTCTTTCAGACATTAAAATTAAAACACAATTCTATTAAAATTTGTAGATTTTTTTATAATCTTTTTTAACTACATTAAAGTATTTTTTTCTAAAGTTCCTAATAGTTATAAGAAGTATTCTACAAACTGTCAAATTTTAAAATCATTCTAAGGGGCTTAATTTTGAATAGATAGAAATGTTAACAAACATTTATAAAATTGAATTTATACTAATTTTACAAAACTTAAGTCAGAAATGATTTTTTTTTTTAAACTTTGAAAAACTTATAAGAAATTGGTTTAAAATTTCAAAAAACGTATCTGACTAAAGCTAGTAAACTTGGTAGAAATTTAAGTTTGGAATTTTTGTTAACATTTATTTTAATTTATTTTGAAGTTTTTGAGAATGCTTTCATTTTTTTTCTCTAAAGTTTGTAGATTCTGGGAATACACTTCAAACTTTAATTCTAAAGTTTTTAAATACGTCCTTAAATACTTGATTAAATTCTTCTTATATTTTAAAAGTATCTAAATATTTTTCTATTTTATTCCAGAAACATTTTAAAATGCATGAAATATTTTTTTATGAAATCCATTAAAGATTTAAATAATTTCTCAAACATTTGATATTAAATTTATCTAAAACTTCTAAAAATATCCTTTGATACTTAAAATTAACTTCTGCATTGTTTAAAGTTCTCAGATAATTTAACTTATATTTTTTTATAAGTTTTCAAATTTTCTAAGAATTTTTCTCAAAAATATTATACTAAATACACTTGAAGTTCCGTTTTCATGTTTATCAACCTATGATTCTTCTAAAATGTTTATTTGTTTCCAAAAAAAATAATAAAGTTTTTAAACATAATTCTTTTAAAGTTCAGAAGATTCTAAAAATCTTAATAATTTTTGCTTATTTTTAGCTACAATCATGTTTTTAAAGTTTTTAAACTTAATTCAGATATATCTTTAGACATTTTTTCCTGCAACCATTTTTAAGTGTTTTTTTTTACTTAATTTAGAAAATTTTAAAAAAATTTTTTCTACTTTTACAGACCATTTTTCTTTTCTTTACCAATTTCAGCAGATTCCAAAATTTTTAAGGTTTTTAGCTTCAAACTTTGATTCTTTAAAAATACCTTAATACGCATTTTCGGAAACGCTCTTGAAATTAAAACTATATTCGTCTAAAGTTTTTAAGATTTTTTAAAAATGTTCTCAGACATATCAATATTGGTTATTTTTAAAGACTCAAACTAAATTCTTAAGCTCTAAAGTTCATTAGATATATTCTCAAATGTTCAAAACTTATATCTTTAAAAGTATTCATAAATTATTTGGGGAATATTAGGTATTTTTTTAAATTTCTTAAGACTTTCTAAAATATTTTCAGCCAATTTAAATTTGAATTTTTGTTTAAACGTGTTTATTATTATAGTTATTAATTTTTTTTTTTGAAAAATCAAAATGTTTTGGAAAGAACAACCCTTATTTAATCAATCATAACTTTTCTAAAATTTGAGTTTTATTATTTCCAACTTTTTCTTTATTTTTTACAAACACCAACACTTCAAACCGCAGACATTATTTTCAAAAATGCACACCTTAACAGAGAATTGGATTTTTTTGAAAAATCAAAATATTTTGTAAAGAACAACCCTTATTTAATCAATCCTAACTTTTGTAGAATATTATTTTCATTTATTCCAATTTTTTCTTTACTTTTTCCAAACATCAACAATTTAAAATGAAGAAAAAATTAGACCTCACCAGAAAATTTGAACTTTTTGGAAAATCATAATATTTTCTAAAGAACAACTCTTATTTAAACAACCCTAACTTTTTTAGAATTTCATTTTTATTAGTCAAGTTCTTGAGATCCTCCAAATATTTTAATGTTTCTCAAAAATATGAAATCTAAAGATTTGGAAGAAAACATTCTCTGGAATTTCAAACTCAGTTTTTTTTTAATTTATAACGTATTTGCTTTTTATTTAGAGAAGGTACTTAGACTTTTCAAACATTAATTACTTTTGTTATGTCTGTTAGTAATATCTCAAATTGGAAATACTTTTCTAAAAATTGTCAAGCACTTCAGATTTGAGTAGTTTTAAGATTTCAATAAAATTCTTCCATAAATTTAATAAATTTTCCAAAGCATGTCAAAAACGTTTTCTTTGTAACTGTATATTTTGTAAGAAATTCGAATTCAAATATTCAAACATTCAATTATTCAAATTTTGAGTTCAAAAATGCAAAAATTCAAAAATTTAAAAATTCAAAAATTCAAAAATTTATAAATTCAATTATTTATATATTAAAAAAATTCAAATTTAGAAATCTAAAAAGCCTCTCGAGACAATTTTTTAGGTACTTCAAGCACGTTCCATCGCAATTTCTTAAATTTGCCAAATCGGATAATTTAGTTACAATCTTGCTTTCTTTCTACCTTAATAAAGCAATTGTAGCTTTTTTATCTACTTAGAACATTAAGTAAATTTTTAATCCAGTAGTGAATGAATATTAATTGACAGAGATTCGATTTATATAAATCACTCAAAACTTATTTACTCTGACATGTAATGATTGAAAACGAAACGGATTTAATTATTCCAATTCCCAACCAATTGTATTGCGTATCGAATGACAAAACGCAATTAACCACCTTCTACGCGGCGCATTGTTATTAAAATATAAATCTTATTCGATGTAAATGCCACCACGCAATTTCTCGCCGCGTTGACGACGAAAAGGAAATTTCCCCGCCTAGTTAAACGAAATAATAATATCAAAGAGTTCACTTCCTGATTTAAGGCGCGTAATTTCTCAGCCAATTAATTTTTCCCGCCAATTGATTTATTCGAGCGACTTGGGCTCACCGCGCGCGGATTCAGATTAATTGCGGCTCATCGTCGTGGAGCGCACGCGAAATTTAATGTTTTAAAGATCACGTTTGAATTATTTATACTACGTGCATTTCAATTATGTCTGCCTTCGTAATTATTTATAATCGCCGCACGTAACGTTTGATTTATTCCAGCGAAACGCACACCGTTATGATATTTATTATAATTGTTGTGATATTTGCAATGACTTTTTTTTATTAAACGCCGCGTAATTATGTTCAGCAAGGAACCGATTCAATTAGTTTCCAGCAATTAAACACGTGATTTATATATCACTGAAGTGTAATGTTGAACAAAATTTGTAATATTAAAAAAAAATATGTCTTTCTTAAAATTTGTTCATGTTCCATTTACTTTACCTGCAGGTAAATCGGACTGACGTACCGGCGTGAAAGTTTTGGTAATTACCTTTAAAGGTCGAACAATGCTTGCGGTTTAGGACTGTCAAAACGTTAAAAACCGGACCTACCTGCAACGAGGTGGTTTGGCAATTGTTTTGTCCTGTATGGTCGGTTACCTGTGCTGATAAAGGGTGCGCAATCACCTATTTGTTTCCAATTTTTGTGGGTGGCGAGGTGGACCCAGAATCCGATTTTATGGCAGATTTGAAGATAATAGAAGTTGAAAGGGACAAAAAAAATGAGGGATTACGGTAAAGGTGTCTTTTTGTGTGTGATTTAGGACGATAATGACTTTACCTACCTTTGCTCTATACGAAGTACGGGAGAGTAAAAATATTTAAAAAAAAAATATTTTCTAGAAAAAAGTTTACTTAACTGTTTAAAACAATATTTGTTTCTTCTTCTTCAGGAATTAACTTGAAACTTGTTAGACACGTTCATTAAAAACTGATAAAATAATTGACACGCTAATGGAAAACAAAACGCCAACGCATAAAACTGGAATTGAAATAATTGGGAAATGCATCAGACGATATAAAAAATTCTAAATACACTCTTTGACCACAGGCATTAACTCAAAAATTGTTTGATGCCTACAAAAAGAACGTAGCTTTGAAACTGTATTAAAACAATTGACATACGCTGATGGAAAACAAAACGCCAACGCATAAAACTGGACTTTAAAACATTGGAAAATGCATCAGGCTATATAAAAAATTCTAAATACACTCTTTGACCGCAGGAATTAACTTTAAAATTGTTTGATACCTACAAAGAGAACGTAGCTTTGAAACTGTATTAAAACAATTGACATATGCTGATGGAAAACAAAACGCCAACGCATAAAACTGGAATTGAAAAAATTTGAAAATGCATAAGGCTATATAAAAAATTCTAAATACACTCTTTGACCGCAGGAATTAACTTGAAAATTGTTTAATACCTACAAAAAGAACGTAGCTTTGAAACTGTATTAAAACAATTGACATACGATAGTGGAAAACAAAACGGCAAAGCTTCAAACTGAAATTGAAAGAAATGAAAATTGCATCAGGCGGTTTAAAAAAATTCTAAAAATTATTATAACCGCAGGAATTACTTTAAAACGTCTTAGATACGTTCAGGAAGAAGGTAGCTTTAAAATAATACAAAACAATCGACAAACGCTAATGGAAAACAAAACTGCAGCGCTTCAAACTGGAATTAGAAACAATTGGAAAATGCATCAGGCGACATAAAATTCTTTAAATAAACTATGGCTGCAGGAATTAACCTAAAACTTCTTAGACACGTACAAAAAGAACGTAGCTTTAAAATACTACAAAATAATCGACATACGGTTATTGAAAACAAAGTGGCAATACTTCAAACTGGAATTGAAAAAAATTAAAAAACTGCATCAGGCGACATAAAATTATTTACATAAACAATGGATGCAGGAATTAATTTGAATCTTCTTAGGCACGTACAGGGAGAACGTAGCTTTGAAATACTACAAAACAATCGACATACGCTGAGGGAAAACAAAACAGCAACGCTTCAAATTGGAATTTAAAAAAAAATTAAAACTGCATTAAGCGACAGAAAATTCATTAAATGAACCATGGCTGCAGGAATTAACTTGAAACTTTTTACACACGTACAGAATGAAAGTAGCTTCAAAATAATACCAAACAATCGACATATGCTGATGTTGAACAAAACGGTAACGCTTCAAACTGGAATTTAAAACAATTAAAAACTGCATCAGGAGATTCTTTAAATAAACAATAACTGCAGGAATTAACTTGAAACTATTGAGACACGTACAAAAAGAATGTAGCTTTAAAATACAACAAAACAATCGACATACGCTGACGGAAAACACATCAGCAACACTTCAAAATTGAGAACTGTATGAGGCAACATATAATTCTCTAAGAAAATAATCATTACAGTAAATAACTTGAAACTTCATAGATATATACAGAAATACCGTAGCTTCAAAATAGTGATAAACAATCTACATATGCCGAGGGAAAGCTAAACGGCAACGCTTCAAACTGGAATTTAGAAAAATTGAAAACTACATCAGGTGATATAAAATTCTGAAAATAAACAGAAACTGCAGGAATTGACTTGAAACTTCTTGGTGGTGCAGATGGAAAACAAAACGGCAACACTTCAAACAGGAATTTAAAAAAAGTGAAAACTGCATCAGGCGATATAAAATTCTATAAATAAATAATGAGTGCAGGAATTAACTTGAAACCTTTTAGTCACGTACAAAAAGAACGTAGCTTTAAAATACTACAAAATAATCATCATACGTTAACAAAAAACAAAACGGCAACGCTTCTAACTGGAATTGAAAAAAATTTAAAACTGCACCAGGCGACATAAAATTCTTTAAATAAAACAATGTCTGCAGGAATTAACTTGAAACATTTTAGGCACGTACAGAAAGAATGTAGCTTTAAAATACCACAAAATAATCAACATACGCCGACGAAAAACAAAACAACAACGCTTCAAACTGAAATTGAAAAAAATTGAAAACTGCATTAGGCGATACAAAATGATTTAAGTAAACAATGGCTGCAGGAATTAACTTGAAACGTCTTAGGCACGTACAGAAAGAACATAGCTTTAAAATACCATAAAAAAATGATAAACGCTGATGGAAAACAAAACGGAAATGCTTTAAACTGGAATTGAAAAAATTTGAAAACTGCATTAGGACACAAAATGGTTTAAGAAAACAATGATTGCAGGAATATACTTGAAACTTCTTGGACGCGTACAGAAATAACTTAGCTTTAAAATACTACAAAACAATTGACAAACGCTGATGGAAAATAAAACGGAAATGCTTTAAAATGGAATTGAAAAAAATTGAAAACAATGATTGTAGGAATTAACTTTACAGTTCTTGGACACTTACAAAAATAACGTAGCTTTAAAATACTACAAAACAACCGATATACGCTGACAGAATACAAGACGACAATACTATTCAAGTTAGTAGATCAGCTTACGTTCAATTAACAATTGACAATTGGTTGTTGACAGTTGACAGACAATAGAAATTTGATAGATAAAATTTGACGAATAATATTTGACATTTGTCAGTTGGCATTTTATTAGATAATAGCTAAAGTTAACATATTGGTCCACGTGCAATTAACAGTTGACAGTTGACAGACAAGAGTAATTTGATAGATTACATTTGACAGATGACAGTTAATATATGACAAATGACAATTATCATTAAAATTCAACCATATACATTTAACAAATGACAGTTGTTTGTTAATTGTTAACAAAACAGTTGTCAGTTGGTATTTGACAGATGACAGTTGATGGATGGCAGCTAACAGATGACAAATGACAGTTTTGACTATATACATTTAACAGATGACAGTTGGTTGTTGACTGTTGTTAAATACCATTTGACAGATAACAGTTGACAGATTAATGACAGTTGTAAGATGTTACATATAACAGTTGACATTTTTTTAAATAATAGCTGAGGTTAAAAGATTAGCCCACGTGCAATTTACAGTCTATAGTTGTTTGTTGGCAGATGGCAGACAACAGAAATTTGATAGGTGACATTTAGCATAAGACAATTGACAGATGACAAATGATAATTAATATTTTTCAGTTAACAGTTGAACTTTGCATATCACACCACATTTAACAGATGGCAGTTGCTTGTTGATTGTTGACAGTTGGTCGTTTAAAACTGACAGGTAACAGAAGACGGATGACTGTTGACAGATTATAAATGACAGTTGACATTTTTTAGATAATAGCTAAAGTTAACAGATTTTTGCCAAAAACTATTTAATTTGCAATTACAATTAAAAACTCTAAATTTACTTAAACTTAAATGAATTGTTTGAATAAACAAAAACAATTTACGAGTTGTTTAAAAACGGTTGAAATTTTCTAAAAAAAAGTACAAAATAAAAAAGAACTTAATAATATTTGAAAAAACAATTAAAAAGCTGCTTTTTCTTAATTAAAAAAAAATCAATTATATATTTTTTAAGAAGTGAAAATTTTGTTGAAAATTAAAAAAATAAATTTATAGAACAAAAAAACCAGAAACTGTTGATTCATTTTAAAATAATTGAAATTTATTATGAACAGTTGAAGATATGAAGTTTAAGCACAATTGGAATTTTCTAAAAAAACAAATATTTGGTATAATTTCAAGCAATTGTTTCTTCACCAAAACTATTGAATTTACTAAGAAGTAATAAATAGAAACTTAAACTTAAAAAAAAATTAAAAAAAAAAAAAAAAAAAACAGATGAAGTCAAAATAATGAATTTTACAAAAATAAAAGTTGGAAATAAAAAAAATAAAAAAGAAACTTTTGATATATTTTACAGTTAATAATTTCGTAAAATCAGTTTAAAAATTTATTTAGTATTTTACAAACATAGAAAATTAAAAAAGCACATTCGTGAGCTAGACACCGTTGTAGTCGGACGTACAATAAAGCGAGCGAATTAAACCTAAACATTTTCGATATATCACCCATATCGGGTGTTAAACCATTAAAATGTGTGACGAAGATGAATCAAGCATGGAATACGAAGGCTTCACGGAGGCACGTTCAAAAAAGCGTGGCCGGCCCCCAAAGTTTCCAGCAGGAAAAACACCAAAAAAACAGGCAACAGGTAACATAAACCAACCAAAGACCACAAACAAAGCACTACAATCAATTTTAAAACACATTAACTTAAAATATCAAAACTCACAACAACAAACAATTTCACAATCACAACCAACACCGGGTTCATCGCACAGTAGCGTTCCCCAAACACCACAACCTACACCAATACAACCATCGCAACATTATTCACAACAACAAGCACCCCAGATGCATTCAAATACAACACAACACTCGCAAAACACCCCAATCAAACAGACAACCCAACAATTCCAAAACACATACAACATAATCACAACAACAGAATTCACTCGTCTACAACTAGTACAGCATTGGTTAAACAACACGAAAGACACGGAGGCCGTTATTTTCAAAACCAAAACGGGGTTTGTACTAAAATCAAACAACAATTCAGCCACGTGCGAACATAACCTCAGCCTGCTAAAATCAAAGAACATCGTTCATCAATACGCATCGACATCGTATGCTCCGCGCGAACGCAACTCAGCCGCGCCGTCCTACTCATGCGTGATCCGCAGTCTGGAGCCCGAAATCGAAGACGCGAATGCTTGAACGCGAGCGGCATTGAACACCGATACTGCCGCCGCATCATTTCAAAAGCCACGGGGAATAAAACGAGAATGGTGCGAATTATAACAGCGTCACACAGCGCTTACACAAAACTGTTACAGCAACATTTCAAATATATGTGTAAAGTATATCCTGTCGAGGAAAGCCTCGCCCCACAGCCCTTGCCTGCACCCTGCAACAAATGCAGTAAATTTGACCACGTCACAACGGACTGCAAGGAAAAAGTCATCTGTGCCAAATGTAGCGGCGAGCACTTTACTTCCGCCTGCACCACCCAACTGCCACCTAAATGCACATCGTGTGGAAAGGAAGACCACGGCGCCTGGTCCACTAAGTGCCCCAACCGCCCCATGCAGCCAATCCAGGGAATCCCCAACTTAAAAATTCATTGCACTAATAAAAAATCAGCAGACATTGACGACATTAACATTAAACAGACTCGAGTTCACAAACCAATCACCCTTCACGACCACATTCTAGATACCTATGTAACAGCAATAAATAACCCGACCAACACCGACCGCCAAGCTCTTATTAAAAAACTAAAAGAACGCTTCATAGATTCATATCAAATCGATACGCATGCATCATTTACAGGAAACCGAATGTTCCTAGTCATGTTCGACCTAAAATATCCCGATACCCCTGTCCCAACTGTCCCTTCCGAAGGCGTTCACTCCGCTCACTCCGTCGTCCAAAATGGCTAATCTTTCTTTCATTTATTCTAACATAAACTCGCTCAATAACAAATCCCACATCCTATTAAACTACCTCAATACTAACCCGACACACGCCTGCTTGCTTGTAGAAACTAAATCCAAGAAACCCTTCTCCTTCTCCAACTGGAACCATATCCAAATCCCTTCCACTGTCCACAATAAAAATTACAGGGGAGGCTTACTTGCAACAACTCACCCTAGCCTGAAAATTATTAAAAGTAACCCCCCAAAAATCAATCATCCCCTCAACGAATGTTTGCACTTTATCCTAACACACCAGTCCCTTCAAATCCACATATTCCTTGTATATATCCATCCCAACTCTCCTATTGACGACTCCATATTCATTAAAGCATCCCTATATCCAAATACTATCATCATAGGAGACTTTAACATAAATAAAAACAAATCCCGTCACCTATCCTCTTTTATTGCCAATTCTAATTTCGTGCGTATCCATACTCCCCCAACATTTATAATGAATCAACACCAATCCACTACACCCGATCTACTCCTTTGCACCCAAAATATCCAGTCCCTTATACATGATGTAAACCTTATTCCTGACCTCTGTTCTGACCATCTATCCATAACCTTTAAAATAAAATCTAACCAACCAGTCCCTCAACCTTCTCCTACTCTCATATATGACTTCAAAAACTGCGATATAGACCAAGTTTCCCTAGACATTACCCAATTTATATCCTCCAATCCGGACATTAATCCTAACTCCATACAACAATTCAATAATACACTATCCCAATCCATTCTACAAAATACTCCTAAAATCAATAAATCATATTACAAGTATCCCTTACCGAAATTCATCCTCCGACTTTTAAAACACAAACGACAACTTTATAGAGACATTAGACTTACTGACACTCCAGAACTTAGACAGAAATTTAACAACCTTAACAAAGACATCAAACGACTTATTTTTCAATGCAAGACAGACATCTGGCTAAATGCATGCAAAGACATAAATGACCTTAAAGGAAAGACATTCTGGACAAAAATCAATCAACTTTCAAAATATAAAAAAACTGACAAACTACAACAAATAACAGACCCGGACACCGACGAGACAGTCACTGACCCAGACATAATCGCTGACAAATTTTCCGCACATTTTAATGAGACCTATAAAAGACTGCAGGACATAAATTTTGACAACAACTTTTCAAACATTGTAGACAGTTGGTTTAACGACTTTTTCACCACGACAGATTTGACAGAAACAACGGACCTATTCACCGAAGACGATTACAATTACATCCTAAAAAGAGGAAAAAACACTGCACCCGGACACGATCACATACATAGACGAATCCTTAAATCCCTACCTCCCCATGTCCATCACCACATCCTCAACATTATTAACTACTCTTACCAACACAATTATTTTCCACCAGAATGGAAAACTGGCATAATAATATGTATCCCTAAACGAGAACATGACCCTGCCCTTATTCCTAGCTATCGCCCTATAACACTCCTACCAGTCCTAGGCAAACTCTACGAATCCCTCCTAAAAAATAAAATCCTTTCTATAATTGCAGACCGTATCCCTAAATATCAATTTGGTTTCCTTCCTAAACGCTCTACCAGCCTCCCACTTACCATCCTTACGTCCAATTTACAAACTACCCACCTTGAAGGCAAATCCTCTGCAGCACTCTTCCTTGATATCCGCAAAGCCTTCGATTCCGTATGGCACAAAGGTCTCCTATACAAATGTCACCTCCTTAATATCCCACCCCATCTTATACATATCCTAAAATCATTCCTGTTTAATAGATCCCTCAAAGTAAAAATTAACAACTCCTATTCCTCCACATTCACACCTGAACAAGGTGTTCCACAAGGTTCCCCTCTATCCCCACTCCTTTACAACATCTTTTGTTCCGACATATATAACCCCGATCCAAAATACTTCAATATCTCCAAATATATCCTACAATTTGCTGATGATACCGCCCTTATATCCCATGCTCCCACCCTATCCAAAGCCCTGCAAACATTACAAGAGCTCATCGATACACTCGAACTCTGGTTCGCCAAATGGAGAATCAAAATTAACCCTCGAAAGTCCCAGCTCCTTATTCCCTACCACAAAATCACTAATTACCCATATACCATTTTTATTTCACAGAACCCTATATATCCTTCCTCACACATCAAATACCTTGGATTTAGTTTCGACACAAAGCTAAAATTCAAGAAACATGCTTGCCTCATTAAAAGTAAAATAACAACTAGAGCAAAACTCTTCAGAAACCTAACCTACAAGCAGGCAGGTATAAACATAAAAACAGCAGTTTTAATTTATAAAATGATCTGTCGCCCCCTAATTGATTATGCATCCATCCTATTTTCCACAGTCCAGAATCCCACACTACACCATATCCAGGTCAGCGAGCGAGCTTCCCTTAGGACCCTTACCAAACTCCGACATCCCTTAAACCCACTACACAATCCCTCAAACCAACTCCTTTACGATACTACCCTGATAATCCCCATAGAAGAACGTCTTCAATCTCTTGCTGAGAAATTCTCCAAAAATCCCTTTAATTACCAAATCCTATCCCTATATTGTTTCCACAGAAACCCCACAATCACTCCAAAATACAAAAGTCCCCCATCAACAATTTTCGAACACATTCTATCATATCATCCATTTACATATTGACTGACCGACATTCGACATAAATGACTAACCTTGGCAGAAAGACCTCTGGTCGATAGCCAATTAACAATGACAGTTACACAACCACTTTTTCACCTATTGTAAGTTTAATTTAATATTTGTATAATATATGTATCTGTTTGTTAATAAAGATGTTGAATATATATAAAAAAGCATATTTTTTATAAAATAGTTGAAATTGTTAAATTTGCAAAAAGGAAGAATTAGGAAATTACCAAAAAAGATTTTAAAATGAATATAATAACAACTAAAATTTTAAATAAAAAAACAATTGAAACTTAAAAAAAAGTTATGGAAACAAAAGAATTTGTTAAAAACATTTAATGACTTTCTGCTTTATTTTCATCGACAAAAAAAGTCCGAAATTTCTTTAAAATTAAATTAAAACTATTGAATTTACTAAGAAGTAATAAATAGAAACTTAAACTTAAAAAAAAATTAAAAAAAAAAAAAAAACAGATGAAGTCAAAATAATGAATTTTACAAAAATAAAAGTTGGAAATAAAAAAAATAAAAAAGAAACTTTTGATATATTTTACAGTTAATAATTTCGTAAAATCAGTTTAAAAATTTATTTAGTATTTTACAAACATAATAGAAAATTTAAAAAAGCATATTTTTTATAAAATAGTTGAAATTGTTAAATTTGCAAAAAGGAAGAATTAGGAAATTACCAAAAAAGATTTTAAAATGAATATAATAACAACTAAAATTTTAAATAAAAAACAATTGAAACTTAAAAAAAAGTTATGGAAACAAAAGAATTTGTTAAAAACATTTAATGACTTTCTTTCACGCTTTATTTTCATCGACAAAAAAAGTCCGAAATTTCTTTAAAATTTTACCAAAACCAATTGAAAATTGAAAATTTGTAAAAAAAAACGTTTTACATTAAATATAAGAATTTAATAAACAACAGTTTAAAACTTATTTTGAAAAGATACAATTTACATAGGAATAATTACTGTATTCTATTCAATAAAACAATTGAAAGTTTAATCTCAAAAACTAACAATTTAAACATTTGTCTAAACAATTAGAATTTACCAAAACAATTGAAAACTATTTCAAAATTAAAAGCAGCTTAAAATTTTCATAGAAACAAAATTATACACAAAAACAATTAAACATTTCTTAAAAACCGAAAATTGCAATCAACATAATTATAGAAGAATAAAGAGAATGGTTGCGACCGTTACTACACTACGTGGTAATCCATACTTACACTGAATTAAAAAATTCATTATGTTTTAACCACAAATAATTTGTGGTTAAAACATAGTGAATTTTTCAATTCAGTGTACTTATAGAAGAAAATAACAATTGAAGATTTTATAAAAACATGTATTAAGTAAAGCAGATGTTATTTAAAAGAAAAGAAAAAACAATAGGAATTCTTAATTAACAAACATTGAGTAGAAAATAAATAAAATTTGTTCAGTAAATTCCTCAAAATTTATAATTTAAAATGTGCATAGAAATTAAAAGTTTCTAAAAAAATCATCAAATTTCAAATTCACTTAAGATTGTATAAGATTTTTATAATATGCAAAAAACAATTATTATGATACATAATTCTACAAATAAATTAAAATTAAAAATGATTGAAAATCTCAAAACCAAGAAAAAAGTTATATTTAAAAATAGAATATTTGTTTAAAATAATTGGAAACAATTGATTTTTTTTAAATTCTCTTAAATATTTTCAATTATACAAGAAAACATCTATATTTGCTTATACCCATTTATTATTATAATATGGTTAACCCATTGAAAATTTTGTCAAAATTAAAAATTTGTTAAAAAACATTTTACTAAAAAAACAATTAAAAAACAGTTAAAAATTTCAGCAAACATAAAAGAAATTGAACCCTTGAACAAAATTTCAAATAAACAGTTTTTATGTAAGGATTTTTTAAGGTTTGCTTGAAAATGGTAAAGATTTTTAATTTATTACGAAATAATTAGAAATTTTATTTAAAAAAAAAATAGAAAATTAAATACAGTTAAGGAGAACATTAGAAACAAACAAAAAAACGATTACAATAATTAACAATTAATTAAGAAATAAAAATAATTTAAATTATTAGTTAATTTCCTAGAACGAACTTTATTTTATTAAAAAATGAAAATATTTAAAAAAGTGGTTTTAAAGGGCAGAAAGACCGATGGTCGATAGCCCAAATTGACAGACTAACCATTATTGTAAATCATCTGTATATATTCCCCATATTGTATCAAGTGTTCGAATAATTTTCTCTCTCTGATATTTTAAGAAAAAATAATTTGTTGAAAATTATAACATCAATTAAGGAAATATTCAAAATCTAAAAAAATATTTTAAAAATCTATTAAACGAGTCAATATTTTACCAAATAAACAATCGAGAATTATAATTGAAAGACAACTGAAAACTCTTTAAAATGTGCTTTCAAAACAATCAGGATTTTGCTAAGAAAAACAGTTGAAAATTTTAAGAAGTAAAACAGAGTAAACCTTATTTGAAACAAGTAAGTTTTGTTAGAAGAAATTGAAGGAAACTTTAAGAAATTATATTATATATATATAATAAGAAATTCTAATGATTAATCTTTATAAATATAAATATTTAACGATGCAGTATTATTGAATACTAAAAATGTTAAATTGAACAATTAATTTCTCTGAACATTGTCATACAATTATGTAACTCATTGTTTTTTGTCACAATTTCTTCGACTTGAATATATGTGAACGTTTTAGTAAAATAATACTATGTTACGAATTTTGAGCTATTTAATAAATTTTTTATAGATGTGGCCATCTATTTGTAATGTGATTTAATATTAAAACATTTTAGTTTTTGTTTACGGCAAAACAATTGCAGTAGTTAATTAAAATAAACATTTAGGTTGGAAGAATGGAATTTATCCTACTTATGTGTGTAATTAATAATTGTCTTAGAAAGTAAATTCACAACAAAAGCAATTATGCGATGATATACAAATGCATTAACAATTCACCACCATGAAGAAGGAAAAGTGCGAAAGTGTAACCTGAAATGAATTTATAGTGTGAAAAAGCAATGAAAACAACAATGCATAAATAATTCCTAATTGTTCCTTTACGACGTGCATAAAAATGAATTATTGTACTTTTAGTTTCCAGCAAAGCCACACCAAAAATATGGGTAATATTATCAAGTTGTATTTCAGTTTAAGTTTAAAAATATATGTAGGGTGGGTGGGTGACCACTATCCCAACCTTCAATTACTATAACATTAATACCAGTTTTTCAATAAAGAATTTATATAGAGAATATTGTTTTCATAATAAATATTTAATTTATTTAGTTATAACCAAATTTTTATTTATAAAACATTCGCCTATCTTATACTGATTGGAGGGGGGACAGAAACCACCCACCCAACCTTAATAACAGTCGAAAAAACAATTAAAATTTTGCTTTCAACACTTCAAAAATTAATTTAAAAAATTTGTGAAAAATTTACAGAACAAAAATTCATTTTAAAATAATTGAAATTTGTTAAGAACAGTTAAGGATTTTAATTTGAAAAATAATTAATAACTATCCTAATTTGAATGATATACTTAGCTCAATGTAACAAAAACGTTAGTATTTGTTATATAATTAAATTCCTGGCGGTGCTTTAGTATGAGGAATAGTTGTTTTAACTAATAGCTGTGAGTTTTTACAATAGTATTATGATAATATCGCAATATTTCCTATTTTTGAAAATTATTAATGTTGAAGTCAGAATATTTCAAAAATATCATTTTGGACGTCCACTTCAAACATATAAATGTGAGAACCTAGCCCTGAAACATAATGTACCGCATTTCCTGCACAATCATATCAATCAAATCCTCTCGAGTATGAGTTGATCGCGGGATATTAATCAGTCTCAATGGGATCATGCCTTTCGCTAATTGCGAACGTGTTGGAAATTAATACCGCTTGCGATCTAACTCATATTCGCACAGCTGGGAATTGTTATTTTTCGCGATCACGTGTTTGCGTTGAATTTCACACCGGGATCGTACGAGGTCGTAAATATTATGAGGCGATGTAAGCTTTGATAATTAGCCACCGTGTTTGAGTGTATGAACATGAGTATCACTGGTGTGTGCAGGATGCATTAAAATTCTCTGGTGTAATGTGTCTGCAAAGAAAAAAAAACATAAGGTGGAGACGTTCAGCAACGTTCAGGCAACAATTCGTGATAGCAACTCGTGATGAATTTGAAGTGGTGCTGTGCAAAACGCCGTAATAGAAATTCCTTGTAATACACTGGTTACTGCGAAACGTTACAGAACGGAAGGATCTCGTTATCGATAGGATAGCTAGTTAGGATTTAAAAAAATAAACAATCATCTAGCTTCAATGTAATGTTCTAGGGATATTCACCATTTTCACATCCATACAGAATGAGAAAAAGTTTATAACTAAACAGAATCTCTCTTTAGAGGGTTTTGCTTACCGCAATTTAGCTAATTTATTACTTATTACAAGAAAACAGATTCTTTTAAAAATTTCGGGCGGATATATATGTCACTTATTTCAAACCATTGTTTATTATTATTATATTATTCATTTCAATTTATTATTATTATTATTACATGTATTATTCGAAATAAGACCATGTAAACAATGTACAATGATTAAATCTATCGTAGAAAACGTAAAAAGCAATTTAACACAATGATGAATTGATGAATACATTAGAACGATCGCCCAATTCATATTCATTTCAATTAACCGACAATTAGCATCTCTATGATATTCAATTTCCCTCCGGTTGGGCGAAGTGGCGAGGAGGCGAAGAGGCAAACGAGCGAAACAATTATCATTGCACAGGACCTTACACCTAGGAGATAAATTTAAATGATTTACGGCGTTTTTGTAATGTTGAAACAAAGCTGTATACGAAATCCCAAGACGCACGGCCGTAACTCATAGCCGACGCTGATAATAAAACGTAGATTATAATCCCGGCAGGAA
Organism: Ontholestes murinus; assembly: GCA_963969525.1. Taxonomy (NCBI): domain Eukaryota; kingdom Metazoa; phylum Arthropoda; class Insecta; order Coleoptera; family Staphylinidae; genus Ontholestes; species Ontholestes murinus. The sequence continues at coordinate 54,214,737 of OZ018397.1, forward strand.
TGAGGATTGTTATTTTCCCCGGCCTGGCAACGTAAATAATCCGAACTATAATTCATTTTTATGCACACCGTAAAAGAACAATTAGGAATTATTTATACATTGTTGTTTTCATTGCTTTTTCACACTATAAATTCAATTCAGATTACACTTTCGCACTTTTCTGTCTTCACGCATTTTTATGTCATCGCATAACATTGCGATGGGAATTTACTTTCTAAGCCAATTATTAATTACACACATAAGTAAACCAGATTCCATTATTCGAACTTATAACTATATTTTAATTTTAACTACTGGAACTCTTTTTATTCCTGTAAAAAAGTACTAAAATGTTTTATGCTTTCAAGCTCTCACTTATCCGTGATGAAACATTTTTATGTTAATTAGAAGATTAATTAAAATTAATTAACGTTTTAAGCTTAAGTCACATTTCCTATAGATGGCCACTTTCCTACTTTCCAGCTTTTAGTTTTAAGTGACAGTTTATCTATAAAAATATATAAAATTATGTAAAAATATATAAAAACGTTCACAGATATTCAAGTCCTGGACATTGTTACAAAAAACAATAAGTTTATAAGTAAAATTAGGTATAAAACTGCATGTTCTTAAATTGGAATCCAGCAAATAAAATTGTTTTTATTTTGAGCAAATTTTCAATTGTTTTTTCTTTTAATTTTATTTTAAATAGTTTCTTATTAGCAAACTTTGTAAAACTTTAACTACTCTTCAACAGCTAAATTTTTACAAAAGATAACAATAGTATTTATTGATAACTTTTTTACTTTTCAAACAAATCTTGTATTTTATTTTTTATTTTTCATAAAATTCTTTTTAAGAGATTTTTAATTGATTTTTTAGTAAAATTTTCACAAATTTTAAATAAAACATCCTTTTATATGCTATAATGTTTTAACTGTGTTTTAGCAGAATATTTTCAACGTTTTTTTTATTTTTTTGAAAAATTTTAAAAGTAGTCAGTCAGTTTCTTTGGATAAAATTTAAACTACTTTAATCAATTTTTATAGGAAATTTTATTTATTTTCTCTTGGCAAATCCCATTTTTATACAATTTAAACTGTTCTAAGAAAAATGGAAATTTATTTTAGAAAGTTTTTAATAAATTTAAAATTTCTAATTAAATGGTTAAAAATTCTACAATTTTTTATTATTTTTTTAAACGTTTCCTTGCCAAATATTCAATTGTCTTACTTTTTGCTTTTTGGAACAATTTCAAACGGTTTTGCAGTTTAATTATAGTTTAGATATATTTTAACTTTTTTGGAAATTTTTTCTTATCTTAGCAAATCCCAATATTTTTAAATAAATGTTAACTGTTTTAAAAAACTTAGAAAAATAGATTTTTTTTATATAGTATATTAATTTTCTCAAAAATATGATTGTTTTTGTATTATATTATTAAACATATTTTTATGGAAAATTTTCAATTGTCTTTTCTTTCAACTTTTTTACAATTGCTTCATCTTTGAAAATAGTCATATTAACCTTTTTAAAAATAGGTTTCATTATTTTTTTCTTAATTCCAACTATTTCTATGCATTTTAAAAGTTAAATGCTTATTTTTAAAATGTGTTTTCTCAGTAAAGTTCAATTGCATTACATCCAGCCATCTTAAGTTTAACATTAGATAATTTTTAAGTTATTAACTGTTTGATAATATTTTTTTAAATTTTTTTTCCTCTTTAGTAAAATAAACTATTTTCATAGTAAGTTAAACTGTTTAAACCTATTCTTATCTGTATTAGCAAAATTTTGAAAATATTTTTTCTTTTGATGAGTTTTACAGTTTTTTTTTATTAAAAGCTAACCGTCTTCAAATAAATTGTTTTTTTAGAACGTTTTCAACTGTTTTGGAATAAACTTTCTAGTAAAAGTTTAGTGTTTTGTAACTTTTTATAGATTTTTCTTTAATGAAATGTTTATTTTTTTATTTTTTTTATAAAATTTAAACTGCTTTAAAATAATTTTATAATTTTTACTTCAGAAAGTTTAATCGTTTTAAATACATTTTCAATTACATGTAAAATTTCAGATTCTTTTTATTCAGTTAGCAACATTAAAATTCTTGAATTTTAGAGGCTTTTACTTCGTGGTACATTTTCGATTTTTAAATAAAGTAAACACTTGACTTTTTTATAACACATTGAAATTTTTCAATTGGTTTTGGGAAATGTTTTTTTTTTAAATTGATTTTTGTATATTTTTTCTGTTCTTTTTGTGTATTGTATTTTCTTAACATTTTTGGTATTTTTAAATTTTATTTCAATTACTCTTAAAAAATTGTTTACTTTCATTTTTAAGAAATTGAATCCTGTTATTTTTAAAGCAAATTTTAAAATGTTTTTCTTCTCTTAGAAAGTCTTCAATAAAAAGATTTCACATTTACTTTTTTTATTATTAAATGCATTTTTGTACAAGCGAATTTTTTAGGATAAGTAATTTATAATAAATTTTTAATTTAGTTTATTTTCCATCTAGAGTTAACTATTTTCAAAAAATTGTTTCAACCTTAAAATATTTGACCTATTTTCATGAGAAACAAAATTTAAAGCCTTTAAATTTTAACTATACTTAAGGAAATTGTTCTCGTTGAATTTAAAATGTTGTAGAAAACTAATCTTTACTGTAGTGACCTTGAAATTTCCTAGATATTTTAGCAAATGATGTCTTTTTGATATAAGCTTAAAATATTTGACATATATTTACCAGAAACAAATTTCTTACGTTTTAAATTTTAATTGAACTTAAGGAAACTGTAGTGAATGATTTTCAAATGTTGTAGAAAAGTAATTCTTGAAGAAATGACCTTGAAATTTTCCAGATATATTAAGAAATGATGTCTTTTTGATATAAATTTAAAATACTTGAAATATATTTTTTTATTATTTTGCAGATATGTTGGAAAATGGCGTCTTTTTAACATAACCTTAAAATATTTGACACATCTTTACCAGAAACAAAATTCTGAGTGTTGAAACTTTGGATTAACTCAAGGAAATTACGAAATTTTAGTGAATGATTTGAAAATATTGTAAAATACTAATCCGGAACGAAACGACCTTGAAATTTTCTAGATTTCTTAAAAAATTAAACACTTTTAATATAACCTTGAGATACTTAACATAGTTTTCCAAGAAACAAATTGCTAAGCGTTGAAACTTTAAACCTAAAGTGAGTGTAGTGGAAGATTTGAAAATGCTATAAAGAAGTTATCCTTTCAAAACTGACCTTGAAATTTTATAAATAAATTAGGAAATGATGTCTATTTGATATAATCTTAAAATATTTGACATATTTTTACCAAAAACAAGTTTCCAAGCGTTGAAATTTCAATGGAACTTAAAAAAATTGTAATGGATGATTTAAAAATGTTGTAAAAAAAGTAATCCTTGAAGGAATGACCTTGAAATTTTCCAGATATCTTAAGAAATTATGTCTTTTTGATATAGCTTAAAAATATTTGACATATTTTACCAGAAACAATTTTCTGAGGGTTAAAATTTCAATTGAACTTAAGAAAATTATAATGGATAATTTAAAAATGTTGTAAAAAAAGTAATTCTTAAAGGAATGACCTTGAAATTTTCTAGATATCTTAAGAAATTATGTCTTTTTGATATGACTTTAAAATATTTGACATATTTTTACGAGAAACAAGTTTCTAAGGATTGAAATTTCAATTGAACTTAAGAAAATTTTAATGGATGATTTGAAAATGTTGTAAAAAAAGTAATCCTTGAAGGAATGACCTTGAAATTTTCCAGATATCTTAAGAAATTATGTCTTTTTGATATAGCTTTAAAATATTTGACATATTTTTACCAAAAACAAGTTTCTAAGGGTTGAAATTTCAATTGAACTTAAGAAAATTGTAATGGATGATTTAAAAATGTAAAAAATGTAATCCTTGGAGTAATGACCTTGAAATTTTCCAGATATCTTAGAAAATGGTGTCTTTTTGATTTAACTTTTAAATATTTGACATATTTTTACCAAAAACAAGTTTCTGAGGGTTGTAATTTCAATAGAACTTAAGAAAATTGTAATGGATGATTTAAAAATGTTGTAAAAAAAGTAATTCTTAAAGGAATGACCTTGAAATTTTCCACATATCTTATGAAATTATGTCTTTTTGATATATCTTTAAAATATTTGACATATTTTTACCAGAAACAAGTTTCTGAGGGTTGAAATTTAAGAAAATTGTAATGGATGAACTTAAGAAAATTGTAATGGATGATTTAAAATGATTTAAAAATGTTGTAAAAAAAGTAATCCTTGGAGGAATGACCTTGAAATTTTCCAGATATCTTAAGAAATGATGTCTTTTTTATATAACTTGAAAATATTTGACATATTTTTACCAGAAACAAGTTTCTAAGAGTTAAAATTTCAATTGAATTTAAGAAAATATTTCACAAAATGATGTGTTTCTAACATAACCTCAAAATGTCGGACATCATTTTATATTTTTATTTAAAAAAATAAGTTCAGCTTTTATTTTGGAAAAACTCAGCTGTCTATGTAAATTTTAATGTTAATTTTTAAAAAAATTTCAACTGTTCTATATTAAATTTTGTAAAATTTTATTTTTAGTTAATTTTTTATTAAAACTTTTATTTTTCTTTTCTATTAAAAAAAATAACTGTTTTAAGAGAATTTTAAAATGCCTCTTTCGCGAAAATCACTTTTAATAGTTTTTCAATTTAAAGAAGAAGAAGGCACGATGACTTTGTTTTACCACTTTATGGTGTCTCCATATTAGCTAAACATTCGTGTAGAATATATGAGCTGGAGGATGGAATAGAGGTTTTTTTTTGCAGCAATGAATTTCTACAATCGAATTAATTAATCAATTGTTTTTAATTTAATTGCTATAACTTTTGAAATAATATTCTGATTTGAAAAAATCTAACAGGAAGGTGTTTCTACGGTTTAATTTATTCATATTCCGTAATAATCAGGAATTTGTACTTCAATTGTTTTTCCATCTTTTTGCGATAAATTTTGAACTAATATTTGGATTTGAAAAATTCTTTCAGGATTGAGTTTCTACAATTGAATAAATCGTAGTACGATTGTTTTTTTTTAAATTTTTGTTTGCCATTTGACAGATAAGAAGATGACAGATTACTGATTGGCAGATGACAGATAAGAAAATAACAGATGTCAGAATACTGTTTGGTAGATGACAGATTAATAGATAACAGTTTTACAGATGGTAGATTAGTATATGACATATTGGCAAATGGCGGTAAAGAATGGTTGCGACCGTTACTACGTGGTAATCCAGACTTAAATTTAAAAATTTTAGTAAAAAATTCGATTTTACAAGTCGGTATACATATTATTAGTAATAATTGACTTACAGTTAGCAGATTAGCAGATGACAGATTGGCACACAGTAAATTGGCAGATGACAGATGATAGATTGGCAGATGCCGTATTGGCAGATGGCATATTGCCAGATAAAAGATTAGCAGATTACAAAGGACAGATTGGCTGATGGGAGATTATCACATGATAGATTGGCAGATGACAGATGGCAGATGGCGGATAATGATTAGTGAAGAGAATGTTTACGACCTTTACTACGTGGTAACCCATACTTACAGTAAATTGAAAATTTCTCTATGTTTCAACCACAAACTTTAGTGAATTTTTTATTTATCAATTCAGTGTACATATGGCAAATTGGCAAATGTCAGATTAGAAAATGACATATGACAGAGTGGTAAATGATATATTGACACATGACATATTGAAAGGTGGCAAATTAGCAGACGACAGTTTAGCAGATGACATATGGCGGCTGTCGGATGATAGATTGGCAGATGACATATTAGCAAAGGACTGATAACAGATGACAGATTAGTAGACGACAGATTACAGATGTCAGATTGGCAGATAAGATATTGGCAAATGACAGATTAGCAGATGATAGATACTAGATGACAGATGACAGATTTGGTAGATGACATATTTGTGGATGGCAAATTGGCATCTGATAATATATCAGATATATTTTCAGATGCCAGATAGCAGATGGCAGATAATCATTAGTAATGAGAATAGTTACGACCGTTACTACATGGTAATTTATTTTTTTAATTTTTCAATTCAGTGTACATATGGCAAATTGGTAGATGACATATCAGAAGTTAACAGTTGACAGATTGGCAGAGGACAGATGAACACTTTTGAAATCAACTTCGGATTCGGAAAATTTTATCAGCAATTTCTACGATAAAATTTATTGGGACTATGCAAAAAGTAGAAATTCTTGTTTCAATTGTTTTTAGTTTTATTGCGATAATTTTTGAAATATTGTACGGATTTAAAAAATTCTAACACGAATGAATTTCTATAAATTCGTGTTCAATTGTTTTTTCATTTTATTGCGATAACTTTTGAAATAATGGTTGTATTCGAAAAATTCTACCAGGTATGAGTTTCTACGATTGAATTTGTTCAAACTGTGTGAAAAAATAAATTCGAACTTCAATTGTTTTTATTTTACTTTTGTGCGATAACTTTTGGAATAATGTTCGGAATTGAAAAATTTTAGCAGAAATGAATTTCTATGCTCATATTCAATACGCAAACACTAGAAATTCGCTTTTCAATTGTTTTTTCATTTTATTGCGATAACTTCTGAAATAATATTCAGATTTAAAAAAAAATCTAATGTGAATGAGTTTCTACGATCAAAATTATTCGGATTACGTAAAAAAACAAGAATTCGAACTTCAATTGTTTTTTTATTTATTACCATAACTTTTAAAATAATGTTTGGATTTGAAAAATTCTAGCAGGAATACGTTTCTACGATTGAGTAGATTTGGATTGCGTAAAAAACGGAAAATAGTAGTTCAATTGTTTTTATATTTTTTGCACTCTCTTTTGAAATAGTCTTCGGATTTGAAAAAATTCCAGCAGGAATGAGTTTCTACGATTCAATAGATTTGGATTGCGTAAAAACGGAAAATAGTAGTTCAATTGTTTTTATATTTTTTGCTATAACTTTTGAAATAATGGTCGAACTTGAAAAATTCTCACACGAATTAGTTTATACGATCGAATTTTTTCGGACTACGTACAAAACGAAAATTCGAACTTTGGAATTTGGATTTGGAAAATTTTTAGCAGCAATGAATTTCTAGATAAATTTTATTAGGATTACGCAAAAATTAGAAATTCGTGTTTCAATTCAAATTCAATCAACTTTTGAAAAAACAGTTGAATTTAAGAAAATTCACTAGAAAAATATTATTACGATGAAATTTATCAGGGTTACCAAGTAAAATAGAAATAAAAATTCGTACTTCAATTTTGTCTTATCAATTTTGTCTTATATTGGTTTTGATCAGTTATTCATTAGTTTCTTTAAACATTACCTAACCAATCGTTCACAAACTGTAAGATTGAAAAATAATTTTTCGGACGAACTCATAACTACTAAAGGTGTACCACAAGGCTCAGTCTTGGGACCTTTATTATTTTTAATATATACGTCACAATTATTTTCAAGTCTTAACTTAAATAATTACCACCTTTTTGCAGACGATACCCAATTGTTATATACATTTGCTGAGTAGGATGCTACTACAGCGTGCACTAAAATTAACTCTGATTTGAGTAAGATTATTAAAAATGTAATGAGCACGCTCTCTTAATCAATAATGCAAAAACTGAAGCTACTTTATTTGGACCAAAAAAGGCTCGAGAGAGAGAGTAGTTCCTCTCCTTTCAATAACTTTGGACAACACCAATTTGATTGAAATAAAAAAAAATGTGTAAAAAGCCTAGGAGTTCATATTGATACGAATTTAAGATTTTATAGGCATATATCTTGTTGTATTAGTAAAGGTTACATAAATCTTAGGTTAATATATATATAAATCGGCATTGTTTATCTCAGAGGCTGAAAACTATACTATGTAAATCTTTGGTCTTGTCCCATTTAAACTATTGCGATGTAGTATACCACTTTTGTTTAGATAAAAAAAAACTATTAATAAAATTCAACTTTTACAAAATTCCTGTTTAAGGATAATCTTTGGTATTAGGAAATCCCAAAATATAAGTCATAAGTTACAAGAGATAGGTTGGCTCAAGATGAGTGATCGCCGTCTACTCCATTTTGCCACATTCTGCCATAAAATAATCCAATAAAATAGTGATGTGACCATCATAATACTTTCCCTATATTTTTCTCGAAAACTATGAGGTTATTCTTAATTATTTTCACAATTTTAAATTATTTATATTTACTTCTTATATAAATTTCTATTAGCTCCTATAGTTTATTATTAGTTTTTAAATAATTAAAATAAAAACTCTTCAAAGATATTTTTATTAAAAATATCATCAAGTTTAAGTGGAAATTCAATGCAATCATCATTTGGGCGGTCTGAAAAAATTATAAAAACAATTGCTATCGACTTGAAACTTTCTAAATATATTCAGAATATATGTGGGAATGTTGCTGCTTAAAAAATCAAAAGTTTGCTTTTAGATCTTTTAATCATTTTACGTCGAATTAAAAAGACGTTAAGAAAATTGCAATCATATATTTGACAGTGTTAAAAAAATATAAAAAAATTGCCATCGACTTGAAACTTTCTAAATATATTTATAATACATTTGGGAATGTTGCTGCTTAAAAGAATCAAAAGTGATTTTAGATTTTTTAATAATTTTACGTCAAATGAAAGAGCAGTTAACAAAATTGCAATTATAATTTTGACGGTCTGAAAAAATATATAAACAATTGCTATCGACTTGAAACTATCTAAATATATTCAGAATACATGTACAAAAGTTGCTGCCTAAAAAATCAAAGGTTTCTTTTTAGTATTTTCATTATGTTTACGTCAAATGAAAGAGACGTTAAGAAAATTACAATCATAATTTTGATGGTCTGAAAAAAATATAAAAACAATTGCCATCGTTTTGAAATTTTCTAAATATATTCAGAATATATGTACAAATGTTGCTGCTTGGAAAAATCAAAAGTTGATTTTAGATTTTTAAATAATTTTAGGTCAAATGAAAGAGACGATGAAAAATTGCAATCGTAACTTTCACGGCCTGAAAAAGTATAAAAACAATTGCTACCAACTTGAAACTTTCTAAGTATATTCAAAATACATGTAGGAATGTTGATGCTTAAAAAGTCAAAAGTTTGGTTCTAGATTTTTCAAATTTTACGTCAATAGAAAGCGACGTTAATAAAATTGCAATCATATATTTGACAGTCTGAAAAAAATTTAAAAACGATTGATATCGACTTGAAACTTTCTAAATATATACAGAATACATGTAGGAATGTTGTTGCTCAAAAAAATTCGAAAGTTTGGTTTTAGATTTTTCAATGATTTCACGTGAAATGAAGGAGATGTTGAGAAAATTTCAACCATAATTTTGACGGCCTGAAAAAAATATAAAAACAATTGCTATCGACTTGAAACTTTCTAAATATATTGAGACTATATGTAGGAATATTACTGCTTAAAAAATTCAAACGTTTGATTTTAGATTTTTTTTAAATAACTTCACGTCAAATTAAAGAGACGTTAAAAAAATTGAAATCATAATTTTGATGGTCTGAAAAAAATATGAAAACAATTGCCATCGACTTGAAACTTTCTAAATATATTCAGAATACATGTAGAAAGTTTCTGCTTAAAAAATTTAAAGTTTGATTTTATATTTTTTACAATAAAAAAAAAAATCAAAATTTTTAAATTAAGAAAAAATGTTTCAATAAAACTTTACCTTTACTTTAACTTTTTGTTTGTTTGAAAAGTTATGTCTTTCTTTTTATTAAATTTCAAAATTTGTTTGAATAAATCTGTTAAATTTTGCAATATTATGTTTATTTACATTTTACAACTTTTAATTAAAACCCTCGCTTATGTTTTACTGATTTTAGGGTGGGTTAGAATTTTTTTTTAAATTTCTAAACGTATCTTTTTTAAAATTTTACAGTTTCCAATAAAATCTTCACAATTTAGAAAGCGGGTTGAATTAAAAAATCTTGAAACCTAGAGAAGGAATTCGTGGAAATTTCTTGAATTCTTGAAAAAGTGAGTCTAGATTTTAGAACGAACATTCCCAAAAATCTAAGGCCTCAAAGAAGAGAAATTACCGAAAAATTCCTGAACCCTCAAGAAAAACCTAGATTTCTACAAACAAATTTTCTATAGCCTCCAAAATTTTTTTTCTAATTTAGAAGATAAGAAGATAACATTGAAATCTGGAAATTTCTTGAACCCTTGAAAAAAAAGTCTAGATTTCTAAATTCAAATTTTTTAAAAATTCTACAGCCTCCTAGAAATTTAGAAGACCAGTTGAATAAATATAAGAGAAATTACTGAAAATTCTTTAAACTCTTTAAAATAAGAAATGATTTCAAGGGGAAAATTTTCTAAAAAAATCTAGACCCTCTAAGAAAAATTCTGCAATTTAGAACTTTCCAAATAAGTTTATTGCCTCTAGTTGAAACAAAATGTTGAATTCTAGAGAAGCAATTACTGAAATTTACCTGAATTCTCGAAAAGCAGACGAATTAAAAAACATTTAGAGCCTGAAAAAAATCTTCGCAATTTATAAGAATAGTAATAGTAAAAATAATAATTTTTGTTCCAACCCACTCCACAATCCCTCAAATGATCTCCTATACGAAACCACCCAAATCCCACCCATTTCCCAACGTATATTAAGCCTTAGCGTTAAATTTGCCAATAACCCTCACAACCAACCCTTGTTAACCAAATTCTGTATCCCCCGAAATCCAAATATCCCTTCTAAATATCATTATCATCCCCTCACAATTCATCAATTCATTTGTGCGAATCATCAGGACAGTTCAGCTAGCTAGCAAAGATACTTTTTTCTCACCTTAAATTCAAGACAGGGCTGAAAGACCGCAGGTCTATAGCCCAGACGGACTAACACCATTTATTTGTTTTCATTTTTATTGTTATTATTATTATGTATAATGTTTTGTCCAAATAAATATTATTATTATTATTAATTTTTGTTAAGAAGTTATTGGCCATTTTCTAAACTCTAAACTTGTAGAAAAAAAATCTAGCAAATACTAGGGCATTCAAAGAAAATCTTTGCAATTTAAAAGACGACTTCAAAAAAATCTCGAACTCTAGAGAATAAATTGCTAAAAATTTCCTGAACCCTCGAGAAAATAATCTAGATTTCTAGAAGAAAATTGTAAAAATTCTAGAGCCTCAAAGAAAATCTTTACGATTTAGAAGACAAGTTGAAAAAATCTTGAAATGTAGAGAAGAAATTACTAAAAATTTCTCTCTCAAAAATAGTCTAGTTTTTAAAAACAAATTTTCTAAAAAAGCCTTCATTTAAATCTTCGCAATTTACTAGAAATTTTCTGAATTTATAAACAATTTTTTTTTTTTGAAAATTCTAAAAACACCGCAATTTAAACGACTCCTTGAAGAAAATCTTTATATGGAAGAGAAATGAATGAAAGAGTCTAGTTTTTCTAGAAAAATCTATAACCTCCAATCTGAATAAAAGTTACTGGAAATTTCTGAACACTCGAAAAAAGTCTAAAGTTCTGGAAAAAATCATTGCAATTTATATGACAATATTAAAATCTGGAAGAGAAATAACTGGAAACAGCCTCAAAGAAAATTCTATAAATATTAAAGCTAACTTTCTAAAAAACTCCCAAATAAGACCTTTGCTAAAAATTCTGGAAATATGAAGAAGAAATTATTGTAAACTTTCGGAATCCTCCAAAAATGTTCTAGAAACCTATAAGGAAAACTTGTGAAAAATTCTAGTATCCTCGATCAAAATTCTTTGGAAAGGAAGATGCAAAAAACTTTTAATATGGAGAAGAAATTCCTGAAACTTCTAGAAGCCTCTAAGTTCTAGAAATTTAGAAAAAATATTCCTAATAAATTATAAAATTAAACAAAATCTTGAAAGTACTTTCTGAAAAATCTAGAACTCTCGAATAAAATATTTGCTAAAAATCTGGAAATATCTATTTATTTATTTATTGGATAAGAAAATGAAATTACTGTAGAATTCCCAAAAAAGTTTTATAAATCTAAAATGAAATCTATGGATCATCTGAGAAAATTATAGAAAAAGTTAAACAAAATATTGTACAAAAACCACGAAGAAATTTCTATAAATAAATATAAATAATGACTTTCTGAAAAATTTTGAAACTCTTGAATAAAATCTTTGCTAAATTTGTAAAAATTTGTAGAATTCTCGATGAAAATTCTTTGGAAAGGAAGTTGCAATAAAAACTGAAAGTGTGGAGGAGAAATTACTGAAATTTCAAGAATCTTTAAAGAAAAATTTTTCTGAAAAATTCTAATGTTACATTTTTTTCTCACAAGTTAAGAATTTTACGCAAAACATGTCTTAATAAAACTTTAGTTTCTCATTCCCTTTAATCTTTGTTTGAGAAGTTATGTAATATTTTTTAAATTTGGAAAAATATTGAGAAAAATCAAAAAAAACGCCTCGAGTAAACATCCACTTCCGGTTTATGAATATTTACCAAAAGCTTTTCAGTTCCAGTTTTTAACGATAAAACCTTAAGTTTAAAGTTTCATCTCAATCGGATCATTCGTTTTTGAGATACAGCGCCCACAGACATTTTCATGCACGAAAACAATACCTCCCCTATATATACTTCGTATATAGGGAAAGTAAAAATCAATTTAAAATGGAGACAATAATCCAAATTAATTTCTTTAAGTGGACATAACATTATTAATTATACTGCTTTAAATTAAAAATAAAATTTAATCTAATAAGGGCAAAATAGTTGTTAGGTCAATTAACGAAGCATGTTTTAAAATATACATTCAAGTAAGTCATTAGGGAAAAACTGGAGCACGAGCAAATCATATTTGTTGGACGTAATGTTTACATTGTGGGCAGATGAATTATTCAGGAAGCGGAAAATATTCATTGAAATGGCCTAATAAGAAGCGCATTAGCATACGTGTTCTGAGCAAAATACTTGGAAACGGGAAAGTTTCTCAGTCGTCAGTAATTAGCGGTGGCAACTGCGGAAATCGACCGATATAAAGTAAATACTAAAAGTAAACGTGTCATTACGGTGCATGTGAAAGAAGGAGTTTATTACTTCTCGGCCTGGAAATGTAATAAAACATTTTCAAAGCTATTTATATTTTTTAAATGTTTTATCATACATTAAATAAAGTAATATTTAATTGTACACTATATAACAATAAGATACAGAAATAATTTTAACAAACTCAAAACTATACATTTATAGATGTAATCGATTGATGAAATCACTTGCTTTTGTTAGCTTAAACCGTTACATGTATAGACTGTTTTATGAATTGTTTCATCAATTAGTTGCATAGATATAACATTTTTTCATCTATACGATGCAAATAAGTATATAAATAAACTATTTTGAATGAGAGATTTACTGCGTTCATTGTAAATATTTTCAACACGATCAACAACAATACCGAATAAAACATTCGGCGATAAAATTGGAAATATATTAAAGTTCCCGCCGCACCTATCTATTACAGAATCATTTCCGATCTGAACGGCGTTTATAAATTTTCCAAAAAACACCGCATTGTCCCCTGGTCATCTGCTGGACGTTATTGTCCGGCGAGCGCAATTTATGCGATGGAAACAATGAGGTTTTCACGTTTACGGTTCTACATAAAATTTGAAATTTAAACAAAATTGTTTGTACTGTCAGCTGCGGTGCCGTTCCCCGGGCAAAAATGTCGGGTGGCAATAAAATCCGCAACGCATGTCCACCGTTATCGGACCATCTGACCCCACAGCGTGGATGTAATAACGTGTTTTTGGTGTGCCGGACATGCGAGTTACATTTTAATCTACATCACTCGCCTTTTTTTCTTCCAATTTTGCGTTTGCACCGATGAAAATTTAAATTTTAAAACGAATATATTCACGTATTTTATTGTTACGGTTCAAATTACAGATGTAAATGAAATGAATACTAAAAAAAACAGGTAACTATTTATTACTAAAATGTATTAATTTGTATTTCATTGTGGTAGGTCAGAAGTACGCTAATTTAAGTAATGGTTTTCTCAGTTTGAATAATGCTAGGTCAAAGAATAACTTTTTGTGATAGGTCAAAACTACGCTAGATTACTGTGTAGGTCAGGATAACTTAAATTCTAGGTAATTATTACTTTAAATAAACTAAATAAGAAAAAGCGTTAAAAATTGGTCTAAAATTGATAAATTGATATAAATCCTAAAGAAAAATTAACAAGGTCAACATTTACGTTTAATTGATAAAGAGCTATATAAAATTTCTGATTTGAGATTACAACGGCATGTTTCATTTCTCACATTAGTTTATAGTAAATATAATATGTTATAATGTTTCTATTTCTGACGTTATTCTTTATAATGTACGGTTATTACATATATATTATTTTGTGAATAAAGACATATTATTATTATTAATTATTTTAAAAAAATATTTCAAAGTTTGCTCAAAAGAAAACACTTTAAATTCCCGAAAGAAAACATCTCTTGTACATCTAAAGAATTTAAAAACTGCTTGAAAATATTTGAAACTTAACCACAAACATATTATTTTTTGTTCAAATTTAAACAAGGAGTTTCCTAAAATGAACCGTTAAAAAGTAAAAGTTTATGAGAAAACCTTTCCATTAAAATAATCAAAATTTCACAAAAAATAATATTTCTTAAAAACAGATAAAAATATTTCGAATAAAAATTCGAAATTTAGTTAAAAGTTAATAATAAAACACGCTTAACAAATGATAGATGATGACAGTTGACAGATGAGAGAAGATAGATAACAGTTGACAGATGACAGTTGATCGATGACAGATGACAATTGATAATGCATATATATGATAGATAATAAATTACAGAAAACAATAAAAAAAATCAAGGAAATAAATCATAGATGACTGTTGACAAATGACAAATAACATGACAGACGTTAGATCACTGATAAATGAAAATAAATAATGACAGCAAATGACAGTTGACATATAATATTATATAGATTTAAAAAAATTGGAGATGATAATAATAAATCATGTATAATAAATGACAGATGATATTTGGCAGATGACAATTGACAAAAGAAAACTAAATACTATTAGTAATTGTCAAGTGACAATTGACCTTGCATATTACAATAGATAGATAGTAAAATTGAGCATAAGTGATAGTTGACAACTGATGATACTTGATAGATAAAATTATGACAGATGAGAGAATTATTAGTGTATATAACAGTTGACAACTCGACAAATGAAAATAATAAATGGCAGATGACATGGCGATAATAATAAAACACGCTTAACAAATGATAGATGACAGTTGACAGATGGCAGTTGACAGATAAGAGAAGATAGATAACAGTCAACAGATGACAGATGACATATGATATTTGACAAATGACAGTTGACAGATGACAGTTGGCTGATGACAGTTGACAGATGACAGTTGATATATGATACTTGACAGATGACATTTCATAGATGTCAGTTGACAGATGACAGTTGACATCTAAGTAATGAAAGAAATAAATCACGCCTATAAAATGTTAGAAGACAATTGACAAATAAAATATGCCAAATATTGACAGATAGAAAATGACTAATGACATTTGACAATTGACAATAAACAGATAACTACTAATAAAATACAGATGTCACAGAACAGATGACAATTAACCAAACGTAACAGTTGATAGATGACAGAAGATAGATAACAGTTAATAGATGAAAGATTACATATGATATTTGACAGTTGACTAATAACAGTTGACAGATGACAGTTGACTGATAACATTTGACAGATGACATTTGATAGATGACATTTGACAGATAACAGTTTACAGATGACAGTTGAAAGATAGCAGTTGATATCTAAGTAATGAAAGAAATAAATCACACCTATAAAATGTTAGAAGACAATTGACAAATAAAATATGCCCAATATTGACTGATAGAAAATGTCTAATTACACTTGACAATTGACAATAAACAGATAACTAGTTATAAAATACAGATGTCACAGAGCAGATGGCAATTAACCAAATGTGACAGTTGACAGATGAGAAAAGATAGATAAGAGTTAACAGATGACAGATGACATATGATATTTGACAGTTGACTGGTGACAGTTGACAGATGACAGTTGACTGATGACATTTGACAGATGACATTTGATAGATGACATTTGATATATGACATTTGACAGATGCCAGTTGACATCTAAGTAATGAAAGAAATAAATCACGCCTATAAAATGTTAGAAGACAATTGACAAATAAAATATGCCCAATATTGACAGATAGAAAATGACATTTGACAATTGACAATAAACAGATAACTACTTATAAAATACAGATGTCACAGAATAGATGACAATTAACCAAAAGTGACAGTTGACAGATGAGAGAAGATAGATAACAGTTAATAGATGACAGATGACATATAATATTTGACAGATGATAGTTGACTCATTACAGTTGACAGATGACATTTGACAGATGACATTTGACAGGTGACATTTGATAGATGACCGTTGACATTTAAGTAATGAAAGAAATAAATTACGCCTATAAAATGTTAGAAGGCAATTGACAAATAAAATATGCCCAATACTGACAGATAGAAAATGACTAATGACATTTGACAATTGACAATAAACAGGTAACTACTTATAAAATACAGATGTCACAGAACAGATGACAATTAACCAAAAATGACAGTTGACAGATGAGAGAAGATAGATAACAGTTAATAGATGACAGATGACACATGATATTTGACAGATGACAGTTGACAGTTAACAGATGACAGTTGACAGATGACATTTCATAGATGACATTTCACAGATGACATTTAACAGATGACAGTTGACATCTAGGTAATGAAAGAAATAAATCACGCCTATAAAATGCCAAAAGGCAATTGATAAATAAAATATGCCCAATATTGACTGATAGAAAATGTCTTGACAATTGACAATAAACAGATGACTACTTATAAAATACAGATGTCACAGAACAGATAACAATTATACTAAAAAAAAACCTCTTTAAAAATAGTTGAGATATTACGAATGAAAATAAATTTGAATAAAATACAATTCAAATTTAGTCAAAAAAAAATCATAAAAGCTTGTTTATTTTTATTTTAATTGTAATAATACAACAGTAATAAATACAATTTAAAATTTCTCAAAATAAATTGTTAAACAATTAAGAACTGAGAGAGAGAGAGAGAATAACATCTTTATTCGAACAAGAATATATACAAAATTAAAAAAAAAAAAAAACATTTACGAATGATATTAAATGTGTTAGTCTGTCCGTTTGGACTATCGACCATCGGTCTTTCTGCCCTGTCTTGACTCTAAGTTTTGTGTGAAAAATAAATATCTTTGCTAGCTTAAGAACTGATTTAATTGGAATTTGCTAATAAAAGGAAATTTTTTAAATTTCTGCAAGAAAACGGTTCAATTCAATTAAAACAATTGAAATATGTTAATCAAATGAAACAAAACAAAATTCATTGTAGAAATATATAATTTTTTAATTTTCTTAAAACAAAAAACAACTCTCAAAATCAGTTAGAAATTCGCAGAAGAAATTGTTTAAAAGTAATTTTAACAAAATAAAAACGATGCTAAGGAAAATAAAATAATTGACTTAAAAACTGTTAATATTTTTAAAAAACACGGTCGAAATTTTAAATTTCAATCAGTGCTTAGAAACATTTTTAAAAATTGTTATAGTTTTACAGCAGCAAATAAAAATTAAAGGCAACATATTTTAAATAAGGAATGTTTAAAATTAAACAAAAAAAACAGTTGAAAAACACATAAAAATTCTTAAAACAGTTGAGGTCTTTAACAATTATAAATTGTGCCATGAAAAAACTCGAAAGGATACATATTAAAATAAAAACTAAAGAGTTAATTTAAAATTTTAATTTTACAGCTGAAAACTTAGTGAAAGATTAATTCAAAATTTTGCTAAATTTGGTCTGAACTATACCAAAAAAAAAAAATATGATCAAAAATTTGAAAAATCAAAAAATTATTAAAAAAAAATTGAATGTTTCTAGGAAAAATATTATGAAGATGATACAGAGAAATAAATATAACAGATGACAAAAGAGAGATGAATATGACAGATGACAAGAGACTGATGAGTATGGCAGATAAATATAACAGATGATAGATGCCAAAAGACAGATCATTATAACAGGTAACGAAATACAAATGAATGTGACAGATGACCAAAAACATATGAATAAGACAGATAGCATATATAAAAAGACTTATAAATATAACAATTGATAGATAACAAAAGACAGATGAATGACATATAACAAAAGACAGTTGAATATGACAAATGGCAGATGACAAGAGATAGATGAATATGACAGATGGCAAACGACAGCTTATTATATCAGACGACAGATGACAAAATAGAGATGAATATAAAAAATGATAAAAGACTATTATAAGAGTTGATAAAAGACAAAATAATATGACATGTGGCTGATTACAAAAGACATTATTATTTTAGATGATAGATAAGAAAATACAAATGAATGTGACAGATTATTATAACAGATGACAAAAGATAGATGAATATGACAAATAATAAAAGACCGATCATCATAACAGATGACAGATGATAAAAGACGGATTAATATGACATATGTCAGATGACAGAAGACAGTGTCATCATCTGTCGATTTGTCATCTGTCAGAAAACAGTTTACATTTTTTTTTTTTAAAAGAATGAACTAAAATTTGCCATCGAGACAAATCATTTTTGGAAGCATTTTTGTTTCAAAAAATAATTGAAAATCTAGAAAAAAAAACAATAAAAGTTTTCAATTGTTTTTTTTTAAACAATTTAATAAGAAAATTTGTTTTAATCACTTAAATTTTAGCAAAAAATAAAACAGGTGAATATGTGAAAATCAGATCAAATAGACTCAAACCGACGACAGATGACAGGTAACAAAAGATAAACATAACTGTTGATAGATAACAAAAGACAGATGAATATAATAGATAACAAAGGACAGATGACAAACAACAGCTGAATATAATAAATAGCAGATGATAAAAGACAGATGAATATGACAGATGGCAATACACAGATTATTATATCAGATGACAGATGACAAAATTCAGATGAATATTTTGACAAATTACAAAATACAGATAATTATAACAGATGACAAAAGACAAAAGACAAATTATTATATCATATGACAGATGACAAAATACAGATGAATGTGACAGATTACAAAATACAGATGATTATAACAGAAGGCACATGACAAAATACAGATAAATATGAGAGATTACAAAAGACATATGATTATAACAGATGACAGAAAAACAGATTATTATATCAGATGACGAATGACAAAGTACAGATGAATATGACAGATTACAAAAGACAGATGATTAAAACAGATGACAAAAGATAGATGAATATGACAAATAACAAAAGTCATATCCTATAATATATGATAGATGATTAAAGACTGATGAATATGACATATGACAGATGACAAAAGACAGGTTAATTTGACAAACGACAGAAGATAGTGTCATCATTTGTCTTTTCATCATCTCTAATTTTCATCTGTCAGAAAACAGTTTAAAAACTTTAAAAACTATTATAATTTGAATTTAAAAAATTTGTAAATTGTTAAGAGTATTAAACTTTTTTAATCTACTCAAGAATGTCTTTTTTTGAATTATTAAATATAGGTTAAAAAGACTATTTGTTAAATTTGGATAAAGTTTTTATAAAACAGTTAAACAAGTTTTTAAAAACAATTGAAAATTTTAAAATCCGCAAAAAAAATGAAAACAAATACAAATATATTTTACAAAGGGTTTGGAATTTACAAAAATAAAAAACAATTGAAAAATTCAGTTTTAAGTTAAAGAGAATCCGATATTTTTTCCATAACACAAAAAAATATTGCTTAAAAGCAACTCTTACTTTTACAAAACAATTTAATAAAACTGAAACAATTTAAAATGTCATTATCGAAAAATATAAAAATTAAAGGGGCTGAAAGACCACTGGTCGATAGCCATGAAACAGAAGACCAATTATGTTAGAATTTATTTTATTTTATACATTACAAGTATTATATTTTATTTTCATTCTGTGAATAAAGATGTTTAGTAGTAGTAAAAATTAAATAAACATAAATTGGTTTAAAAACAGTTTATCATATTAACAAAAAATATGAATTTTAATTTTAAAAAATTTAGAAAAAAGTATGAAAATATGAAAATAATAACCAAAACAATAAACAAGAATTAAAAGTTGCTCAAAAGTATATTTTATACTATCATTAAACTTTGAAGTTTAAGAAAAAAGAAATGAGGTTAGCTATAAAAATAAAAATAAACTGTTAAAAACAGATCATATTTTTATCAGGATAATAAAGAAATAATTTAAAAATATTTAATTGGAAAAAAAATGGAAATGAAGGAATTTAAAGAAAAATGGAAATAAATACAGCTTACAATTAAACAATTGAAAATTTGCAAAAAAAATAGTTGAAGTAGAAATAGAAAAGGCTAAGAGCAAGTTATTTTATATAAAAAAATTAAACTGTTGAAACAAAAAAATGCAATTTAAAATTTGGTCAGCAGTGGCCAGAATTACTAAAAATTGTTAAATTAAAATCATTGTTTATAAACAGTTGAATTTTTAACAAAAAAAGAAAATAATTGAAAAGGGATAAAATATTCTTAAAAAAAATATTTCTTTTTAACAATTAAAATTCTAGTAAAAAGTTCAAAATTGAAGTTTTAATTTACTCAAAAAAATAATCCGAAAAAGATTATTCGAAATTTACAAAAAAAAATCTGTTGAAATGTGCAAATGCAAGTTTTTATTAAAAAAATCAAATTTTTTCATAATAGTTTTGCAATTTACTAAAATAGAAACAAATGAAAATTTAGAGAAACCATTATTTTGGCATCTATTATCAAAAGCTTTGCAGGGAATTTATTGTATTCACAATTGAAAATGTGTTTAAAAAATTGGTTAATAAATCTCCAAATGTTTTAACAATTAAAATATTAACGCAAAAGGTGAACTCTTCTATAAAAACACAAAACAAGAGCTAAATTTAATGACTTTTTTAGTGTGCGCTGTAGAGATCTTGAAATTTGCAAATCCACGAAGCCGAATTGATGTTCTGGAATTTTCACCCTCTCACGCACTGCTTCGATATTAACATTTAAACAGTTTGTTTTTGGACGACTAGTGTGTTTAGCGTCTTCAACTGATCCAGTCTGCCAGAATTTTTTAAGTAACCTCCCATCAGTTGATGAAGTTATAACATCATTTTGATCATATTCCGTATGAAACTTTCGGACTGGCGGCATATTTAAATATTGTGTTAATTTTGGATACACTTTATAAGAATAATGGATTGCAAAATGTTCAATGATTTAAAATAATCAAGCGTTCATGATCACCATTGGCTGAATTCATACATTCAGAAACATTCTCGATTGTTAAATTCAATTACATATCACCGCTGATTTGATATTTTATTTCTGAGACGTTCATCTCGATTATCACCGTATGAATTGCGATTTGCGAATTGCACATGTAGAATACATCAGAAATCATTGCGCTCCGTTTTTATTTACGATTATTATTTTTATTTTTTTCGGTCCTTCCCATCTCTCTTCTGAAAATAATATGCAGATTGAAGTTCGGCCTCGTGATGTAGATTGGAACCGATAAGGCATCATCGATTAAAACGAGCCGAGGAGCCCTCCTCCTCGCAAGTTCGCCTTGTACCCGCGTTCGGTTCCGATTGATTATGTAAATCCAGAAAGTGATCAGATCGCAGCCGACATTGACAAATTAAAATGAGCCAATGGCACGATGATAAAAAGACCTCTCGAACGTAGAGAGATGTGAAAAAGAAAAGAAAGAGGCCGAACACTGGCGGAATTCGTCTGCGGCCCTGCCCCCGCGGGCCTCGGTACTACGTGTCAGTCAGGACTTATTCAATTTCATTCTTGAAATTTATTTATTGCATCAGATTACTACTGGATGACAAATAGATATTTTTGATGTTTAAGCTAAGTTTAAAACTAGTGAAGAGGCTATAACTTTGAAAATGAAAAATCTCCAAAACAATTGAAAAAACAGTTGAAGTTAATAGAAGATAGTTTATTCTTTGTGATTTTTGAACACAAAATTTTTAAGCAAATGGAAAATGATTTAAGTGTAGATTACTAATTGATTTTAATATTTCCAAGACATGTTCATACATCAATCGAATCTTTTCTAAACAGATTATTAATGATCGGACCTCTCGGGTCAAAATCTTCGGCGTATCGGACTGCGGAAAGGTTTCTGCCTCTCCTACGGATTATAGGAGCCGCCTTTTGATCTTCCGTTACCAACCGACACTAACATCTGCTATTTATTTTTTGGCACACATTGCAATTTCGCGTTACCAAAGCCCAAATGTTCTAATAATCCTGATGGATTTTAAAATTCAACACCAACGCTCGTTAAATCACCCAAAACGCACGTCCCTTAATTAGTCATGCTAATAAATGCGCCGTACACAATTCGTCGCCCTTCTTTTCCTCCATTCCTGGGAATAATCGCTTTTCAGAGCGAACATCCTGTACTAGTCGCTCTCTAATTTATTTATTACCGGTTTTCCGTGTTTATTTAAATAATAACACGAGCCGTTTCATTTCCAGACAGTTGTTCTGAACAATTGTTATCGGCGTAGTTTAGTGCCTCCGAGGTGTTGTTAATTAAAATATTTTACTGCTCGGTGTTAAAAATGCCTAATGAGCATCAACTGTGCCGTGAAATTGAACTGAGACTAATGTTCCTGTTAACCCCGCTGGAATTTGAATATTAAGCGTGCGAGTTTTGCCCTCGACGCTTCAGCTGGAAATTGTTGAATTAGAAAATCATCAATTAATTTTGATGAGCTCAGATGGGAATAAATTGTTTCGCCTAATGGAAAATAACGTGGATGGATTTTAGTGAAGTGGAAAGTTCCGAACGCTTCCGCCAGGGGTCCTTAGTGATGTAATCACCGAATGCATTTTTTGCATTTCTTCCCTTCAATTTAAAAAAAAAATGTCGTTTTGTTTTCAAGTAAAAAATGGAAATTGTTTGCATAAAATATTAAAGCTAGATTTACTTAGTACAAATTCTGTAATATTTAAAGATACTTTGTTAACAAATTTCTAAATTGCAGAATAGAATTTCTACTTTTCTCTCTTCAAGTTTAAAACGTTGCCGTTTAGTTTTCTAGTAAAAAAAATGGCATCTATTCTCTTGTCATATTAAAGCTGAACCAATACAGTACATAATTTGTATTTTTCTTTAAACTAATCTCAGCAGATTTTTTTTTAAATATTTAAACCACCCAATGCAATGTTCGACTCTGTTTTCTTTTTCTAATTTTATTTTGCATTTTTTTTATTGACATCTGTTATCAATCATATGTCATTTGTTATTTTACATCTGTCAAATGTCATTTGTCTATTAATTACCTACTGATTCAATAGCCAGCCATCTTTTATTTCTAATCTGTTAAATATCAATTGTTAATTATCAACTGTCAAACTTTCAAATTGGTTGCTTGAGTTACGTGAAGATCAAATTAATTTAACAAATGAATGGATTAGCACTAATCCATTGATAATGGTCACTTTGTGTCCGAAATGTACATTTGGTTATTCAAATAAAATTGTGAAGAAAGGTTATTAGTGCTTCATTTGTCAAACTTTCAATTTTTTAGAATTAATTATCAAATGTCAACTGTCTATTATGCGCCGTAAATAATAAACTGTCAAACTTTCAATTATATATAATTAATTGTCAAATGTCAACTATTAACAATAAACTATCAACTATACTCTGTCAATTATCATCTGTATTGTCAAGTGTCAAATATCAATTTACAACTTTTTACAGTCAATTTCCTTCTGTCAATTATTGTATAATTAATTGACTGTCAAATGTTAACTATATACTTTTGTTAACTGTCAATTATTTACTGACTTTTGTCAGCTGTCAAATTTTCAATTGTATAGAATTGTCAAATGTCAACTGTCTACTATCAACACTAAACAAATCATATACTGTTAATTATCATTGGTATTGTCAACTTTTATCAAATTATATTTTTAAAGTGAATTGCCGACTGTAAATTATTGTATTATTCATTTTCAATAATCAATTGTCAACTATAAATTGTAGACGTTTAATTGTCAACTGTCAAATGTTAACTATTATTTTATGGTATTAATTGTCAGATGTGAACTGTCCAATATCAACTGTCAACAATAAAGTATCAACTATATACTGTTAGTTAGTCAATTTTCAATTATTAATTGTTAACTATCAAATTCCAATTAACAATGATCAATTGTCAACCATCAATTATCGACTGTCAATTATCAATCGTCAAATTTTAAATTTGATCGAATTAGTTGTCAACTGTCATCTATCAATTATAAAATATCAACTGTCAAATGTCAACAATAAAAAAAAAACTAGTAATTTTATACTATCAATTGTTTGCTTTCATTTATCAACTTTCCATGCTGCTGAATTAATCAATTGCAAACTATCAACTATCATCTATTTAATGTCAAATATAAAATGTCAAATGTTAAATGCAATTTTTTAACTAAAAGGGTATATCAACTAGCAATTGGGATTCATAAAAAATTATAGAATTTGTAAATTGTCTATAATCAGTTATCAATTATCAACTATCAAGTATCAAACTGTCAAGTGTCGACTGTTAATTGTCCACTATCAAATGTTAATTATACATTATATTGCAACATATGTCGATTGTTTAATGTCTATTGTCAGCTGTAAATTATCAATTGTAAAATTTTCAATTGTATGGAATTAATTGTCAACTGTCCACCATCAACTATCAACAATAAAGTATTAAGTATATAATGTTAATTATCATGCGTGTTATTAACTGTCAAATATCAGATTACAATTTTTTACAGTCAATTTTAGTCTTTCAATTATTTTATTATCAATTTTCAATTATCATTTGTCAACTGTCAAATTAAAACTAACAATGATCAATTGCCAACTATCAATTATTGACTGTTAATAGTCGATTATTTACGGTTAATTATCAACTGTAAATTATCAATTGCGAATTTTCAATTTGATGGAATTAATTGTCAACTGTCAACTGTCATCCATAAATTATCAAAAATCAACTCTCATATGTCAACAGTTAAATGTAAACAACAATAAACTAGTAATTTTATACTATCTATTGTTTACACTTAATTAAATAATTGCAAGCTATCAACTACCATCTATTAAATGTCAAATGTCAATTGCAATATTTTTTAATTTTTGAACCAAAAGGTATTTTTTTGCCAAAACAATTGGCATTCACCAAAAATTACAGAAATTTGTCAATTATCACGTATCTATAATCAATTGTCAATTATCATTTATCAACTATCAAGTACCAAACTGTCAATTGTCAACTGTCAAATATAAATTATATACTATTTTTTGCCAACTGTCTATTATTTACTATCTATTGTCAGCTTTAAGTTATCAATTGTCAAATTTTCAATTTTATGGTATTAACAATAAAGTAATTATCATGTATATTGTCAACTGTCAAATATCACTTAAGAATTTGATACAGTCAATTGTCGTCTTTTAATTATTCTATTATCAATTTTCAATTATTAATTGTCATCTATCAAATGACAATTATCAATGATCAATTGTCAACTGTCAATTATCGACTCTTAATAGCCAACTGACAAATTTTAGCAATTTTTTTGTTTTTTTTTATCAACTGTCGATTATTTACTGTCAATTGTCAACTGTCAAATTTTCAATTCGATTCAATTAATGGTCAACTGCCATCTATCACTTATCAAATATCAACTGTCAAATGTCAGCAATCAACAATAAACTATTAATTTTCTAGTGTCTATTGTTTATTTATCAACTTTCCATATTTAAGTTTGAATTTTTTGGAATTAATTGTCAACTCTCATCTATAATTGTCAAATGCCCAAGTGTCAACTGTCAAAAGTTAACTATAAACTGTTTTTTTATCAACTATTAAATTTTCATTTTTTTTTGAATTAATTATTGTTACCTATCAATGATCAAATGTCAACTATTAACTATTAAGTTACTACTGACTATTGTTAACTATCAATTGTCAACTATGTAATGACAAATGTTAATTGTAATTTATTTTTAATGCAAATTTGTCTAATTAAAAAAATTGAATCATATTAAAAAAAAACAATTGGCATTCATTAAAAATTGGAGCAATTTGTTTGTCAGTTAACCATTAAATGCGAATTATTAATTTTTAAGTGTCAAATGTCAAATAACAGTATTTATCAACTGCCGTTCATTTACTCTCAACTGTCACCTATAATTCTCAAATGGCATGTGTCAACTGTCAAATGTCAACTATCATCTATTCATTTTCTACTGTCTATTGTTAACTGTCAAGTATCAACTACAAAATTTTTGTCGACCAAAATTGGCGTCTGCCAATTAAGATAGGGATATTATAATTGTCAACTATCGAATATTAATTATTAATTGCCAACTGTTAATTGTTAACTGTCGATTATTAATTGTCAACTGTCAAATGTCAACTATATACTGTTATTTAAAAACTGTCTATTATTTACTGTCTATTGTCCGATGTATATTATCAACTGTCAAATTTTTAATTTTCTGGAATAAATTGTCAGCTGTCATCCATCAATTTCAACAGCCAAATGTCAAGTGTTAACTTTAAAATATCAATTATCACCTATTAATGTTCTACTAACTATTGTTAATTGCCAATTATCAACTACTAAAAATCAATTGTCGATTGTCAATTGTCAAAACCTCAAATGTCAAGTGTCAACTGTCAAATGTTAATTATCAAATAGTGATTTTCTACGGTCCATTGTTTACTGTCAATTGTCAACTATTTAATGACAAATGTTAATTGTCATTTTATTTTGTGGCAAATTTATCTATTTTTAAATTATTGAACCAACCTTAGTTGATTACACAAAAAAACAATTGTCATTCATCAAATATTGTAGAATCTTGTCAAATTTCAATTAATACATTTTTAAAGTCAGCTGTCGAATGTCAGTTAACAAGTGTATATTATCAATTGTCAATTATTTACTGTCAATTGACAACTGTCAAATTTTAAACTTTATCAAATTGTCAACTGCCATATATCAATTATCAAATATCAACTGTCAAATGTCAACAGCCAAATGCTAAATGTCAACAATCAACTATAAACTATTAATTTTCTACTGTCTATTATTTACTGTGTTTTATCAGCTTTCCATGCTAAATTGCTAAC
Organism: Ontholestes murinus; assembly: GCA_963969525.1. NCBI lineage: Eukaryota > Metazoa > Arthropoda > Insecta > Coleoptera > Staphylinidae > Ontholestes > Ontholestes murinus. Next base: position 54,242,246 of record OZ018397.1, read on the forward strand.
CATCAACTATCATACATTAAATATCAAATCAAAAATGTCAAATCTTAGTTGCAATGTCTTTCTGAACCAAAGATATTTTTTGTCAAATGTCAAGTGTCAACTGTCATATGCTAATTATCAACCTTTAATTTTCTACTGTCAATTATTAACTACTAAATGTCAATTATCGATTGTTAATTGTCAAACGTAAAATGTCACGTGTCAACTGCCAAATGTCAATTATCAACTAATAATTTCATCGTGTCTATTGTTAACTGTCAATAATCAACTAGTAAATGTTAAATGTTAATTATTATTTCATTTTATGGCAAATTTGTCTTTAAAAAAAATGTTGAAACAAAAAAAAAACACGCAAAAAATAATTCATCAAAAAATGTAGAAATTTGTCAAATATCAATTTATAAAATTTTAGTCAACTGTCGTCTGTCGTTAACAAGTGTATTTTATCAATTGTCAATTATGAATTTCCAACTCTCAAATGTCAATCATTAATTGTTAACTGTTAATTGGTAATTATCAACTGTCAAATGTCAACTATATACTTTTATTTATCAACTATTGATTATTAACTGTCTATTGTGCAAATTAAATTAACAACTGTCAAATTTTCAATTTTTCGGGATAAATTGTCAACTATCATCTATCAATTTCATTTTCACCGTCAAATAACAAGTGTCAACTATCAAATGTCAATTATCAACTATTAATTTTCTACTGTCAATTATTAACTACTAAATGTCAATTGTCGATTGTTAATTGTCAAACCTGAAATGTCATGTATCAAGTGTCAACTGTCAAATGTCGAATGTCAATTATCAATTAATAATTTTCTACTGTCTTTTGTTATTTATTGTTTTATTTTTTTATATATATTGTTATTTATCAACTGTGGATTATATACTGTCTATTCTCCAATGTGAATTATCAACTGTCAAATTTTCAAATTTGTCCAGTGTCAAATGTTAATTATTAACTAATCATTTTCTACTGTCAATTATTAACTACTAAACGTCAATTGTCTATTATTAATTGTCAAATGTCAAGTGTCAACTGTCAAATGCCAACTAAACAACTATTCATTTTCTACTGTCTATTTTTAAATGCAATAATCGACTATTAAATGTCAAGTTTTTTTAAATTATTGAACTAAAAAATATGTTTTGTCGATCACGCAAAAAGCAATTGGCATTCATCAAAAACTGTTGAAATTTGTCAAATATCAATTTATAATTTTTACAGTCAATTATCTTCTGTCAATTATCAATTGTCAAGTATCAAATTCCAATTATCAGTTGTCAACTGCTAATTGTTAACGGTCCATTGTCGACAGTTAATTGTCAACTGTGAAATGTTAGCTGCATACTATTATTTTTCATCAACTGTCAACTTTTAAATTGTCTGGAATTAATTGTCAACTGTCATCTATCAATTATTAAACGCCAACTGTCAACTGTCATCTATCAAATATCAAATGTCAAAATACAATGTTTGTCGAACACGCAAAACAAATTGCCATTCATCAAAAATTTTATTGTTTGTCAGAAAATGTTTTAACTTTAAATTAAAAAAAAAATTGATAATGATAAAAAAAAAATAATTATCGATAATAAGTGGCAGTTGTTAGAGAAGATGTCGATGATCGTTCTGATTATATTAAAAACTTCTTCAGAAAAAAAAATCGAAAATAATCGGCAATGTTCAGGCTAAGCAAATGACAACTAAATTAAATGAAATATAATTTTTAAAAGAGGATTCTATAAATAAATTCAAATTGTCAAAGAAAACGGAGAGATTTGAACTCTGATTTGCACATAGACAGCTGAAATACAATTGAACGTGTTAGCACACGTTAGGCGGCTGCTCTATTCGCCAGCGCTCCGCACTTATGTACTAAACCAGTTGTGTGTTGTAGCGTTTCAATGGAAATAATAAAGAGAAAGTTCGATACATTCCTCAATTGGTCAATCGTAGAAAATGTTGATAATGTTATGGAAATCTTCAAGTCGTAGCGGCGTGTGAGTATTTATTCCTGAAGATTAGCAAAAAAACATTAGATGGCTTTGTAGGAAAAAAAAAACTTGTGTTTCTGATAACGCACAAATTGAAGCAAAAGAACTTTTTGGCCTAAATTTACGTCAGCAAATATTTGCCAAAACGTAATGAAATCTATCGATGTTGAATGGTTTTGAAATATGTCACATACAAGATCTAGATTGCGTGGTTTAATCACGGTGAGCCGGCCCAAATAATCCTTAAGCCCAAGATTTTGCTTTGTGTGGAATTAAAAAAAAATGTATGCACTATGAGTTGCTACAATCGGACCAAAACATTTAATTCGGACCTCTACTGACAGATAGCAGCAGGCGATCGACCAGTAGTGGCCCGAATTGACCAGACGAAGGGGTATTCTGTTTCAACACACAACTAGGCCACGCACATGGCATACGCGATCGAATCCAGGGCAGAAAACGCAATAACAAAACGACTCATGAGAACAACAGAGATGAAAACCTTAAGGATGCAGTCTTCGGTAAGTAAGAGCGAAGTACGACGTTCAAGCCGTGGTGAGATGGGTCCGAAACTGACAGAAGAAGTTTAAGGACTATGTGAATAGAATTGATACAACCAGACTGTCAAAAATTGCCCTTCCGAAGACCGCCAACAAAATGGTATGAGAGCTGGAGCTCAGCGTCCAAACTGCAACTATAAATTTTGAAGAAAGAAGAGGATCTAATCTTAGTTAAAGAGGAAGGTTCTACCGTAGACCTGGCACCAAGCTCTTAACTGGCATTAAGAGAAACTGGGCTAACCAAATTTTTTACCATTAAGAACAAGGACTTCTTTAATCGGGGCATTATGAAATGATCTTCAAAATGGACAAAAGTGATCCTAAAGATGATAATTTGGTTGACTAAATAAAGCAAACTTTATATAATATTAGAATATTTTTTGCAGTACACGCCCATATTGTAAATAACTTCCTTCCCGTGGTGGTTGTGTAAAACGAAATGAACTGCACTCCTAGGAGGCATGGGAAGTAACGCAATCGTCTCCGGATTATTACACAAGTCGGGCAGAAAATGAGCATATTTACGCGGCAGAAACAACTGTGAAACGCTCATCCGGTAATTGCTTCCGCGTAGCTAACATGCACCGTTCTGCGCAAAACCTACCATAACTTTCGCCCATCGATTATGATCTTCTAATCTGCATTAATTTCCCACTTTAATTAAAATATGTTAATTACGGTCAGCGCCGACATTTCGCAACGGCTGCCCCGAACCCTAATCCGGCCATAAATCATCCGGATTAATTTACACCCATCCAATTGACAACGGATTATAATTATGCAGGCTTAATTAATAAGGAATCAACTCGCGTGTGGATCCATTACATCACTGGCTGAAGAGTCTCGCGGAAAATATGGCTATTAAATTAGATTAGATATCTACGAGAAGTGTATGGTAATTGTAGTGTTGTCGTAAGTATTGAAAGATTCCTTGAATGCGTAATAAGTGTTTGTTTTGTTGTTGGGGACAGGTTTTAGCATGAGAATTCTAACGATAAGTTAATGGATACTCTCCGCATCCTTGTTAGAAATCTAACGCTTATTGCAGTAGTTTGTAAGATAACGGCTCTCGCTATCTTGATCTGACGAGAAATTATATCACTTGCATACATTAAGGCCCGAACGATTGTAAATTTAACAGGAAACTGTATCGAGGTCAAAAATAATCAAGAATTCATAAAATTTCGTATAATACCAGTTTTCACTTGGAGTACTTAGAAACCAGACGAAGAGACCGCAAAAACCATGCCTAGTACCTATATAAGGACGTCCTTAAAACCACCTGGCATTTTTGCCGGAGCGCACCTGTTTCCATAATTGCATAAACTGACTTTTTCTCGTGTCGTCCTATAATAAGCTCGTTAGGGAAGGTAAGGAGGACACGTTATGATTAATTTATGCCCTCGCGATCATATTTTTTGTTTCGGTAGTACCTGTAACGGTACTTGTCTATAACCAGTCCTCGGGATTAGGAACTGCCCTGTAATCCGGAAACGTCCGTGTAGAGGAAGGATTTTGTTATTTATCACCTTTCCACTGTCAGTACTGAAATGGAAGAGAGGAAGAGTTTCGCTTTCTTGGTGAATGTTAATTTATTGATGTGTATCTCCTGTAATACGTTATGGTATCATTATTTGGGGCGTAAAATATTAACAAGCGGACGTTATTACATCGTATTCTTTTATTTTTTATGTATTATCTAAACCTTAGTAGATTACTTCTTTTAATTTAGAACAAAATCTAAAAATATTCGTTTTCAACCTACTTCATCTTCTTTTAGTTTTCGGGAGTTTCTTAAAAAAAGGAAAAAATTGATCGTAACTTCCACCATACATAATTATTTATCACAGAATTAAACACACTTTTACTTGTATTTTATGACCTAAATTTCAGTACACTCATTTTCATTTAATTAAGAAATATTCTAACATAGATTATACCAGCAAGAACTGACTATAACACCATTAGCTAATAGCTTCTTGAAACGTTCAAGCTTTTAGCTTTTTGGCTTTTTAGCTTTTTAACTTTCTAACTTTTTACCTTTTTCAACATTTTCGAAAATTTAGTAAATACGTATACCAAGTAGTATTCTAAATGAGTTTTAAATGTGAAAAACACGTTCAAACATGATACTAATAAACAACGAAAGGGTAGTTAATATTCATCGCCGTTAATATCGCATTCAATCATCCGCAGAAGGCGCCGGTTGCCAATCGGCGGCTCGTGCTTGATGGATCTTATTTGTCATAATATCGATTGTGAGCGAAATAAATGGGCATTGTTGGATAACTAATGCCTTTAAAACTGGGACCGATAAATCATGGCCGGGTATAATGCGAGACGTGGCATAAAATTACCGGCATAATACTAATTTCAAATGCCAACGGGATTATAATGCGACAAGACGCGGGACATTATAGACATTGTACACTTTCAGTAATTAAGGCATTGGTCGTAACTCACGTTCAGCAATGTTTTACATTTTTTCCACGGTGTGGATTATATTGCGACACGCCTTTACATTGCGAATAATGTTTGAACGATTTAAAACATACAGTGTATGTAAAATCAAATTTATATATTTATAAAAATGACTTTAAATGATGTTTTTATTAATATTAGGTAATAAATCTTGTATTTTAGGCAAAATTTTCATAGCAGAATCGTTCGTGCTAAAAATTATCTGAAAAAAGATTCATCGTAGTAAAAAATTCATCGCAAAAAAATTCGTCGTAAAAAATTATTAATTCATATTATATTCACCGCAGAAAATTCATCGCAGGAAAATCCGTCTCAAATAAATTCATCGCAAACACGTTTATATTGCATAAAATACGTTTATTTTCATCCATTAATTTCTAACCATGTTCGTCAAGCTTAATTAGTCGCAAACAAATGTTTCACACAAAAATTCGCTGCAAATACTTTTATCGTAGTAAATTTCGTCCCAAAGTATTGCTCATCGCAAAAATTCATCGCATAAAATTCGCCGCAGTAAAATTAATTAGCATAAACCTCATCACAAAAACTTTTTATGTGGCAAAATCCTATTGCAAGAAATAGCTTGCAAAAATTGGAAATTACAAAAAACTAAACTGATTTCTATAAGCATTTAATCATATTTAATTTCGTCGCAAAAAATGCATCGCAGAGAAATGAGTCTCAGATAAATTCATCGAAAACACTTTTATATTGTATGAAATTCACTGATTTTTGTATTATTTCTAACCATGTCCGTCAAGAAAAATTAGTCGGAAACAAATGTTTCATACAAAAATTCGCCGCAAAAGCTTTTATCGCAGTAATTTTCGTCCCAAAGAAGTGTTCACCGTAGAAATTCATCGCATACATTTCGAAAACTTATAACTCACAGAAACCTTATGATTTTTAACAATTTAACCCTATTAAATTCGTCGCCAAAAATCCATCTTATCACTCATAAAAGACTTTAAAACTTTATAATTTTTAAGCATTTTTGCATAATATATAAAGTGAATATAATAACAAACAGATTTGTCTTAGAACAATTCGTCGCTCAAACTTTTACCACAGAAAAAGTTTACCCAGAAAAAAATTCATAGCAAGAAAATACGTTGAATAAAATTGAAATCAACGAAAAACTCTACGAATTTGAACTTATTATATTCATTTTGTTCGAGAAAATTTAGCAGCAAGTGAAGAATTTGTTAATTTTTTAAATATTTAATCATTTAATCGTAATTAATTAATCGTAGAAGATTCGCCGCAAAAACTTCATCCCATCCCCCACAGACAGCTTAAAAAAATTATATATTAAGATTATTTACACAAAAATTAGTTAAAATCAAATTTACTATATAAAAATTCGGTAGATAATTTATGCACTGCACTCTTGATAAAACGAAATTATAACATAAGATAATTTTTAATTAGAACACTTAATATATTCATTTCCCTAGCATATGTTTCGATCAGCGATCATTTTCAAAAAAATTATAAACTCAAACTCTTTTCATAGCAATAAATTCTTGTTGAAAAAAAATAATGGAAAAAATTATCAAAAAAACTTGGAAGAAGAAGATTTCAAATTATTTTAATTTAAGAATTTTTTTCCAGAAAAGTTAGTATCGTATTTGATGCAGAAACTCGACCCAAAAAATTTTATGACTGAAAAATCCGATCCAAATTCATTGTAGGAAAATACGCTGCAATTATTATTATTTTTGAACCTTTTAGCATATTTATCCCAGAAGATTCGTCGCAGGAAAAATAATCTGTTATAGAAGACTGAGATACCTTTTCTTTTCTACAAATTTAATGATGATATAATTATCACAAAAGATTTGTCGCAGAAAATTCGCCGTTTAAATATTAATTCGGGGAAAATTTATTTTACATTTTTTTTTTATTGCAGATAATTAATTGCAGAAAAATTCGTAGTATAAATACTGTGAAAAAATTCGGGAGAAAATTCGTCGCAGAAAATTAATTGTAAAAAATGTTATCGCAGATAATTAATTAATCAGAGAAAAAATGATCGTATAAAAGTTGTGAAAATATTCTTCGTAATATTATTTGTAGAGGACTTGGATTGCAGAACCTTACAATTTCCAAAAATTTCATCATTAACGCATATCGTGCCGCAAACATGAACATTAATAGAAAAGACTTTATCATTTCAAACTATTAAATCAAGATATATTAATGACCAAAAATTCGTTGCAAATAAATTAATCTCACCGTAGTAAAATAATTGCAGGAAAATACTATTAAATAATAATCAAAAATGCATTGCTTTAGGGAAATTAGGAAAATTAGTCGCAAAAATTGCTGCTTATGAAGATGCAAGAATTTTTAATCATCGCAGCAAAATTGATTGAAGCATTAAACCTGATCAAAGATACAATAACATTAATCATAATATATTTATTGCAGAAATGTTCAATTTTATTTTTAGAAAATTTTATTGTCAAACATTCGATTCAGAATAATTAATTAGTAAAAATAAAGATATAAAATTCAAACATTTTATGATTCCTATTCATCGCAGAAAATTCATGAAGAAAAAATTAGTTAATCATAATCAATATTAAACTTTGAGTTTGAGTAAAATATTGTCGATGTAAATTTAACCGCAGCAAATAAAATTAATACAGAAAATTGTCAAATTTTATCATTTCCAATAACTTAACTTAATATTTTTCGCAGGAGAATCGTTATAGAAAATTCGCCGCATAAAACGTTTCTCCTTGAAATTAGTTTCACATAAATTATTACAGAAAAACATGCGGCAAATATTAATCGTGACGTTGGAAAACATTTTCGTCGCCGTTGAAAATTAACAGTAAAAGTTATTGCAGAAAATTCGCCGCAAGACAATTTCTTATAATTTTTGTTTACATTTCTGATTTATAACCTACTACTTTACATTCGCAGAAAAAAACTTAGAAATTAAGTTTCTTTCTCTAAAAACATATGCGATAGAAATATTCATCGTGAAAAAGTTCGTCGCTAAAAATTCGACGTAAGAATGTAAGAATTTAAAGACAATAATAGTTATAAAACTTGCATTTGAAAATATTGGCGAAAATTTCATTTAAAGAATACGTCTAAAAGAATCGACCGTAGAAACACACACTAGTCCTATAAATTCGATGAGAAAACATTTACCATAATTGATCGCAAAAAATTATCAGAAATTTTGTCTTAATTTGTTCCCCACAGAAAATTGTAGCTTCCAGGAGATTTCTAATATTTCTAATCATAACAAATTCATCGCTGTAGATTTTCCACAGAAGAAGGTTTCGTTTAAAAAAAATATACGTCGTGTAAAAGTTGCTTAAAAAAGTCATAACAGGAAATAATGATGAAATGAAAAGTTTTGTTACATAAAAACTTAAAACATTACAATCACTAATTACATAAAATCATTTCATATGAGATATTTGAATATTCATCGCAGAAACAAAAAAGCATAGACTATAAAGAAATTCATTTTGGAAAAATGTGTCGCTAAAACCATCAGACAAGATAATCGATTATAGTTTCTTCATCATTTCAGGAAAATTCGCCGCAAAAAAAATTGTTGACAATAAGTGCCTCACAAAATTTATTCTGAGCATTTTTTTTTTCGTATTTTCTAAAGATATTTTCAATTTTTTTTTTTTTATTGATATTTCAAATTGAAAATTTTGATTTCCAATTGCAAAAATAAAAATTAAAAATTTTCTATGAAATTTTTTAAAAACTTGGATTTCTTCTTACAAATTTGGATGTTTATTTTTTAATGATTTAATGATTTTAAAAAGTTTTCTTTTACATCTCTTAGATTTTGTAGAAATGTATCCATTAGGTCAAGGTATGACATACATATATAAAATAATAATTATTATCTTTCTTCAGTAAGTTCTCCTTTAATTAGCTGAAAAAATGGAGACTTTTTGTTTGTTTGTGATTCTAGAACTATAAAATTTCTGGCAATTTCTAAAAGAGGTTTTAAGAATTTAACATTATTCTTTCAAATTGTAAGGATTTTAGATCCTTCTATTTTTACATAAATTTCTCTTCTAAATTTCGATGTTTTTATTTTCAAAACTTTCAGAATTACTGGACATCCCAAAAAACTAAAATATTTTAAGAATATTCCTTTATTATGCATTTTTAGAAATTCTAACATCGAAATTGCGAGAATTTTAAAAGTATTTTTAACAGTTTTCTTTTGGATTTCTAAAAATTTCCAAATTTCCAATTTGCGAGTATTTTAAAATTTTCAGAATTTTTTCTCAATTTTGTTGATTTTTCTCAGAAATGTCTCTTAGATTTTAGATTTTTTACACATTTCTAGAACTTATCTAAAATTTCTCTTACAAAGGAAAAAGTTTTTCTTTAAGTTTTAATTTAATAATTCATTAATTAAAAATATTATTTTAATTTTAGATTGTTGTAAGAATTCTGATTTACGGACAGAATTTTTATTCCAAACTGTGTTGGTTTTTTCTAATATTTTAGAATTTTAAGTAATCACAGCAATTTTTCTGTAATTTTTAGGAATTTCAGAAATTTCTAACGTTTTTTTTTGATGATTTTAGAAGTTTCCAATATTTTTTCTGGATTATTGAGGAATTTATGTTCTAAATTGCAAGTATTTAAAAATTTATTAATTTTTCCGAAATTGCAAAATCTTTTTCGATGCTTTTAGAACTTTTCTAAAACTTTCTAGCAAATTTTCTTCCAAATTACGAAAGTTTTTTTCAAGGCTCCTAAAAACTCTTCATAGTTTTAGAATTTAGATTATCTCTCACAAATTGGTTTTAATATTCTCCAGAAATTTCTAACATTATTTTTACGTTTTTTTTTGAATGTTTTACGAATTTCCTTTTCTTCAGCTTTGTTTTGTGAATATTCTAGATAATTTATAGAAAGTTATTTTTTAAATTCGGAGAATTATAAAATCCAGTATTTTTTTTTCAAAAATTTTCTTTAACCCATTTCGGTCCTGTTCTGAATATCTAAAAAATCAAAAAAATCCAATTACAAATTGAAAAAGTTTTAGAATTATCTAAATTCATGTCCTTGAAAAATTTACCAGAGTAAAAAAAAATTGATACGTAATTTATTAATCTAAAAAATTTCGCTGCGTAAAATTTGTAACTGAGCATTACTTACTTTCCGTTAAAAAATTAACCACAATAAAAATTTATTTATTTATTTATTTATTATTATTATAAACGGGAAACCCCTTTATACAATATAATACATGTTGTGACATTAAAACTAGTGAAAATAAGTACAAAATTTAATTCGTGAAATTAAAATAAAATACGATTAATACATTTATTTAAATGCGTTGCGTTTAATATTAAATTTGAAGCTTTGGAAAGAGCTATTGAATAGGTCAAACCATTCATAATCATTATAATTATTCGCATATCTCATAATACGGGCTACAGAGTTATTATGACTGAAATTGGTTGTATAAACTTGCTCACGAAATAACGGTCGAGATCTTAGTAAACGATAATTTTCCGTAAAGTAGAAATTTAAGTGTGCTAAAATAAATGAACAAATTAATCGCTTAAACAATTAAAACAGAAAAATCGTAAATTCTATCATTTCTGATAACAAATTAATTTCAAGAAAACACAAAACATAACATATTTCATGGGAATATTCAGGTTAACAAATAATAAAAATATTCATCGCAGAGAGAAGACATTTTAGATAAAATTCGTCGCACAAAATTGCTGGCTTGAATTACAAGAAAATTCACTACAAAAACATAAACTAATAATATTAGAAACCAATGTATCATTAATTGAACGAATAATTCATTCACCATACTGAATAATGGTAACACATAAAAAGAACTAATTTCACATTATTTAATTAAACATTGAAGTACATAACAATACCTCACCTAGTAACAAATAGACAAAGAAATAAAGCCGTGAATAAATTAGTTCCTCGTCGGCATAAAAGGCGCGTACACGAAACTATAAATGGAATTGAATCAAAGTTCCCACTCATAACTTTCAGGTAAAGTGGAAAAAAAAAGTTGACTCCGTGGTGTTAGTGTTACAATAATTTAGTTACACGTTGACCTATTCATGTGTGGCAATATATTTCGCTACACGTATTAAGAGGATGCTCTCTGACCCCCAGCACCGTTAGCCTCACTTCCTAAACTCGTGTTTACCAACAGCATCGGTTGGCTGATTATTAAAATCACTAGAAATTTATCGGGTATATTATGATTAACGTGTAATTTATAAGGATAAGCTTACAGCGCCTGCGATTATAATTATATTCAGCTGACAACTGGCCAAATTTATGATTAGGCTGGTGCGTTCATTAAAAATTATTTTATTTATTTATCAGGGAGTAGGCTACGGAATGCGAAAAGCGCACAGTAGGCGTGGCCTAATACCGTCGCTTCTAAAAGGGCTGCGGTGACATCTTAATGCATTAATGACCGTCCTACGCATCATAACTGAAAGCGTCTTAATGAAAATGCATGAATAAGAATGAAGGCACAACATGACGTGTCTTGCGTTCATTATTAAGCCGTAATGTTTATAGAAAGCCCCGGCAAATTTACACATAAATATTATTATGTGTGTCTATATATCACTGCAGCATTTTATGCCAACTTCTATTATGCCACAGGTATAAATCCTTCGTGTGTCACACGGCCATTAATAAACATATCTATGCGGCATTGTGGCCTGAAAGACATAATCAACCTACATTTAGCTCGACTTTTCTAGAGTAAATCACCTTTATTTTATTTATGGAAAGCCTGCCGGTCGGCTGGCAGATTTATCATGTCGGAATTATTGTACGGTTGATTATCGCGACATGCCGATGAGGAAAAAGCCGGCTTAATTGCGATAATTATTTTTTATTTCAGGCCGTCCGCTTGTTTATGGCCGGTCGCCGGCATAATTTACGACTGTCTTTTTCTTTTTTAGCGCACTTGAACTTTTTCGAAAGGAAAAGTGAGCGGGAGAGAGAGAAAATGGGAGGACCGGACTCGAAATGCGCCCGGAGCCGCCTTTTTTCTTTCAACCCGAGCTTTTCTATTGTGTTATAATTCAGGGACACTCGTGGTGGCATTTCTTGTCACGTCTTATTGATTGATTGTCTCGACAATTTACCTCGATTACTTTAATCGGATTGTGAATTCGCTATAATGTTTAATTATAGTAATTCTATTTAGAAAATTACAGTAACTAACCTTCGTTTTAATGTAGTATAAATATTTATTTACATATTTCTACTACCACAAAATGAAATGATTAAAATTATGGCAGCTTTATGCCAAAAACAACTAATGATTAGAAACGAAAATATTATTGCTATTGACTATTGATAAACATGGAGAGCTTTAAATAATGATTTATTATTTTTCTTAAAAGTTCTAGCGACGAATTTTGTTGCGACGAATTCTCTGCGATGAATATAATTAGACAAATATTTTTTAGCGACTTTTAGCCTGAATATTTCTACGACGAATGTTTATGTAGCGTATTTTTCGACATAGCGATGAATAAATATTACTCCTGTTGTAACCATAATTTTTACTGTGACAAATTTCTCTAAATGCTAGATGTGCATTTTTGCAACCTAAGTAACTAGCATTTTGTAGAGTGCAACATAAGGAAGTTGTTCAAAAATATTCACAATCTAATAATCTTAAATAATATTAGATGATTTGAAATAATTTCAAACGATATTGAATGATCTTGAACGATCTTGAATAATCTTGAATGATCTCTAATGATTTTGAGAAAACTTTAACGATCTCGAACGATTTTGAATGATCTCTAATGATGTTGAATGATCATGAATAACCTTAAATTATTTCTGTTTATTTTGCACGACCTTAAACTATCTTTAACTACTTCAAATGGTCCTAAACGATCTCAAATGATCTTGAGAGTATTTAACCGTTTCGAATGATTTTGACCGATATTTTAGACCAATATTGAACAATCTTGAATAATCCTAAATGATTTAGAATAATAATTGAGCGATCTCGAATGATCTTCGTTCATCTTAAACGACTTCGAACGATTACCAATGATCTTGGACGATCTAGAATAATCTTGAACGGCCTTAAATAATCTTAAAAGATCTCGAATAATCTAACGATCACAAATTCTCTTGATAATATTAAACTTAACAATATTTGATATTTTACGAGAGAAAAAAAAGAAAAATTGAAAATCCGTAGATAAGAATCTAAATTCTTTCAAATTATCCTGATCCTTTCGAATGATTTTGAACTATCTCAAAAGATCTTGAAAGGTTTCGAATGATCTTGGCCCATCTAAAATAATCTTGAATGATCTGAAATAGTCTTAAACGATCTTCAATAATTTGAAATAGTCTTAAACGATCTTCAATAATCTTAAACAATGTCGAATAATTTCGAATAATCTTCAATGATCTTGAACGTTCTCGAGTGCTCTTGATAAATTTAAACGTGCTTAAAAACATTTGGTTTTGTACGAGAGAGAAAAAACACAAATGAAAATCTACAGATTAATTATCTCGAATGATCTTGATTGAATTCAAGTGATTTTTAAATAATCTTAAACATTCGTAAATGATCTCGAATGACCCGAATGGCCTCAAAGGTTCTTGAACTTAAATGATTTTGAAAGTTTTCGAATTAAATGGTCTTAAACAATATTGAACGATTGAATTTTATTGAAAAATCTTGAATAAATTTAGATGATCTCAAACGATCTCGAATAATCTTGAATGATATTGAACGAAAATAAATGATCTAAAACGATTCCGAATAATCTCGAACGATTTCTAATAATCTTGAATGATCTGTAATGATTCTGAATAATCAATTAATCTTGAAAGATTTTGAATGATCTTAAACGATCTTAAATGATTTAGAATGATCTTGAACAATCGAATGATTTTGACTGATCTCAAATGATGTTGAATTATCTTGAATAATCATAGATTTGATTTCGAATAATTTCAAATGATCTTGAATGATATCGAGTGATCTTGAACGATCTCTAATGATTTTGAGGGATCTTTAACGATCTCGAACGATATTGAATGATCTCTACTTTATGGACTTTAAACAGTCTTAAAAAATCTCAAATGATAAATAATTAAAATCTTGAGCAATCGCGAATGCTCTTGATAAATTGAAACTTGCTTAAAAACATTTGATATTTTACGAGAAAAAAATGACAATCCGTAGATAAAAATCTAAATTATTTCAAATGAATTTGATCCTTTCGAATGATATTGAACTATCTCGAAAGATCTTGAATGATTTCAAATGATCTTAAGAGATCTCGAATAATCTTGAACGGCCCCGAAAAGTCTTAAACGATCTTTACTAATCTTGAACAATGTCAAATATTTTTGACTAATCTTGAACGATTTTGAACGGTCTTGAATGATCTTGAACGTTATCGAGTACTTTTGAAATTTAAATATGCTTAAAAACATTTGATATTTTACTAGAGAGAAAAAACAATTGAAAATCTATAGATTAATTATCTCAAATGATCTTGATTGAAGATCTTTAATGACCTGATATGATCTTGAATTATCCTGAATGATTTTGAATGTTCTTGAACGATCTCAAATGGCCTCAAATGATATTGAACGATCTCTAATGATCTCGAATATTCTCAAATAATCTTGAAGGATCTTGAATAATCTAGAATGAATTTGAATGATTATCTTAAATGATCTTAAACTATCTCTACTAATCTTATCCTGAACGGTGCCGAATAATCTTGAACAATTTTGAATAATCTTAATTAATTTTGAACGAACACGAATGATTTTAAATAGTCTTAAATGTTCGTAAGTATTCGTGAATATTCTTGAAAAATGTTGAATGATCTTAAACGATCTCGAATGTTCTTGAACAATCGCAAATGATCTTGAACCATTTTGAATGATTTTGAACGATCTAGAATGATGTTGAATAACCTTGAATAATCTCAGATGATTTTGAATAATTTTAAATGATCTTGAATTATATTAAATGATCTTGAATGATCATGAATGGTCTTGAACGATCTAGAATAATCTTGATCGATCTCGAATGATTTTGAATGATCTTTAATGATATTGAATGTTCTCTACTTTATCGACTTTAAACAGTCTTAAAAAATTACAAATGATAAATAATAAAAATCTTGAACAATCACGAATGTGATAAATTGAAACTTGCTTAAAAACATTTGATATTTTTCGAGTAAAAAATTGACAATCCGTAGATAAAAATCTAAATTATTCCAAATGATTTGATCCTTTCGAATGATATTGAACTATCTCGAAAGATCTTAATGATATTGAATGGTCGCGAATAATCTTAAATGATTTCTGTTTTCATTTTGGATGACCTTGAAATATCTTTAACGACTTTAAATGGTCTTAAACATTTTCAAATGATTTTGAACGATCTCGAATGGTATTGAATATTCTTGAATAATCTTAAATGATATCGAATAATTTTAAATGATCTTGAACTACCTCGAGCGATCTCGAATGATCTTGAATGATATAGAGAAATGTCGAATGTTCTTCAATGATCTTGAACGATCTCGAATAATCTTGAACGGCCTCAAATAGTCTTAAACGATCTCGAATAATCTTGAAAGATCACAAATTCTCTTGATAAATTTACACATGCTTGAAAACATTTCAAATTTTACGAGAGAAAAAAGATACAATAGAAAATCTATAGATTAATTGTCTAGAATTGAATTCGAATGATTTTAAATAATCTTAAACGTTCGTAAATGATCTTGACTCAGCTGAAATGATCTTGAATTATCCTGAATGATGTTGAATGATCTCGAGTGGCCTCAAATGATCTTGAACGATCTTTAATGTTCTTGAACGTTCTCGAATAATCTTGAACGATCTTGAATAATCTAGAATTAATTTGGATGATCTTTATTAATCTTAAATCATCTTAAATATTCTTGAATGGTCTTGAATGATCTTAAACAATGTTACATGATTTTGAAAGTTTTTGAATTGAATGGTCTTAAACAATATTAAATTATCTTGAATGATTTCGAATTTTATTGAACAATCTTAAATAAATTTAGATGAACTTAAATGATCTCGAATGATTTTGAATGATTTTGAACGATCCTAAACGATCTCGGACGATCTCGAATAATATTAAACGATTTTGAATAATCTCAAATGATCTGTAATGATTTTGAATGATCAATTACCCCAAACGATCTTTATCTATCGCTAATAATATCATCTTGAACTGTGTCGAATAATCTAGAACGATTTTGAATGATCTCGAATGATTGAAATATTTTAAATAATCTTGTTTGAACTTGAACGAACACGAATTATTTTAGATAGTATGAAACGTTCGTAAATATTCGTGAATGACTTGGAATGATCTTGAATCATGTTAAATAATCTTAAACGATCTCGAATGATGTTGAATAAACTTGAATAAACTCAGATGATTTCGAATAATTTTAAATTAAATCTTGATTGATACTGAATGATCTCGAACGATTACGAATGATCGCGAATGATCTTGAATCATCACGAATAATCTTAAATGATATCTAATGAGTTTGAGAGTTCTTTAACGATCTCGAACGATTTTGAATGATTTCCAATGATGTTGGATGACCTTGAATAATCTTAATTTGATTTCTGTTTTTATTTTGAATGACCATCTTTAACGACTTTAAACGGTCTTAAACGATCTCAAATGATCTCGAATGATGTCAAACGACTTTTAACCTTTTCAAATGATTTTGAACAATCTCAACTGATATTGAATAATGTTTTCGAATAATTTTAGATGATCTTGAACTACCTTGAGCGATCTTGAATCATCTCGAATGATATTGAGCAATCTGGAATAATCTTGAACGAATTTAAAGGTTTCAAGTGATCTTGAACGATCTCGAATAATCTGCAAGCGTATTATTTGGTATTTTGGCATTGTTTAAAAGTACTTCGTTTGTACTGTTCTACGAAAATTCTCATAATAAACAGCCTTTCTAAAATGAAAATAGCTCTCGAAGAAAAACCTGAAACTTTCTTAATGTAGAACATCATAAAAACATAAAGCTTTAGAGGCTTAAGGTGAAAAAAACTAACAATCTAGTTATTTTATTTATTAGTAATTTACAAACTTAAGTTGATGGGATTGTAGTCCTTTTCTGCAAATAAATTTTTCAGAGAAAAAGTCAATAGATTTAAAATATGTGTTGTACCTTGTGAACCATATAGAGAGCAGATTAAAATTAATAAAAATAAAAATAGGGAAAGAAGTATAATGGCCATATCAGTATTTTCTTGATGTTTAATTTTATCAAGAGTAAAGTTACGAGGTTAAAATTAGCTTAAACATTCCTGGCATGAACAAGTAAACTGTGATAAATTGATATTTACACGTTTTACCGCTAATGATGCAAATAGAAACATTTTACAGCGTGCAGACCACAACTGTAAATTTATGTATCGAGTGTGAGCTTTGAGTTATGCACACTGAAAGTTGTCAAATGGAATGGGAAATGAGATCTGTGTTAGAGCGAGTGCGTGCGGTAACAAGATTTAAAGTGTTGGCTTCCTTCCTTAAAAAAAATATAAATAGTAAAACGTGTAATTGCGTAACGAGCCGTGTTATTTACCATTTCACAGAAACGTCCGAGCGTGGCTCGGTCGATGGAGGGTGCGTCGGTCACGCTCAGGCCGCAGGAGAGGAGCGTCCGTCGCCGCCGTCGCGATTTTTCCGCGCTCCAGTTTCGATATCATCTATGTAAATAACAATACGAAATGCGAAGAGCGGCGCGAGGCGCTGTCATTAGGGCCGACATGGAAATTGCACTAATTCATGACCGGTCACGTCGCCGCCGCAATGTTACCACGATTTAAATTCTTACCATTTTTTAACGCTCGCGCCGTAATGGGATTTCGATCGAGATGGGTGTTCCATGTCGCTTGTCTCGGCTTTAGTTTGTCAGCTTTGCTTCAATAAAATAACTCGATACTATGCAAACTGGCTCCGTACCAATCGTACCAAACGTGCCACGAGGAAAACGGCCGCACGGATTTATTAACACTCTCACTGACACCGGACATTTGTTCCCTGCTACTGTCGGCGCGATTTTTTCCCTTTTGTTTCTCGTTTCAATACGAATCCTACAGGTCGGAATGGAGACTATTTGTTCATCTATAAGCAATGTTTTTAATTCATCAAATAACTAGAATTTCTCCTCTTCTTTTACTCCTAAACAAGGTGTACCTCAAGGATCCACTATATCTCCTCCACCCTATAAAATTTTCTGCTTCGACATTTACAATCAAGACTCTCTTTACTCTCTTAAAATTTACAGATGACACGGTCCTAACATCCCATGCAACCACAGTACCTAAAACTACATACTCTTTAGAAGCTTATTGACTTCCTTCAACACTGCGATTTATAATTAATCCTCACAAATCACCGCAATAATAATTTTCTTATTTCCTAAACAACTATTTCTGCTTATATTTCCTTTGAAAACATCAGCATACAATATATTAAATGTAAATATATAAAAATTATGTACTTGAACAACAACTAAGAGTTATCTAAAGAACAAGCGTAGTGCATTAACGATCATCACGAATAATTTTATCGGATTTAAACACTGCAACGAAATGTAATTCGACTTTTATTTCCTCCTATCGATAACGCATTTACACGATTAATAAGCAACTTATCGAGTATAGAACGTCCCGAATTATGCGAGTGTAAAGTCATGCGAATAATAATTAATGTTCCCTCGTACCGTTAAAGCGTTGTGATCGTAAATTTCGAAGAGATTTATTCACATTTAAGAGACAATTACGTGCGTCTGCATAGATTTCGTGGCAATAAAACGGTTTTACAGCTACAAGTAAAATGCGCAATGGACGATGATGATAAATTTTATGGATAATTGGCGAATAAATATTTTTGCGAATCAATGTCCGACTCTTAACGGTTTATTAAATTTCAACGATTTTATAGTTTTTGCTTTTTTTTACAATCGATTTTTTCCTTAATGATTATTTATTTACATTTCTCCTTTTTTAAAAAGTTCAACGGAAATGTAGTTCTGACGTCGCTATTACCATTAAAAAAACTTCTTCAATTTCATTAGCTCTTGAAATACAGATTAAAAGATTTTGAAACGAAATTTTAAATTTAAACTTTTATTCACTATAAAAATATTGCCCAAAAATATACACATGATACCAAACAAAACAATTCCATTATTGCCCACCAAAGATTCGAAAAATAAATTAAAATAGGACGAGCGTTTTAAAAAAGGATTACAGATTACATAAATGTACATGAAAAAAAACAACAACAAAAAAACACCTCAACCTATGCGAATCATCTTCTCTCCGAAAACCACTGTTTCAAACAGAAATTCCTGATTCTCTCTACAAAGGAGGAAGGCAACTTTAACTTACTGGAAAACTTGGAAATCAACACATTAGAAAAAACCGGCCTTTTTCTCAATGAACAAATAGAACTGTAAAATTCCCCACTAATAAAAATATCAACCTCACCATGGTGCCAACAGTGTCAATATATAAACATATATCAAATATTTCTAATGCCATTGTAAACTTTCATTCAACAAATTTGCGAAACAATTAAAGAAAACGTTTTGTAAAATATCAAAAGTTTTTCCTGAATAAAATGAAAACACTTGGTAACTTTGTTTGTATAACTTTCGTTTATTATACATTATGTTTTTATAATTTGGATAATTATAATAAAAAAAATTCTCTAAAAATCATTTTAAAATTCGTTCAAAGCAGTTAATTTTATTAAACAAAAAATAATTTCAAGTTTGGTAAAAACGTTGAAATTATAGAAAAACACAAATTTATTAATTACAAGAGAAAACATAATATTGGAAATTAGCTTTATAAAAAAAAATAGAAAATATTCTCACAAATAAAAAAAAACCAGCAGGAAGAGTTTAAAACACAAAAAAATTGTCTCCAATTATATTTTTTTTAAATTTTTCATTAAAAGATTTGAAAATTTCTAAAATAAAAACATCTGAAATCTTTAAAAAGAAGCGTTTTAAAATTTGTTTAAAAACCTTTATTTTATTTTACACAAAACAATTGAAACTTTAGTAGAACAGTTGAAACACAATGTTTAAGATCGTTGGAATTATTGCAAAAGATATAAAAATAAATTACAAGACAAAAAAGGTTTGAAAAATAGTTGATAACTAGCATTCTAAAAAACCTCAAATTTTCTCATCATCAAACAATGGAAAATTTTCTAAAGGTATCAAAAAAAATTCAAACAGTAAAAAACATAATTTTCCTCAATTTTATTTTTAATTTCTCATTATTTTATAACAAAAAATGAAAATTTGTAGAAAAACGCTTAAGACTCTAAAAAGGCATTTTAAAATGTATTTAAAGCAGTTACTTTATTTTACCAAAATCAATTGAAAAATCTGCAAATTTAAAATCGTTGAAAATGTATAAAAAATACAAATTAACAGGAAAAATAATTAAAAAGATAATTGAAAACCAGCTTCCTAAAAAAAAACACTTTCTAAGCAGATAACTATAGAAAACTTGTTGAACAAGTCGAAAATTAAAAAAATAAATATTTTGCTTTTATTAATAATTAGAAAAACACGAAAACATTTCGTAAATCTACAACAATGACAACAAGACTACAAAACAAATCACTAATTTATTTTTTCGAATAATTAATTGATTTTCTACAACATATGGGACTTTAATATATTTTATTGCTTTTTAGTTTTTCTTTTAATTTTCTTTAAGAGAATATAATTTTTTTTAAACTTTAGTATTTTAGTTTAAAATTAATAATATTCAAGATGAGATTGTTTAAAATAAAAACATAAATTATAAAAAAAGACAGTTGTAAAGTAAATTTAGTTGGAAACTAGCTTTCTGTGTCAAAACAAATTCAACGCAAAATTTGCTAAAGTTTTCAAACGGTTAAAAAATCAATTTAAAATCAAACGATTAAGAAAACAATTTAAAAGTTGTCTTTATTAGTTTTTATTTTGTTGAGAGCACATATTTTATTTTATAAAAACAATTGAAAATTTGATAAAAATAAGAGAGTTAAAAACTGTATAATAATGCTCAAGACAATATAGAAAAAAAAATAAACAAATAATATATAAGACAAGCGGTTTGAAAGATAATTGTGAACCAGATTTTTGAAAGAACAGAAAACATTCTTAGAAAAAATTTGCTACAAGAGTCGAAACATTTTAAACGGTAAAATAAACATATATATTTTTTTAATTGTCTCATTTCTTTAATTATTCAAAAAACAACTGAAACCAAAAATACATTTGGAAACCTTATAAAAAACCCTTTTAAAATTTATTTATCTCAGTAAGGCAGTAGAAATGAATTACTTTAGAAATGAATTAGAAACCAGATTCCTAAAAAAATATATACATTTCTTAAAAAAGAACAATATATAAAAAAGTCGAAAAAAAACAAACAAAACAATAAAGGCAAATTCTGTCATTTTTGAATTTTGTAATTTTAAAATTTAGTTAAATTAACATAATTATGTCAAACAAATCAGCTACCTAAAAAAAATTGATTGCTTTAAATAATTTCTAAATAATAATGAAAAATATTTTCAAAAACAGTTTTTGAAAAAGAAACAATTGAAACATTTAACTATTGATAATACGTACATTGTATTCGAAATGTACTTACTAGTAAACTACTACTAGAGTTTCAATACAATTTTAAATAATTGAAATCTTGTAAAAAAACACATTTGAAAACTATCTTTAAAAAAAGCAATTTGAAGATTGTTTGAAACTTTTGGATAACTGATGAACAATTTTAGGTAATGCGCAAAAACATCTTTTAAACACACTTGAATGAATTCATTAAAACAATTTTGCACCTGCTGCCCCCTGGGGGTGTTTACAGCAAATGCAAGATTTTTTAATTTCTTCTCTTCATCATCATTATAATCATAATCCTTATTTTCAATGGCTACGCCAATAAAGTAGAGGTCTACTCTAGGCACAATCCTCTCATCATCCTCATCTTCAATGGTTTAAACAATTGAAACTTTGCTGAAAACAGTTGCAAACGTTTAAAACAATGTGTAAAGTCGTTGCAAGAAAAACCCAAGGAAAGTTAAAAATTTATTAGAAACTAGTTTTCTAAAAATTTCTCAGGAAATAACAATTAAATATCATATAAATTTTTTTGTAATTTTGTAAGCAGGAGAAGCAAAGATAATAGAGAATAAAGAATAAAAATAACTTGCAGAATAAATAGAAAAATTAAAACAGTTCAAAAAACAAATTTCTTTTATCAATTTATTTTTATAATGTTTTTCAAAGGAGTTTTTTAAATTTTAGTAAAAACAGATAAAAAGTAATGTTAAAAAGTAGCAAATATGGAAATAAAAAATAAATTAAAAGAAAAAAACAGTTGTAAAATTAGCTTTTTAAAAAAATCCTCAAAAATTATGAAAAAAAGAACATTGGAAAAATAGTTGAAACTTCAAAGGGTCAAAATAACAATTTAAAATTTATTAGTTTCTTTTTACTTTCTTGAAATTTAAAAAAAAAAATTCCAATAAACAATTGAAAATTTGTAAAAGAAAAATCCTCAAAAATTATGAAAAAAAGAAAATTCGAAAAGTAGTCGAAAGTTCAAAGGGTCAAAGTAACAACTTGAAATTTATTAGTTTTCTTTTTTTTACTTTCTTGAAATTTTTTTAAAAATTTTCCTATAAACAATTGAAAATTTGTAAAAGAAACATTTGATAACTTGAGGCTGACTGTTCATAAATATAATCAATTCGAAAGTTTGTTTAAAGCAGTTTCACCAAAAAAATACTGAAATTTTGGTAAAACCAGATGAAAAAATAAATTAAAATTGCCGAAAATTTAGAAATAAAAATTGTGTAAATTGCTGAGATTATATTTTGAAAATTGTTAGAAACCAATGCTCTAAAAAAAAACTAAGATTTGTTTTGCCTTATCTAGAAAGAATTCGAAAAATTTATAAACAGAGTTAAAAATCTTTTCAAATTAACAACTGAGAAAAAAAAACATAATTTAAATTTTAATAAAGAAATCCGTTGAAAATAAAAAAAAAATGAATTCGAAAAATTTGCAAACAAATTTAAAAGTCTTTTCAACTTAACAACTGAGGAAAAAAATCCTAAATTGAAATTTTAATAAAGAAATCCGAAAAATGTTGTTTTAATTACAAAAAAAAGATTTAAAATTTGTTTAAAAAAAGTTGAAATCCTACTTTCTAAAAAAAATAAAATTTGTTTAAAAATGGTTTAAATTTAATTTCTTCAACAATTTGCTTAATAATTAAAAAGTTTTCGGCAGATTTTTTAAAAATTCATATAGAATTTTATGAAAATGGATTAAAAATCCAGTAAACAATTTCTCTAAAACAAAAGAGTCGAAATTTAAAAAAAATGGTTGAACTTTTTAAAATAAAGTAATTTATTATTTGGTTAAAAAGTTATTTCAATTTGATAAAAAATAGTTAAAATTGTATCAACAAAAAACTATTTTTAATTTATGTAAAAAATATTAAAAATTTTAAAAAAAATATCTTGTTAAAAGAAAGTTGATTTGTTTTAAATTTCAAAAAATTTGTAACTTTTTAAATAAGGTAATTTATTATTTGCATAAAAGAGTTATTTCAATTTGTTTCAAAATAATTAAAACTTTATCAACATAAAAAATTTATAATTTGTGTTTGTTTTTACATAAATTATTAATTTTTAATTATTGAATATGTACAGTAGAAATGTCCTCAAAAAAAAGAACTGGTAATTTTTTAAACCGTTTGAATTTTCCAAAAAAATTCGTTAAAAACAGTTGCTTTTTTTATAAAGCAATTAGAAAACTACTTAAACAATTATTTCAATTTATCAATAACCAATGAAATTTTAGTAACAATTGTTAAACACTTTAAAAATCTACTCAAGGATCAATTGGAATTAGTAATTAATAAAATTTTCTTATGAACACAATTTAAAAGATTAATCGAAAAAGATTAGAAGAGTTAATAATAGCTTTTTAAAAAGAGTAACAGTTGAGAAACAATCTAAAATTTGAGTAAATCACTTTCTATTTTTAATTTAGAAAAACATTTGAAATTAATACAATTGAACAAAGAATTGTTTAAATTAAACAAAAAATGATTGATGATTGAAAATTTGCTTAAAACAGTTGAAAACTAACTTTCTAGAAAAGTTTACAATTTGCTTAATACTTAATTAGAATTAAATCAACAAAAGAAAAATATGTTTTTATTGCAAAAAAAAAAACAATCGAAAATATAAATTGGATAATCTAAAAAAAAAAAAACAGAAAAAAATGGAAAGTTTTTAAAAAGTTTAAATTTTCCAAAATATCGTTTTTAAAAACTGAAAAAAGTTATTATAATTTATCAGCAACCATTGAAATTTTAGTAAAAATGTCTGAAAATTTAGAAAAATGGTTTAAGACTGAATTTGATTTGAAATTAACAAAAAAAAAATGAATGAACATAATAAAAAATAATGAAGAAGTTTGTTAAAAAATAAATTTAAAGAACAATCTAAAATGTACTAATAGAGTTGAAAACTTTCTAAAAAGATTTTTTTATAATAGTAATTGAGTTTTAATATACTTGAATTGTTTTTTTTTTTTTTGTTTTAATTAATGCCTTCAATATTAACCATTTTGATAATATGAATTTTCTCAACTTTTTTTTTATTGTTCTAAATTTGTTTCTTAAATTTTAGCTTTTTATTTGATGTATCGATATTGAAGTCACCCATAATAAAGAAACTACGGTTTTATAATAAAGTTTATTTATTAAGAGAATGGTTGCGACCGTTACTACATGGTAATCCATACTTACATTTATTTCTATTTATTTAATTAAATTACTTTGTGTACGGTAAGATTGAAATGTGTTTTTTTGTTTTACCTCTTAAATTCCTACTGTTTTACTTGTTAATGCTGAGTTATTTTGTTTCTTTTTTTGTATAATAATAAAATGTGTAATACAGGGAAAATACTATGATGGCCACTTCGCATTTTTTGTTTTTGTGAGTTACAGCTTTGTTAAAAATAATATTTTCAGGGTTGGATTTGTAAATGAAAGACTTGTTTTGTTCCATAATTAATTTATTTATCCACCCCTGTGTTTATGTTCCATCAGGAATGTAGCAGCGAAAGTATAAAATATTATTTAAAATTAACTTTTGTCTCTATCGATACAATATAGACATTCAAAATATTGAATCAGAACTAATTTAAGAGATGAAGAGAATGGTTGCGACCGTTATTACGCAATAACCTATACTTATTGTGTAATATAATGCATGTTCTACTGAAATAATTTTAACACATATATATATATAAAAAAATTATATTAATCTTATTTATTAACATATTACGACTACTTATTTAAAAGTGAAATACCTTAACATTTCATTTCCCATTAGATAGAGAAAGTGATCTCAGGATAAGGAAATCGAGTAAATGTGTCCGTTAATTCGAGCTGAACATTAGATTTAATTACCGCTTTATTACAAACTCAATCAACCTGGAAACGCTAATTAGGCGATTTAATAATTAAACGAAACACGTTTTCAGGCCTCCAATAATACCAACTTCCGCCAAGGATCGGTAATTATTGCGATTTTGCACGGTCGTGGATGGAAATTTCGGATTTGATTGGATTTTCTCGATTAAGGGAAGAGCGACGCGATTAAAATCCATAATTGTTTGCTCACGTGATTCAACAAATCGCGTTTAACCTGTGTTAAATTATCGACTCGTAAGCGTAAAATTAAAACGAACCATTTGATGGTGAATATTTTGAATTAAAATTCAATTACGTACTGTAACTATTAAATTATTATTTCGTTAAACAATTTGATGGATGATCGTGGTACTAATTTGATGAAATCATGTCATGAATAGCTGAATAACCTAGTGATCGATAACATGTAGAGGTTAATCAATATGGTAACTTAATAATTTTAATTATTTTTTTTAAATAAAAAATAAAATCAGGCAGTACTGATTAATTATAGTTCCATGGAGAATAGGAATGTTGTTATCTTGTTTCCTTCACTTATGCTCATTCGGTGTTCACTAACGTTGGTGAGTATCTCTGTATGATCTGGTGACAGGAAGCGGACCTTGGCAACGTTATGTAAGGTGCATAAGGTGCATTGCTCCCACCATGGGTCACCTGCGCTCACCAGCCGCTCTATCTCTACACTCGATTCATAAAACATGGTGTGTCCAAGTCGTTTCGTATGTTCATAAGGTACATACCCTTCGAAAAAAATCACTATTTTTAAATTGAGCAAATTAAAATCAAGCTACGATATACTTCTTGAATATTAATGGGATCGTTGTGTGAGACTGAGCAATTTCACTCCATACTCCCACTTTCTAGCATTAAAACTGCATTCCGGTGATTTTGCTTTCAATAGATGTCATTGCTTATGTACGAGGTATGGCGCGCATAAAGACTCATCATTACGATTGGTGTTAGGCCGGACAACATAATGTCTTTTGTTGGATTGACAACGACTTCTATGAGGCGTAATATTTTCTGCAACCGATTTATTTAAATCCGTCATTTTCAATGTGTAAATGCTGCCTTGAATCATTCGCAAATGTTTCGTTTTCTTCGCACATAATGCAGTGAATGGAGGAGCAGATTGTGTGCAGCAGTAATGTTCTATTTTTATTCAGCATTAAATATATTGCAGATGGTCAGGTGTTGCATAGTTGAATTAGCCTTAATTTAATGCTTATCATTATCGTATAAAATCATACAATTTATTCTTTGTACGTTTTTACTTTCCCTATATAGTATATATAGGGGAAGTATTGTTTTCGTGCGTGAAAATTTCTGTGGGCGCTGTATCTCAAAAAGGAATGATCTGATTGAGATGAAACTTTAAACTTAAGGTTTTGTCATTGAAAACTCGAACTGAAAAGCTTTTGGGAAACATTAAAAAACCGGAAATGGATGTTTACTCGAGGCTGTGTTTTGTTTTTTTCCGATATTTTTTTAAAAGTGAAATATATTACAAAACCTTTCAAACAAAAGTTAAAGGGAATGAAAAACTAAACAAGTTTTATTAAAATATATTTTTCGCAAAATTCTAAACTTTCGAGAAAAAATAATAAAAATTGAAAATTTTGATATTTTCTATCAATTGCTAATAAACTATTGAAGTCACATAAAATTTACATACCAATAATTGTAGAGAATCCAAAACTGAACAAATTAGTAAGAATTGCTTTTCCATAAACCTCATAGTTTTCAAGTAAATATAGGGAAAGTACTATGATGGCCGCCACATCACTATTTGGGAAAGTACTGTTTTCGTGAATGAGAATCTCTGTGGACTATTGATGTTTTATCATTAAAAACTGAAACTGAAAAGCTTTTGATGAACATTCGTAATCCGGAAGTGGATGTTTACTCGAGGCGTCTTTTTTTTGTTTTTTCTCAATATTTAAAATCTCAATTTAAAAAATATTACATAACTTTTCAAACAAAAGTCAAATGGAATGAGAAACTGACCAAGTTTTACAGAGACATGTTTTTCATAGAGTTCTTAATTTGTGAGAAAAATATTTAACTTAAGAATATTTCAGGAAATTTTTTAGATTTTTCTTTAAAGATTCTTGAAATTTCAGTAATTTCGGCTCCATACTTTTATTGCAACTTTTCCAAAAAATTTTCATCGAGAATTCTAGAAATTTTTACAGGTTTAGCAAAGATTTTATTCAAGAGTTTCAAAAAGTCACTATATATATTTATTTGTAAAAATTTCTTCGTGGTTTCTATACAAGATTTTGTTCAACTTTTTCTATTAGAAAATTTTCCTCTAAATTTCTATAATTTTCTCAGATGATCCATACTTTTAGTTTTTCTTTTACACTGAGGTTTCTAGAATTTTTCACAAGATTTCATTTTAGGTTTATAAAACTTTTTTTGAAGATTCTAAAAGTGTACAGTAACTTCTTTTTCTTATCTAATAAATAAATAGATATTTCCAGATTTTTTAGCAAAGAATTTATTCGAGAGTTTTACAATTTATTAGGAAATTTCCTTCTAATTTTCTAGAACTTACTTAGAGGCTTCTAAAAGTTTCAGGAATTTCATTTTTGCAACTTCCTTTCCAAAGAATTTTGATCAAGGATTCTACAATTTTTCACAAGTTTTCCTTATAGATTTCTAGAACTTATTTGGAGGATTCTGGAAGTTAACAGTAATTTCTTCTTCATATTTCCAGAATTTTTAGCAAAGATCTTATTAGGGAGTTCTGGATTTTTTATAAAGTTCGTTTCAATATTTTTAGAATTTTTTTGAGGCTGCTTTCAGTAATTTCTCTTCCAGTTTTTAATATTGTCTTATAAATTGCAAAGATCTTCTTCGTCAGGGCTCAAACATTTCAAAAAAATATTTTACAGAACTCTTTTTGTTCGAGAGTTCAGAAATTTCCAATAACTCATATTCAAATTTGGAGGCTAGAGCTTTTTCTAGAAAATCTGTTCCTAGAAATTTCCAACAATTTCTTTTGTAGTTAACAATTTCTCCCAGGAGTAAACTATTTTTTCTTCAATGTTATTATTTGTTGTATATTTAGGTTGTAGCATTTCATTAATGATTTTAGAGTTTGCTATAAAAATTTTAGCATCTTCCGTTATTTATTAAATTTTTTTGTTGTTTTTTTTCTCAAAAATGTCTGTAAATTCTAGTATTTTTGAGCAATTTGTTTTGAATATAGCAAAGCAATTTTTCGAGAGTTGTTTTTTAGAATGTTTTTGCAATATTTCTTTAAATTTACAAAATTTCTTGTATCGGTATATCGAAATTTTAGGAATTTCTTATATAGATTTTTAGTCCATTAACTTATATTTGATATTAGGAATCATTTAGTAAAAGAATTTTTTAAACCGTCCTTGCTATTAAAAGTTATATTAAAAATACTGAAAAACAATTAAAAATCGAATGTCTAATTTTTAGCATTTTTACTTTTCTTCGTTGCTGGTAATTTATTGGTGAAAGAATTTTCGTAATTTCATAACTATTCCAAGAAGTATAGCTAAAATATAAAAAAAGACAATTGAATAATAAATATTTTTATTTTATCAATTTGAATTGGATGTCAGCAATCGTTTCGTAAAATAATTTTTACAATCCGCCCATCCTATAAATAGTAATTATAAAAATATTAAAAAACAATTGAAAATACATTTTTTGATTTTTGTGTATGAACTTGTATTTGATGTTAGAAATCATTTCGTAGAAGAATTTTTTAAATCCGTCCGTGCTGTAAAAAGTTATTGTAAGAATACTGAAAAACAATTGAAAATCGAAATCTATTTTTAGCATTTTTACTTCTTTTCGTTGTTGGTAATTTATTAGTGAAATAATTTTCGTAATTTCATTAATATTTAAAAAATTATAGCTAAAATAGTAAAAAAAAATAAAAACGAATTTTTGATTTTTATTGTATCAATTTGAATCTGTCAAATTTAGGAAATTTCCGGTAAATTGCGAAGATTTATTTAGAAAATTTGTTTTTAAAAATCTAGACTCAGGAAATTTCTAGTCATTTCTTCTCCATATTTCAAGATATTTTCAACTTGTCTTCTAAAACGCAAAGATTTTCTTAGAGGCTCTAGAATTTTTAGAATTTACTTCTAGAAATATAGATTATTTTTTCGAGGGTTCAGGAAATTTCTAGCAAATTATTCTCCAGAGTTCAAGATTTTTTTTTGAAGCCGTCTTTTAAATTGAAAAGATTTTTCTTGAGGCATTCTAGATATTTTTCTAAAAGTTTGGAGTTTAGAAAATCGCCAATAACTTCTTCCCTAAATTATTTTTTTTTTTCAACTTTTCTTATAATTTGCAAATATTTTCTTTCAGCCTCTAAATGTTTTTTTAATTCCTCTTTTTTTAGAGAATTCAGGTGAATTTCAGTAATTGCTTCTCTAGAATTCAACATTTTGTTTCAACTATAAAATTAGTTAGACAGTTCTAAATTGCGGAAATATTCTTGGAAGGTCTAGAATTTTTTAGAAAATTTTCATTTAGAAATCTAGACTTTTTCCGAGGGTTCAGGAAATTTCAGGACATTTCTCCTCCAGATTTCAAGGTTATCTTCTTATGTTATAAATTGCAAAGGTTTTCTTGGAGGCTCTAGAACTTTTTAGAAAATTTGTTTGTAGAAATCTAGATTTTTCTTGAGGCCCTAGATTTTTTTGAAATTTTTTTCTAAAATCTAGACTTACTTTTTCAAGGATTCAAAAAATTTCCACCAATTTCTCTTCTAGGTTTCAAGAGTTTTTATTTAAACCGCTTTCTAAAGTGTGAAGATTTTATTGGAAGCTCTGAAATTTTAATAATTTGTATGGATTACCACGTAGTAACGGTCGCAACCATTTTCTTTAACAAAATTTTTACTTCTGTCAATTTTCTTTTATTCAAATTTTGTAATTAAAGTTATTGCAAATCGCGAGGCGATCAGTAATTAAAGTTAATATGTACATGTAGGGTGGGTGGCCTCTAACCCACCCTCCAATCAGTAAAACATAAGCGAGGGTTTTAATTAAAAGTTGTAAAACATAAATAAACTTAACATTTTTGCAAAATTTAATAGCTTTACTCAAACAAATTTTGAAATTTAAGAAATTTTGAAAAATAAGACATAACTTTTCAAACAAAAGTTAAAGAAAATGAAAAACTGAAAAAGTTTAATTGAAACATTGTTTTGTAAAGTTCTTAATTTAAATTTTTTACATTTTTTTGCTTATTGCTAATAAACTATAGGAACTAAATGAAATTTATATAACAAGTCATTATGAAGAATTCAAAATTGAGCAAATTATTAAGAACAACCTCATGGTTTTCGAGAAATATATAGGGAAAGTATTATGATGGCTACATCACCATTATTTTTGTAATTTGTTCTTATATGTATTTTTTTAAGAAAAAAAACCAAAGATCAATAATGAATAAGCTTACTTTTCAAACAAATCTATATAAAATTAGTAATAAAACTTTAGTTAATTGTGGTAGGTCAAGATTATGCTACGGCTAATAGATGGCCTGTTGTGGTAGGTCAAGAGTACGATATCAAAATTAAGTTTTTTATTACGTTAGGTCAAGACTACTGACTACAAACTGGAAGATGACAAAGAAAGGTGTACCGGCTGAAAAGATTGAAGAAGAAGAGCCTACTGACTTACAGCTAGCATGTCCTTGAACTGACATCGAGAGCTGTAAAACGAAAACCAACTCAATGTACTTCAAAAAATTGGTTCACAATTGATCTTCAATAATAATTAACCCGTGTACGATTATGTATTACCTTTTTGTTCTTCTCTATTGCCAAAAAGTAAAATGGGATAAATCGAATTACCTATTTTAAGTTTTTTTGATTTTAAGCTTTATCCACACTCTGTATAACTGTTAGAGTACGCTTTCAAAAAAAAATGTAAGAATGTTACACGACGGCGACATTAATATTTCAACGTTAAAGTACCTTTCGACTCTTACAAAATAATTTATAGATAAATCACAACATTACACGAAACGTCTATGTCGGAATACCATTAAACCGGCCGACATTTATGGGAAAGCGACGAAATTCGTGGATTTCCTCCCAGATAGGCGCTGAATAGCGCAATGCCTCAAACCGGGCGATTAAGCCAGCTTGTAAAAGGTCGCCCGGAGATTTTTCCACCGGCCGTTCCGTCCATTCCGGGCACCGGAGCAATTATAATAGAAACGTCTGGCAATTAAACAGCGCACGCATGTGTTTATATAATGTAATTATTGTCCGAGAGAGCCGATGCCGGTCTCGATTTGGTAGGCCGGCGAGCAATGCCGTAGCTGGTTTTCGTTTCCTTATAGACATATAAAAGAGGCAGTGAAAAATTGCGGCGATTTGAGCGACTGCCGAACAATTCACTGTTACATCGCCGTGGTTAAGGTTTCTGTTAACACGGGGACTACTTTTTCTGTGCATTGCTGAATGCGTCGGACGCGACCAAAAAAGTCGCAGACGCGGTCACGCCGCGGTTACACGGAGAATTCTTCCTGCCGGCCGTTCCTGCAAAAACCGCGCATTGTTTTACCCCCGCAAATTAGTAATTGGTGTGGAATGTCTGCTTACCTCGCGAACAAAAGACCCGTGTAAATATTTATTTTCACCGGTGTTCCCCAAGGTGCTCGATTTCATTTGCATGGCGGAATCCGTTTAAAACGGTTTGAAGAATTTTCTTCTTACCTGCAACAAAAAAAAAAATAATAATTATACTATAAATTTTCACTTAAACGGAATCCAACTTCACGGTTTAATTTGAGTCTAAAGCAGTGATTAAATTTATGCACACCATTAAAGTCGGCGCTATTACCTGAATACCATAGTGTCGATAATTTATGCATAACGAGGACGTAAATGATGGACCCATCGACAACTGACCGAGCATTTCACACCTACCGTACAAGCGTTTATAACCGCTGATGTGGTTAGGATACTCGTTAATTACACGGAGACAATGTAAGTCTAATTATACCGTCGCATATATGGAAAATCATACGATAATTGTAATACGACTTGTCTGTTGTAGTAATAGTAGTGATTTAACTTCAACTTTTTTTATCCAGATACGTAGAACATTTTGGAGATACGAGGATGACCCAGATTGGTTTAGTCTCAAACGTTGAGTTAATTGTTAATCATAATTGAAGGCCAACCAAGCCATCTACATTACGTTACAACTCAACCTACCATGTTGTACTGGGTGAGGAATGTTGGGAAAAGTTCCAACAGATAAAATTTGATCTGTTTCACCCACGGAAAAATCCTCAAAATTCAACACTTTAATCTATTACATCAACAACATTCCTAATCTTGGCATAGAAAATCAAAATCATAAACATTTATAAAAGCAGTACTTTTATTAGGAAAATAATTGCAATTAATTAGTATCGTTTGAAGTACCACCGACTAACATGTGAGCAATTTATTCGCACTTTTACGGCCATTTTTCCACTAGAGTGCTTCTAATCGGAACCCATTTGTATATAAGGAATGCGGAATGCCACAGTTTACAGCGGTTGATTTCTCACCCACGTCTGTGCGGCGTTTACATTTTCATTTCAGGAAAGTAATTGCGAACGAAGGCTGCCTCGGTTGCCCAATTAAGTGGTTTTATTGCTGTTACTCGCGTTTATGTTCAATCGGTGTGGACTAATTCAGTTAATTAGATTTCTATTTAAGGTACGGACACGCCCACGGCCAACGAGGGTACTCATCTACTGAATTTATCACCGCGATCGGTTACACTCGGAGTGGCGTTTTTTTTTAAAGGCGAAACTATTGAGAGATAAGAGTATTGATGGTTATATTCTGGATACGAGGTTCCACTTATTGGCCGCCGCAAATGGCTTCGATATCGCTTAGTGTTACGCATTACTTTATATAAGGAAGTGGACCTAGATCCATAATATTACTAATTATATCCATTATTAGTAGTTAAATGCTGATTTACAGTTATTCCTAATGGTAGATATGACTTTAGTGATAAAATTGCTTCTGAATCCTAGAATGTGTGAAGGTGAGTACAAGAAGAATACGAGTAGTACCTCACAAATAACTGGACTTAAACTTTAATCTCCTTCAAAGTATACTTCATTAGTTTTAATGCACTTATTAAAACGTTCATTTCAGTGTTGGAAGCACCGTTAAAATTCTTCCTCTTTTATATCTACCAACACCTTCGTGACATTGCCTTTCAGATCTTCAACATCTGCGCAAAACGCTTCTATTTCAAATCTTTGTTCATCCTTGAAAACAAAAATAAGTCCAAGGGTAGTAAATTAAGAAATTGTTATTCTATTAATTCATTATTCGTTGATTTTCATCTACCATATGAGATTATTCAAAAGTTATGGATTTTAAAAAGCCAAAAAAAAAAAAAAAATTGAATCCTATCCCTAAGAAAATTTGAGAAATGACAATTTCATTTTATGGTCTCTAAAAAGCTTTAGAAAACTCCAGCAAGCTGTTAAAACTTAAATCAAGTTATATAAGAAAGTGGACAAATTTGAATTCAAATACTAAGCAAATTTTAACGAGAATTTGAAGCCATTTCAGTAAAACTATGATTTAAAGAATAAAGAAAAATTTCAATAAATTGTACGATTCTAATTATCTTCTAAGGAATGTTTCATGTACTTAAAAATATCTTTAAAATCTGAAACATCTAGAATTTCAATGAACTGTAGAATTATTAAGAACTATTTCGAATTTTAGAGTTCTAGTTAAGTTTTTTTAAATTCTAAAGTTTCAAAACTTAAACTTGAATTTGTACGACTCTCACTATTTTTTTATTTCTTAATTTAAATGTAGAGCATTTGTGAACTCTACAAATTCAAACTCTAGAGAACTTCATTAATATTAAAGATTATAAAAACATAGAGTAAAAAACTAGAAATTCTAGATTTCTATAGTTCTAATAATATTAATAGTTAAATTGCTTTTATGAAATGTTAAAAGCATCTATTACAGACTTGTTAAGAACTATAGATTTAGAATAAATGTATTGTAAATCTCATTGAACTTGAGAATTTTAGAAAATTCCTGAAAGCTTGGTGGAGAAGTAACACTAAAATCTCAATGAGTTATAATAGAATCATTGAGAATATTGGAACTCTAGAAAGCCTTAGAATTTTATATGTTTAAGAACTTTGGAATATTAATATACTATTTAAACTTTTGAATTTTCAAGAATTTATAATTCTACAATAATGACACATTAACAAATTAAATTAATTCAAAACATGAAAGTATTAAAGTTAAAATATAATAGGTTATATAATTGTCAAATAAGTAAACACATAGTAATTCATATGAACATATGTTAAAATTGCAAATAAAAATTTTTAATACAATTTTTTAGGACCGATTAATTCTAAAATTCTAATTGTTTGTATTTGCGTCATAAGAATTTAATTTTTTTTTTAATTCAAAAGTTTCCAGAGATTTTTGAAATTGTAAAGGTCTATAAATGTAGACAAATTAAAAAACAATGAAATAGAAGAGTTTTAAAACTACACTTAATTTTTGTTAGAAAGTTCATAGAAATTCTACACTCTTCAGATATTAAAATTTTCAAAATGTTTCCAAATGTTTATAAATGTAGATAAATTTTATGATCGCTGAAATTTTGGAGTTTTGAAACTAGAGTTTGTAGATAGTTTGGAATTGTAGAATTACTGTGAATTCTAAAGTTTTCAAAAATTCAGTTTCAAGATTTTTCAAATCTAATGTTTCTAAATTTGATAGTTTAAAAAGAATGTAAGAGCTCTACAAGTTAAGTCTTAGAACTTTAGAGAACTTTAGAAATGTAAGGGATATTAGAAACTTTGAGTTTGGAAAATTTAAAACTCATATTATTAGTTTCTGGATATGCTAAATTCTAAAAATTTTATAATTTTCTTATTAAATATAACTCTTCAGCTTTGAAAATCTTATAAATCTCTAGAAAGTAGAGAATCTAAAATTTCGGTATTTGCTTTAGATTTCTAAAGTCTGGAAACTCCAGATTTTATTTTACAGTTCTAGAGTTGTAGCATTATCAATTAATATAGAGCTCCAATAGTTTTGTAAATATTTTCGAACTAATTAATTTTTATTTAATAAAAAATTAGAAATTCTTCATCTTTAATTCTATGTAAGTTTATAAATTAGAATTTTAAAACTACAGTTTCTATAGAATTACTACGAATTCTAAAGTTCTTAAATATTCTACACTTTCTGGATTTTTAAACTTTCCAGAGATTATTGAAATTCTAAATGTCTACATTTCTAAAAAATAATTTTTTAAGTTATAAAATTAGAGTTTCTATACAGTCTGGAATTGTGGAATTACTACGAATTCTAAAGTTCTGAAAAATTCTAGTTTTCACATTTTATGTTTCTAAAATTCTAAATTCTAAAGTTCAATCAATCAATAAATTCATTGGTGTTAAATGATTACATCTTTACACAAGTTTTTAAAGATGTTTTAATTGAATTATAAATATTTATATTTTTATATTTCAGTTTCAAAATTATAGAGTCTGGAATTATAAAATTACTATAAATTCTAAGGATCTTGTAATTTCTACACCTTCCAAATTGTTAAAATTAAAACTTTATAAATTTCTAAATTCTATAGATTCAAGGTAAATTTATAGACTAGATTTTTAAAACTAGAGTTTCAAAATAATCTGGAATTGTATAATTACTGTTGAATTCTAAAGTTCTGATAAATTCTACAGTTTTCGGATTTTTAAAATCGAATGCCTCTAAATTTCTCAGTTGTGAGATTACTATGAATTCTAAAGTTGTCAAACTTTTTACAGTTTTCAGATTTTTAAAATATTATGTTTCTAAATATATAAAATGTATAAATTCCAAAGTTTCCAGATAATTTTGAAATTCTATAAATCTTTAATCCCAGGTTAATTTACAGACTAGAGTTTTAAAACTAGATCTAAATTCTACAGTTTTCAGATTTCTAATCTCTAAAGTTTCCAGGGATTTTTGAAATTTGTTGGCTAAAAGTTTAGAGTTTTGAAACCATAGTTTCTAAACACTCTATAGTTGTAGAATTACTATGTATTCTTAAAGTAAATGGAATTCTGAAGTTGTAGAAATACTATGTATTCTTAAAGTAAATCGGGTGTCTAAAATAATTAATTCCAATGTTTCTAAAGATTTCTGAAATTCCAAATGTCTATAATTTTAAATAAATTTAAAGATATTTGATATTTTAGAGTTTTAAAATTAGAGTTTCTAAACCGTTTGGAATTGTTGAATTACTGTGAATTCTTAAAGTCCTAACAAATTCTACAATTTCCAAATGGTTTAAGTTTATATCCAATTTTTCTAAATTCGATATTTATAGAGAATATACGATCTCTATAATTTCAATCTTCGAACTTTAGAAAACCTGACAAATATTAAGGATTGTGGAATACTTGATTTTGAAAAATTTCTGAAGACTAATGTGTAATATTTATTAAAAATCCATAAATTGTAGAGAATGTAGAATTTCGATAATCTGCATAATTAAAAAGAATTCTATAATTCTAGAAAGTCTGAGAACTTTAGATTTTCAAAGTCTTAGAAGAACAAAAATATTAAATTCTCTGAAAACTCTGCTATTTTTTACAGTTTTAGAGTTTCTAGTATTGTCAATACTTACTTAATATTATTTGAAGGTCATCAGAGTTATTTTTATAATTTAATTGATTTGTCCAATTTTCAATTTTTCTAGGGTTTTTTGAAATTTTTGAAAGTTTCTAGTCTTTAGAAAATTCTAAAATTCTAGATAAATTTGTAGATCGTTGACAGTTTAGAGTTTTAAAACTAGAGCTTCTAATCGGAATTACAAAAAATTCTAAAGTTCTGAAAAAAATTAGTTTCCAGATTTTTAAAATTTCATTTCTTTCTAAATTAAAAAGTTTCTAGAGATTTTTGAAATTCTAAATGTCTATATTATTATATTTCAGAGTTTTGTAGACAGATTTACTATACATTCTAAGGTTTTTAAAAACTCCAGATATATAAAATCCAATGTTTTAAATTTCTAAATTCTAAAGTTTCCAGTGATTTTTTTAATTCTAAAGGTCTATAATTGTATATAAATTTAAACATCACTGTACTTTTAGAGTTTTAAAAGTAGAGTTTGCAAAGTCTGAAATTGTAGAATGAATCATTCTACAGTTTTCAAATTTTTATAATCGAATGTTTCTAAATTTCCAAAGTCCAAGATTTCCACAGATTTTTGAAATTCTATAGCTTTATAATTTTAGATAAATTTAAAGATTTCTAATATTTTAGAGATTTAAATTTTCTTTTCTAAACAGTCAGAAAGTATAGAATAATTATGAATTCTTAAAGTTCTTAAAATTTCTACACTGGAATTATAGAATGTCTTTAAATTCTAAAAGTTTTGAAAACTCTACACCTTTCAGATTTTTAAAAATCGAATGTTTATAAATATATAAATTCCAAAGTTTCCAGTGAATTTTGAAATTCTAGATAAATTTAAAGTTTGCAAAGTCTGGATTTGTAGAATGACGATGAATTCCAAAGTTTACAGCGATATTTGAAATTCTAAAAATCTGGAAATTCTATAATTTATCTAAGTTCTAAAATTTCAAAGATTCTAAAAATTATTGAAATTCTACAGATGTTTAATTCTATGAAAATGTTTACATTCGGAATTCTGGACAATCTGGATTTCTTTAGAATTACTATGAATTCTAAAGTTCTCCAATATTCTACACTTTCCAGATTTTCAAATCTTCCAGAGATATTTGAAAATTTAAAAGACTAATTTTTAATATTTATTAAACATTCATAAATTATAGAGAATCTAGAATTTCGGTGATCTGTATAATAAAGAAGAATTCTGTAATTCTAGAAAGTCTGACAGCTTTTGATTTTGAAGTCTTGGAACTCTAGAGAACAAAAATATTAACTTCTAGAAAAGTCTGACAACTCTAGAATTTTTTTCTAGAGTTCTAATGTTGTCAATACATATGTTATAAAGCAAAGCTCTGATACTTTAGTAAAATTTTATGAATTTCTTCTAAATTTCGAATAGTTTTTATTTGACAGATTATTTTTTTGTTAATTCAAAAAAAAAAAAAATTTCAAAGTTTCTAGTGTTTAAAAAATTCTTGATTTTTTATTTTATGTTTTCTATTTTTAGTGATCCCAGAAACTTCTTGAATTCTGAGTTATTTCAAATTTATCTAGAGTTCTAAGACTTTAAAATTCTGCAACTCACAGACTTTCTAAAGTTCTAGATTTTTAAGAATTTTTGAATTAATAATTCTGGAAATTTTGGAATCTGAAATGTGTAATCAAAAATTATATTGATTTTTGATGAGTTTTTTGATATTTCAAAGTTTCCGGAGTTTAAAAACTTCTAAAGATCTAAAATTCTAAATAAATTTATAGATCGTTGACACTTTAGAGTTTTGAAACTAGAGTTTCTAAACAGTTTGAAATAATAGAATTCTACACTTCTGAAAAATTCTAGTTTTCACAATTTAAAATCTTATGTTTCTAAATTTCTAATTTCTAGTTTCTGAAGATTTTTAAAATTCTAAATATGTATATTTCTTTGTTTTAGAGTTTCTAGACAGCTTGGAATTATAGAACTATAATAAATTCTAAAGTACTAGAAAATTCTACACCTTCCACATTTCTAAAATCGAATGTTTATACATTTCTAAATTCCAAGGTTTCTATGGATTTTAAAATTCTAAAGGTCTATAATTCTAGATAAACCTAAACATCGCTGTAATTTTACAGTTTTAAAAGTAGAGTTTGCAAAGTCTGAAATTGTAGAATGACTAAATTCAAAATTTTTCAATAATTCTACATTTTTCTGATTTTTATAATTGAATGTTTCTAAATTTCTAAATTCCAAGGTTTCTAGAGATTTTTGAAATTCTATAGCTCTATAATTTAAGTCAAAGACTGCTAATATTTTAGAGATTTAAATTCTTTTCTAGACAGTCAGAAATTATAGAATAATTATGAATTCTTAACGTTCTTAAAATGTCTACACTGGAATTAAAGAATTACTTTAAATTCTAAATTTTTGAAAACTCTACACTTCTAATTCAGATTTTTAAAAATCGAATGTTTATAAATATATAAATTCAAAAGTTTCCAGTGAATTTTGTAATTCTAGATAAATTTAAACATCCCTGAAAGATTAGAATTTCAAATGTAAAGTTTGCAAAGTCTGAAATTGTAGAATGACTATGAATTCTAAAGTGTTTAAAAATTCTAAAGTCTCAAGATTTTTAAAATCGAATGTTTCTAAATTTCTAAAATCCAAAATTTCCAGCAATTTTTGAAATTCTAAAGGTCCACAATTTAAGATAAATTGCTAAAATTTTAAATTTTTTAGACAGTCGGAAATTACTTATGAATTTTAAAAAACAAATCTACACTTTCTGAATTTCTAAAATTTAACGTTTCTAAATTTCTAAATTCCAAATTTCCAAAACTATTCGAATTGCTAATTATGTTATTTTATTAAAAGTATTTTCAGTTTAAACGTAACCACCCACTTGTACATGTGTCGAATGTAATATAGTAATATTTATTATACAATTTCGTTTGAAATAAAGTAATAATTTAACTGCTAATGATAGCCCGTTAAACGGCACATCATATTTATCTAAAGCGTAGGTACTATTTTCGGATTTAATAATTCTGACGCAACCGCCCAATTAACATCAATCATTCACCCGGGAAAGCACTATAATTCACGAGGCACGGAGTAACAGAAAATACTCACCACACATCCGTAATTCCAATAATTCACGAAATGCGAGTGAAAGCTAGCGGAGAGATCTTATCGCCGGCCGCTAAAGTTCGCAATGGCAATATTTGTGCAACCGATTTATTTATGCATTACGCTATTTATAATAATTAATAACGGTTATGCAAAGGTGCACAATCAGCGTTGGTCGAGTTATGCGAGATAAATTGATATTAATCCTTATTTATTGGTGCGTGTTTGCAGAAGTCTGAAATGCCGGATTGCAATAAAATCCAATTAACTGACGTTTGTTTTATAAATACTTTTCATTCGGATAATATACGGGAATACCTCGCAATTACCGTCTAAGGGAGATCACGGTTAATTGCGGCCTCATTCGCTAAGGATGAAATGGACGAGGAGTTGATGGATTGTGAGAATTGTTATAGGGGATGATGCTGTCTGACGTCTCATGCTGGTCGAACTTAAATAATTCATCGCAGCCGCACCCCTATAATATCAGCAGAAATTAAGAGCTTTTGTTAAAGTGGCACAATTGGGGTGATTTGGTTGTTTTTGAAAATTTATTAAGGCGATTTGACAAATAAATTGGCTAAAGAGATAATTCTTTATGTAATAAATAAGACTGACACAATCAAATGTAATTCACATCGTATATCTGTAGAATCTTAAAATATTTAGAATGTTAGGTACTGTAAAATCGTAAATTCCTTATAATTTTTGAAAAAAATCGTATTTTTAAGTATTTAAAAGCTTTTAGAATCTACAAAATTTATTTAACTTAATTTTTTAATTTTTTTCATTTAAAATCTTCATAATTGAACCTATTTTTTCTAAATCTTAAAAATCATTCAAA
Source organism: Ontholestes murinus (assembly GCA_963969525.1). NCBI lineage: Eukaryota > Metazoa > Arthropoda > Insecta > Coleoptera > Staphylinidae > Ontholestes > Ontholestes murinus. The sequence continues at coordinate 54,283,590 of OZ018397.1, forward strand.
TAATTTCTATAATATTCATAATTTTTTGGAAATCTTTTAAATAATTTTGAGAAACTTTATCGAACCTTTCCCGTCGTTAGAATTTTTAAAACTTTAAACTTTTATATATCTGTAATATTTTGATAGTATCTTAAAATTTTCAGAATTGAACAATACAAAACTTATTGGATTTTTTTAAATCTTCCAAAGAATCTCTAGAATATTCTGACTTTTGTAAATTATATGAATTGTTTGCGAATGCAGAATGGTCGTTCATGTATGAGGATTATAACACAAATAATAAATGGATAATTTTTCAACAATAGATTTCCAATGTTATTAGAATACTCTTATATATATATACGTAAAAACAAAGACAAAGTTAAATGATTTAATAATAAATTATCTAAAATGAGAGAAAAATTTGAACTTCTCTCGGAAAATTATAAAAATAATCCAAATCCTCAATCAAAACTTATGAGAGATCAATTTCGTCAAAAATATAGAGACGCCATTAAAATAGAAAAAGTGAATGCATACGGGAACTACATTGTGCACTCGACAAACAAACAAACAACATGGGAAATTGTTAATTCCACAAGAACATCTCCTGACAACACAACATCTATTAATATTTCGTGCGAGGAGTTTAATCTTATTTTTTCTACTCTTGTTGATAATATTCTAAAAGATATTCCGCCATCATCTACAGAGGCCCTAAATTTTAATATAAATTCCTTGGCAACCTTTCACTTCCAAGAAGTGTCAATAGTTAAAGTAAGAGAAGCATTTACGAGCTTGAAAAATAGTAAAGCTTTGGATGTCTATGGTTGCTCTGATGATATATTAAAGCCTGTTTTGGACTTGATAACGATTCCAACAACCCGACTTATAAATGATATTATTATAAGTAATGAATTTTTCCATAATATGAAATGTGCGAATGGCCTTCCAATCTACAAAAAAGGCGAAAGAACAGATGCAAGCAATTATAGACCTATAAGTTTATTGCCAATAATATCTAAGGTCATAGAAAAAATGTTGAAAGAATAAATCTTAGATTTTTTCAATAGAAACAGGCTATTTACAGACTCTCAGTTTGGATTTCGTGAAGGAAAGTCGACTATTGATGCGGTTCGGTGTTTTGTAGACCACACAATCGAATGCTTTGAGAATGATCACATATCCATGGCAACATTTTTAGATCTTAACAAAGCATTTGATTGCGTTAATCATGATCTTCTAATTGGAAAGCTGGTTAAGTATGGCTTTCACGTGGAAAGTATAAAACTAATTCAATCATACTTGACCAACAGAGTACAAAAAGTGTGTGTGCAGGATAGGGAATCGCATTATAGCCAAATCAAACATGGTGTACCTCAAGGGTCCGTCCTAGGCCCTATATTGTTCCTTATATATTTGAACGATTTTCCAGATGCAATTGCCCCCAATGATAGTATACTGTTTGCTGATGACACGACTATTCTCAGTAGAGGGAGTAGTTTGGAGGAAGTAATCACTTTAAATTTAACAAAAAAAGCGAATGCCTCAGACTGCTTTAAGGCTAATAAACTATCCTTAAATGAAACCAAAACCGTAGAAATTTGTTTCACTTTAAAAAGGATTGAAATTTCTAATTTAGATTATAATCAGAATGCTAAGTTTCTAGGAATTCAGCTGGACTCTAAACTAAATTGGGATATACATGGTGACTATGTATCGGGAAAATTGACAAAAGCCATATACAGTTTAAGAACTCTACTATGGTCCCAAAACAGGTACTAATAACAACATACTATGCAATTTTTCAATGCCATATTCAATATGGTATACTGGTTTGGGGACACGCAACCTGTAGGCATAGGCTTTTTAAATTACAATGACGTGCCATGAGGATAATCGCTGGATTAAAGTACCAAGATGATTGCAAGGTTTGTTTTAAACAACATAGCATACTGACTCTCCCTTCATTGTATATTTACGAATGCCTTATATAAAGGGTGAGTTTTTCTCGATGTTCTCTATGGGGATCTCCATAGAGAACATCTAAAAAAACTCACCCTGTATGTTAAACGGAATCTTAAAAATTTTCCGATACGTGATCACCAATATGAGACCAGAGGCAAAGATAATTTAAATTTACCACAAACTAGATTGTGTAAATCGCAAACAGGTACCAGGTATTACGGGTTTAAATTATACAATTCTTTAAGTTTGCAAACAATAAATCTTCCCTTTAAGAAATTTAAAAGGGTAGAAAAAGATTTTCTCATTGAATGTGCGTGTTACAGTAGTGAGGAATTCCTTGAAAAGGTCTGTATGGCCTGATGACAAAAGTTATCTAAGTGTTGTATCATCCATTTATTTATTTATTTTATTTATGTATTTATTTATTTAATTAATTACTTGCCTGTGCTTGTATTTTATTTATCTACTTATTTATTAATTTTATTGTTGTACTGATTGTATTTGGTTTTATTTATTTACTTATTTTTTAATATTTTTCCAATATTTGTATCAATATTTTACACTGTTCGACATACTTTTAAATTGTTTGTGTAGTCCCATTTTAAATTATTTGTATTTAAATTATTTATTTATTTATCTACATATATATTAATTTTATTGATTTACTGCTTTTATCATTTATTTATTTATTTCTTCCTTAATTTATTAATATTTTATCACTGTAACCGACATACATTTTTAAATTATTTTCTATGTGTTGTCTGATTTTAAATTTTAATTTTAATTGGGTTTCCATACACTGTACTGATATTTGATAATATGTTACTTTGTTTCTCAGGTAAATCACATATCTTCTTTGTTTTTTAGTTAAAATTGTAATTGAATTTAAGCCTCTTACGATATTTTTAGAGCAATTATTTTTTTTATTTGACATGTGTAAAAACTGTATATTTATTGGCACTAATAAATTGAATTGAATTGAATTGAAATAATTTTTGAGAAAATTCATATATTCATATTTTCGAAACGTCCACATCGTTAGAATATTCAAAACTTTCGAAAACTAAAAGAATTTTGGAATAAACAAAATTATTAAAAGCATTAGAATTTTTAAAATATTTAAAATCTCAAAGATTATAAAATCGTAAATTAAAAAAAAGACATTTAAAGGCCTTTAGAATCTTCAAAATTGATTTTACTTAACAACTTTAAAATCTTCAGAATTAAGGAACTTAAAACTTATATTTTCTAAATATTGAAAGAATTGAAAATTTAAAGAAGCTCTAGAATATTCAGATTTTTTTGTGAATCTTTTAATTATTTTTTTTTTTGAGAAATTTTATACGTCGAATTTTCTAACCGTCCACATTAAAATATTTAAAAAAAAATAGGCCAAAAGAATTTTAAAATAAATTAAATTTGTAAAATTTTTAGAATAGATAAAATCCTCTAATTTAGAATCTTACGAATTGTGGAATTACTAATTCTTTAGAATGTTTTAAAATCTTTAAACTTTACTTATTACATCTTGAAATTTTCAAAATTGAACAATCTAAAACTTTTCTTTAAAAACTCCAATTTTAAAACTCTAAAATATCAACGAATTTTAAAATTTATCTAGAACTATAAACCTTTAGTATTTATAAGAATATCTGCAAAGTTAGAAACATTTTTTTCAGATTTAAAAAATCTGGAAACTGGAATTTTTAGAAACTCGCGAATTCATAGTAATCCAATAATTCCAAACTGCCAAAAATTCTAAAATTACAGTGGTCTTTAGACTTATCTAAAATTAAATGCTTTTAGAAATCTCTAGAAACTTTGAAATTTAGGAAACATTTAATTTTTTTTAAACTGGAAGAAATTCTACAATTTCAGACTGTATATAAACCTGCTAACAAAAAAACGTATACAGTGGGTGATCGGTTAACGAACAGTCCGTACTTCGAACAAATCGCACAACGGACACTTTCTCGAAAGATTTTTGTGCTCGGACAACGAACACATAATAATAATAATAATAATTCATTTATTAACGGGCTATACCCTTTTATACAATGGCTAAATAAAATAAAAAATATTCTAAATAATATAAACAGCGACACAAAATAATTATAAATCCAAAATAATAAATGAAAATAAAGAAATAAAAATTAAAACTAAAACGTCATTACAATGGTTACTTGATTTACCTAAATTAAACATTATACTAATTGACTAACAAATCATTAATATTAAAATTGAACAGATACTTTTTAAAATGGACATATTTGACTGAGAAAATTGGAAATGACGTAGCTTCATTTAGTTTATTTCCCAATCGCATTAATCTTCATATTCGGAAAACGAACTAAAACGAATTCTAAAGAACACTTCTCGGTTCTCGGAGCATAATATGGTGATAACAAACGTGGGGTGAACCATATCCCAAGTATACATAAATAAATAAATAAACACTATGCAATTTTTAAAAATAAATATTATCTGTACTTTGTCATGTAAGTAAATCTCTGGTAGGTATTATTTTATGAAATAAGAGGACAATCTTAGGTTTAAAATTTTTCTTGAAAATCTGCACAGCTTTTAAAATATGGGCACGTACAGAAGAATATGAATAAATAGTAAAAAGTTCCGACGACGTAAAAGTGAGATTTGCATGCAGCGAAGCGTTACGCGCAACTGGTTCGTAGGTCCGTGTAGTCTTTTGTTCCGGCGCAACAGGCCGGGGCACGCATAGCTGCGCACCCTTGACACATTCGAAAAGATGTCGGCGGACGTGAGGATTTCATAACCCGCCGCAACGAAGTCCAGGAGGAAGACGCGAAACCAGTCCGGCCAGGACGGCATCAGTGCAGAACGCGTCTAAATAATACTTGGACACTTCCAGACATAAGTAACATTAATATGGGCTAAGGAGATAAGCGCGAGAAGGATGGGGAGATTGAGAAATCCGCGCTCAGTCGTGCGTATAATCAATGCCTTGATTCCGTATTCGCAGGCGAGGACTCGGTTTTGATTGTAAAATGATACATTTTAATGTTTCAGGAACAATACGCGCAATAAAACATGTCACTGATGATCCGTGAATAAGCGCACTGTAAACAGCCGTACCCTTTTTTTACTTCATTGCGACTCGAATGGGAATACCTTTTATTACTTCCTACTTGGAAATTGCATATGGATTAAAACATTATCAACGTAACAAGATTAATTACATAAATAACACGTCGGAAGGACCACGTGGTCGATATCTATAGATACTATTGCTACTAAATATATATAATATTTTTAGATTAATTTCCTTTTGTGGTCAGGGCTCGAATTGAAATTCTAAAACGTTTTCCGCTTAAATAGCACACAAAACAAAGAAACTCTAATGTATATTCAGTAGTTTGATAGGAACAAAGGAGCAGGTAGGAAAATTAACGGCACGAACACGTACGGCAATAAACCGTCCCTCTACACCATCAAAAAAAAATACTTTTAAATTTCCGAACTTTTCAACAATACGACCGTATCCTGTGTTAAATGGTTAATAAAACACGTTATAACCATATTAATTTTTTATGCGCGTGTAAACTGCTTTATTATGGTGGGCCTAAATAAAATACATTTGCATCGATAACTCGTTCTTGTACGTACCGGCCAATTAAACAAATCTATGTGATAAATCATAGAGGTTACTAATTATTATAATTGCGTTTATCGATGTAAATTCTGTAAAATTTTATCTCCCCAAAAAATTACCATATAAATTAATTTTTGCATAAATATTTAAGTAAATAAGTGCTAGGAAGTTAAAGTCGAAATCGATGTCATTACGTGCAGCGGACGTGTTTGATTGGATTGTAATGAGAGCGCGATTTATATGCTTCATACATGAATAATAATGTAACTACGAGTATTTAAAAGTTGCAAAAAAAACGTACGCAATGTTGTGATATTAAACGAGTTCTTGCTGATTTTTTAAATTTTAATAGGGAGTTGATGTCATTCCTTCGTTATTACATTCATAATTCTTGCTGATACAAGAAATATGCTAGTGGTTCGCAATTAAGCTTATCCAACTGATGTTAGTCACCCATCATTGGGTTTAAAATTTATTGCCCGTGTTTTTATTCCCGTACTTAACCCGTTTTAGTTCCTTTTCTTTAATTTTAAATATGTTATTTGAGTTTGAGAGATGTCATCAATAATGCTAACATCAATTATCTAGCCCTATTTTTATGATAACTATCAACTGATTTAAACCTTTCCGTCCCATATTGTTTCAATAATACTCTTTTTATTCGAACACTCTTTTTTATTAGAAATAATGATGGTTCAATTCAAGGAAGTCCGGCATAGTTCAGGTAAACTCCACTCCACTTCACTTCACTCCAATTTTCAAAATTTTAAAGATATCGAATAAATTTTAAAATTATTTAAATAATAAAATATTCGAAAAATTTACGTTCCTGCAATTCCTGAGATTATAAAAATATAAATGTTTTGAAGATTCTAATACTTTTGTTAATAATATTTTTGCCAAAATTCTAATCGCTTTCAAGTTTTAAAATTATAACGATGTGGACAATTCGAAAATTCTATCTAAAAAGTTTCTCAACAGTTACTTAAAAGATTTACAATATTCGAGAGATTTTTTCAAAATTTAGAAAATTCTAAAAAGTTTTAAATTGTTTAATTATAAAAAATTTAAAGATATAATCAAGATAAATAGATTTTAAAGGCTTTTAAATGATCAAATATTCGAAAATTTTTAACAATTCTAAAAAATACGAATCCACAAATCTTAATATTCTAAACAAGAATTTCAAAACAATAATATTTTTGTTATTCAAATTAATTCTAATGGCTTTTATAATTTTGAAAATTCTAACGATGTGAATGACTCGAAAATTCTATACATATATGAAGTTTCTCAAAAATTATTTACGAAAGTCTAAATACTTTAGAGATTCTTTGGAGTTTGAAGACTTTCAAGATTTATTAAATTCTAAAAAGTTTTAGATTATTCAATTCTAGATTTTTTCAATTCAAATTCAATATTAGAAAATTCAAAAAAATAAATAAATAATTTAATTCTGAAAAATTTAAAGGTATCATTAAAATAAATAGATTTTAAAGATTTTAAATGCATTTAAATTATGAAATATTCAAATAATTTTAAAAATTCTAAAAATTATACCATTCTAGAAATCCTAAAATTCGAAATACTTTAAAAAATCTAAAAATTAATTATTTTGTTTAATTAAAAATAATTCTAAAGGCTTACTAAGAATTCTAAAAAATAATGATTTTGTTTATTCAAAAATAATTTTTATGGGTTTTACTAGTTTTAAAACTTCCGACGATGTGAATGGTTCGAAAATTCTATAATAATAACTTTATTATACATATAACGTTTCTCAAAAATGTTTTATGAAAGTCTGAATATTTTGGAAATTCTTTGGAATTTAAAGACTTAAAAATTCTTAAAAGTTAAGATCTTATAAGTAAATTTTAAAAGTTTAAAAAATTCGAAAGAATTTGAGATTCCACAATACCTGAGATTCTAAATATTTTGAGTATTCTATAGATCCTTTTTTGATTATTTTCAAATTCCGATGGCTTTCAAAAGTTTTAAAAATTCTAATGATATGGACGATTTGAAAATTCTATGTGCAAAGTTTTTTTAGAGATTTTAAAATTGTTTAAATAAATATTATATAATTTAAAAGCATTTAAAATCTATTTATCTTAATGATATCTTTAAATTTTTCAAAATTAAACAATTTACGAATATTCAAAATTCAAAAAATCTCTAGAATATTTATTTATTTTTATAAATATTTGAATTAATTGTTGAGTAATTTAAAGATTTACAAAAAACTTAAATATTCTAGAGAATAATCATCATATTTAAACTATTCTAAAGAAAATATTCTAAAAAATGTAATAATTTTCTTTATTATAAAATTCTGATGACTGAGATAATATCTAAATATTTTAGGGATTCCCTAGATTTTAGAGTTTATAAAGGTTTCAAATATTTTTCTTGGGGGTTTTAAAATGTATTTATAATTTTTGAAACATATGAATAGTCTAGACATATTTTGAACTTTGAAGATTTTAAATCTACGTTTTTTGATTTATTATAATAGTTTAAAGATGCCAAGATTGAGCAAAAATTTTCATTTGTTTAATCAACAGATTTTAAATATTGTAAACAATTTCCAATTCTAGTTTTCAAGATTGTGAAAAGGCCTTTCAAAATATTAAGAATGGAATTCTAATGTATTTTAAAGGTTTTAAATTAAACATTTTATTTTTATACATGAAAAATATCGATTTTTAAAACTTTTTTTAAAACAAAATAAATGTAATTATTGTTTCAACTTATTCAAGGCCTTAAAGTTTCAAAATATAGTCACAAAATAAATCCTATTATTAATACTGTTGTAACTTTATAACCATCGCAACCTAACCCTTAATACCACAATTGTTTAAACTGACGTCACTCATGGTCGGCTGAAGACGGTTCTATTTTAGAATTCAAAAGAATCTAATTGAAATAGTAAAAATTCAAAACAAAAAGTCAAGATTGATTTTGAATGAAATTCAAAACTGAATCTATCATCTCTCATTTATTATCTCTCATCTATCATTTATTATCTCTCATCTATCATTTATTATCTATCACCTATCATCTATCATCTATCATTTATTATCTATCATCTATCATCTATCATCTATCATCTATCATCTATCATCTATCATCTATCATCTATCATCTATCATCTATCATCTATCATCTATCATCTATCATCTATCATCTATCATCTATCATCTATCATCTATCATCTATCATCTATCATCTATCATGTATCATTTATCATCTATCATCTGTCATATATTATCTATCATCTATCATCTATCATCTATTATCTATCATCTATAATATATTATCTCTGATTTGTCTCCTGTTATCTATTATCTTTTAGTTTTCACCTGGTTTATTTCATTTGCCACCTGTCATTTGTTAACTGTTGTCATTCATTATATATCTACAATATATCATCTGTTGCTAGCCTTGAATTATGCATCAAATGCCATTTATTATCTTTAATCTATTATTATTAATATGGAAGTGTCAAATGCCATTTGTCTTACGTCATTTGTCACATATTAGCTGTCATCTATTATTTGTTGGTTTGAATCTGTTGTATATCATTACCATCAGTTTTTGATTGAAGAAGTTGAACCATTAAAATGTGGTGGTTGTAATGAAATAATTTAATTCCTTTAACATTTTTTTGAATTTCTGATAATTTTTGTTCGATGATCTCGTATATTCACTTTTTAGAATTTTGTAGAGATTTATTTTCGACATTTCTAGCATTTCTATGTAATTTCAAGGGTTTTACTAAACATGCCTACCAATTTCTCAACCAACTTGCAAAAATTTTCTTTTTTTCAATTTACTTCAGATTTTTTGTTTAATCTTTTTGGAAATCTTCTAGAACTTCCCATTATATTCCAAAAATGTCTTTCCAGTTTCTTCCAATTTCTGGTAAGTTATAGGAAATTCTAAAAGAATGGAAACAATGATTTTGAAAATCTCTACAAATTTTTCTTCCATTCTTTCAGAATTTCTTATTTCTCTTCCTGTTAATGACAATTTAGCTAGAGGAAATTTTGATTTATATAGAATTCTATGGTTAAATAACAAAATACAAATATCTAACTGAAATAAGTACAAGAACATTTGAGATGAATCTGGTAGTTAATAATGATATTCAAAGCTATCAACAGAACACCGTACTGGAAACAAATACCACTGTGAATAACAAGAGTCGAACCGGCGCGGTACACATGTGCATCACGAAAAAATCGTGTCGTGACGAGCCGAGTACAAATACAGAAATTCATATCCAGCAATATTCTGCACGCGAGAGGGCGATAAGGCCTTACCGGGAATCGCGGCCATGTTGCCGATGATTACCGGTGCTTGATTATGACTTCCACATCAGATACCGGCGACGGCCACGGATCCCCACAATGCCTATTGACAATCGCCGGAGCTACTTGAACGCGAATTCGTGCGATCCTGACTAATAACGAGACCCCGATTCCACCATTCCATGCCGAGATTTCACTTAGATAATTACTCCTCGTACTCCGCAAGGACCACAAATCCAGCGTATACTTATCCTCTTCTATATACCTACGCTGGCATTAAGGCGCTTCCACAATTATTCCACGGCGATGGTCATAAAGCCGTAATTATTCCCCCATAGGTGCCTATTAGGGCATTCCCGATATAAATACAGAAATTATCATCTGGAGACCGAAGTAATTTAGGAACGTAATTCATTGTTGAAGCTAAGTATTCAAGATTAAGGTCAACAAATTTTTGGAATAAAAGAATTTCATAAGCAAACGATCGGATGATGATATTTCCGTACGTTCCGAGAAGAACTAGTTCGTTAATCATAAGTTGGGCAGTGTGAAAAGGCTAATAATATTAAACGAAACGCTAGTTGTGAAATGCAGAAGAAAAGGCGCGTCTTATCTAGATATCGACCGGGCAGCTATCAAACATAAATCATTATCGCCTATAGAAACGTCCTTTCAAGTGCTTCAGAAGAGAATAGAACCGTTCTATCACAATCTGCTCCTACCTTTCAACATAATACACCTAAATGAAAACGATAGCGCGGCCACGGGCTAGATAAAACACCCGTCCGATCATTAATTTTAATTAAAAGTAACTATTAAACGGAATCGCGTTCACATGCTGGAGCATATCTGGAAATTGTGTAACGGCAATGGGCAATGACAGGGAAACGGTTGTGACGCGAGGTGGAAACAACAAAGGAGAGGAGAGGCGAGGAGAGGAGAGTTTTTCTCCCCGGCTCGCGGCCATTCATCAAGAGGATAGGATCTGATCGAGGCATTCAGCGGTGCCTGATAATTAATTAATCCGAGACGAAACAATGACTGTATCAGCGTCAGACGTTATGCAACTGTAACACCCATCGCATCCGATGCGATCCGTGCCTTTTAATGAAACACATAAATCAGACGTTATCGGTTAGTGCTTAACGACGACGCAAACACAATTACGTGTTAATATGTTCAATAAAATGATAAAATCGTCCCGGCCACGGATTCGGGTGACATGATCCGTCGTTAAAAATCAATTGCTTAATTACTATTTCCTTCCCAAATACAACAAGTGTAGTGGAAGACTTTCAAATATTGTTTTCTTATACATTATCCATAATTAGATTGACAATTATAATGTTATTGTCAATCTAAGAAAAAAATATATAATATATACAAAATATATTCTAAAGATGGGCCTAAGATCGAACCATGAGGAACACCTATATTTGTTATTAGAGGATATATAATTTTATAACTTAATTATTATTTTAATAATTATTTTCTAAAGTATGTCAAAAAGTAATGAATATTGAATGGTTTTTGAAATTTTTAATTTTTCTCCACAAAGAATTATTTTTTTAGATATGCTCAAAATACATTTCTTCTCTTACTCCAAAGTATTGTTTTTGCCAGCTTGAAGTAATCAATTTTTTTATTTTTTGATAAATTTTGATATTTTGAAAGTATTTCCACGGACAAATTATTTTTTACGAACGCTCAAAAATGTAATTTTCTTCTTCAGGACTTGAAATTTTTTGACCAGGCGGAAATGATCTAATTTTTCTAGCAGATATTAAAAAATGGTTAATACTTAATGACTTTTGAAATTTTAAAAGTATTTCTATAAAGAATTATTTTTTTTACAGACGCTCAAACATAGAAATGCAATTTTCATCTCGTACAATTAAATTTCCAAAAGTTTTTACTAGCTAGAAATGATATAATATTTCTAAAGAGTGAAAGAAGATTGTAAACTAGTGGACTACGCCCGTGATTCTTGCTATCTAAATTTGTGTACATGTTTCATTAATTTGTGTATCCTTTTATAAATATATTATAAGCAAAAAAGAACAAAATTATAAGGAATAAAAAATAAAGAGTATCAAAAAGTGGTTAATTTTGTATGGTTTTCAAAATTTTGAAAGTATTTCCATGAAGATTTATTTTTTAGGAGCACTCAAAAATAGAAGCAAAATTTTCGTATCTAACAATTAAATTTCCAAGGATTGTCATCTTTTGACCATCTGGTAATGATTAATTTTTTTGAGGAATGTTGAAGTTTTATAAAAAAAAAACTAAAATTTCTGAAAAGAAAATTTAGAATATTACACGAAATAATTTAAATTTTATATTTACAGAAAACTTTAGAATCTAGCTCATGGAATTCTAGAAGTTCAAAGAATTTTAGGTGTAAATGTTTAATATCTTAAAACTTTGGCAAATTTAGATACTGGAGTTTAGAATTTGAAAATACGATATGAAATTTAAAACTAGAAAAAAATTTATTTGAAATTCTAAAGCTCTTACAATTCTTGAATTTAAAAAAATAAAATGAATAAGAATTTTGTAGATTCTAAAAAGTATACATTTTAAATGTTAGAGCAAAATTTGAAACTATTAACAATTATAGAAGTCAAGATTTTCAAAAAAAAAAAAAACTTACGAATTATTTGAAATTCTAAAGCTCTTAGAACTCAACTCAATAACTTCAAAATATTAGCAATTTAAGAATTCCAAAGGGTTTCAATTTATTAATGTTTAAGAACTCTAGCGAATTCTTACGAATTATAAAAGTCGAAAGTTTAAAAAAAAACTGACAATTCTAGAAATCTAGAAAATTTTATATAATCTAAAAAAAAACATTAGTATTATTTGGAATTCAAAAGCGCTTAGAACTTTACAATTTGAAACAGGAGAAAGATTACAAATTTTGCAGATTCGAATTGGTACATTTTTATGTCTTAGAAATTTAGCACAATTTGAAATCGAGAATTAAAAAAAAAATAGCAATTCATTTAGTAAAACAGTGATAGGGTGTAAGGTTTCAAAATATTGTTTTCATTGTTCTACAACAATTGTTTCGCCACACAGTGGCTTCATCAGGTAGATGACAAATATGGAGTTTCAACAAATAACAGTATCAATAATCCAATATTTAAAATCTACCAATTCTAGAAATTAAGAAAAATTTATTTCAGATAACTAGAGTAACTAAGAATTTTGAACTCTCTAAAAACTATTGTCTAAGAACTTTACCAAAATTTGATACTCTTAAGTTTTTAAAAATGAAAAAGTTTGAAATAACTTTAGCAACTAGAAATTTAGAAAATTAAAGGAAATTAATGTCCTTTAAAATTGACAAAATACACCATATTTGCTGAAATAATAAATAAACAATGAATCCGGAAGGGCTATTATTCTTCTGTGGAAGGGTATGGGTCGAGTGGAAGATCATTGAGAAGCAGTGAACTCAACCTGTAATTCCTGTATTGTTTTAATTAAATATGTTTGCAGAAATAACAAATCAAATAAATAATAAATCTAAAATTTCAAAAAAACTGAAAAAATTATTTGAAATTTTTAAACTCTTAGAACTTAATAGTTTAAAAAAACTAGAATAATCGAGAATTTTGAAATTTCTAATGGGTATACATTTTCTAAGGTCTTAGAACTCTAGCAAAACTTAAAGCTCTTAGGAATTATTAAACTCCAGAGCTTCAAACAATTCTGACAATACAGAAATTTAAAAAATTATATTAAATCGGAAATTAAAAAAAGTTATTTAGAATTTTAAGGCTCTTAAAACTCGAGATTTTCAGAAGAATTTTTAAAATTCTAAACGGTATAAATAAAAAATTAAAATTTTATCAATTCATTTTATCTTAAATTATAGGACTGACAACGACATTCACTGACGAAAGATGACGCAATGAAGAAGAGAAGCAACGAAATAATTGTTAGGTCGTATTATTATTGTAATACTATCTTCAATAAAAAAGTTTATCTCTATGTAAAATCCCTTGGAATTCTAAAATTAAAAAAATAAGAATTTTGAAGATTCTCAAAGGTATAAATTTACTAATATCTTAGAACTCTAGCAAAAGTTGAGACTCTTAGAAATTAAAGAAATCGAAAATTTCTTAAAATTCTGGAAAATTTATAAAAATTTTGAGAATTTCGAGATATTAGTAAATTTATACCTTTGAGAATCTTCAAAATTCTTATTTTTTTAATTCTAGAATTACAAATTCTTAAAATTACGTGATACCTTATATTTTATAAAGTATCATTTAGAATTATAAAGCTCTTAAAATTTTTAAATTTTTAAAAATTAAATGATATAAAATGTATAAATTTAAATGGCTTAAAACTCTAGCAAAATGCGTAGCTCTTAAGAATTACAGAAGTCGAAAATATTGAATTATTGTAGATATTTAGAAAATTATATGCAATTTTGAATTATTTGGAATGCTAACATTTTTAGAACTTTATAATTTCGAATACTTAAACTTATTTAGTAATTTGAAGACTCTAAAAGATAAAAACTTTTGAATAGTTTTGAACCACAATTTGAAATTCTTAAGAATGATAGAACCTAAGAATACACCAAATGTAATTCTATTTTTACGTATTCTTAATATTAATATCTCAATATGTATGACTTGTGTAACACTACTGTGATGAACACTAATAAATTATTATTATTATTATTTCATAACATTCTGCCGACTCTATGAATTTACAAAATTACATGAAATCTACAATTTTGAAGATTTTGAAAGGTGTAAAATAACTCATGAGTTTAAAGAAATATAATTTCGGAAAACTTAAAATGATATATTTGCAATTCTAAAGCCCATAGAACCGCGGAATATCATAAAACCTAAAAAGATTCTAAATGGTATAAAAAAATAGGTCAAGAATTGATAAACACTTGGATTACGTATTATTTCATAATTTTTTACCAAGAGACAAGTGTGAAAATTATTTAAGAAATATGGTATACAAATTTTAATGTCTTAAAACTTCTATTTTAAATTTTAATCATAGAATTTCAAAAATTTCTGACAACTTTGGAAAATTATGTAAAATTTAAAATTCAGAATTTTTTATAACTTTATACATAGAAGCTTAAGAAAAAGTCATTTAAATTTGAAGAATCTATGAAATATCTAATTATTACATTTTTTATTTATATCTTTAAACTTTTCAGAATTGAACAAGCTAAAACTTTTTAGAATTTTTTAAATCTTGAAAGTCTTTAGATTCGAAAGAATATCTCATAAATAATTTTTGAAAAACTTTATGAATAGAATTTTCGAACCATTTTTAAAACTGGTGAAATCCAATAAGAATTATGTATTGTTTATTAAAACAAAATCAATAATGTTTCATAATTCTTAAAAGCTTTAGAATGCACAAAAGATATAGAATTTTTAGAATCGTAATATTTTAAAATATTTTGAATATTTCATAATTTAAAAGCATTTAAAATCTTTAAAATCTATTTATCTTAATGATATATTTATATATTTTAGAATTAAACAATTTAAAAATATTTAGAATTTTGAAAGTTCTCAAAATTCAAAGAATCTCTTGAATATTTAATTTTTTTGTCAATCTTTAAATTAATTTTCTAGAATTTTCCAACCATCCATTTTCGTTAGAATTTTTAAAATAATAAACAAAATCGTCAAAAATTTTAGAATCTATAGAATTTTCTAAGTAGGAATCCCAAGTATTGTAGAATAGTAAATTCTTAAAATTTTCAAATCTTTAAATCTTATCTTATTTATTTTTTTGTGTTTTTGTTTTTAGTTCAAAATTGTTTCACCACGGGTTAAATGAGCAATTAGTTAAACATATTACTTATCTAGATATCTTTAAATTATCTAAATTTAATAATTTAAAATGTTTTAGAATTTTCTAAATATCTTGAATCTCTAAAATAATCTTTAGTTTAAAGTTTATTTTTAAATAAGGAGAATTAAAAAAATTAAGACCATTACATATGATAAGATATAGCTGATGAATAATTAACGAAACTAACAGATGATGTATGACAGATAACAAATGACAAATGATGACACATACATATACTAGATGACAAAAAAAAGGAAATGATGGATAACAGGTAACAATCGAACAGAAGATGGCATTAGATATAACAAATGAATGGCAGATGATAAATAATAGATGATACCAATAGCAGGTGTCTTATAATAAGTTACATTTGATAAATAATCAATGTTGAAAGAAGCCTACGGGAATAAATTTTTATCCCGCAAACAAACGTTTGAGTGGTTTAAATGGTTTAAAAGAAGGGCGTAAAACGCCGGAAGTCAATCCGCGCCCGGGGCGGCCATCAACGTCAAAAACGGACGAAAACATTGGCAAAATGGTCAGACGGTAAATCAACATTCCCACATAGAAGTTTTGAAGGTCCTGCGTGAGCGTGTGAGAAGACGAAGACCCGATTTGTGGAAGACCAAGTCCTGGATCCTTCACGAAGACAATGTACCAGCCTATTCTGCATTATCTGTGAAAGCGTTCCTCTCAAAATACGGCATCGCCGTCTTGAAACATTTCCCAAGGGACAAGATTTGAAAGTGTGGAAGCAAAGCAAAAGCGACGGAGGTTCTCAACCAACTGACAGAAGAGGACTTCCAGCACTGCTTTCAACAATGAAGCGGTCAAGGGATCGCGAAGGGGAGTACATTGAGGGTGATATAACTTCTGCTGTAATTTGGTGACGAATAAAAAGTGTTATGACTTCAGTCCAGTTATTTACAGTGACTCCTCGTATATCAAAGTTTTAAGAAATAATATTCATTGCTTGCGTGGCGTTATCTATCAATTATCAGTAGAAATAGAGAAGCAATTCCTTTAAATTTATTAAAAATTAACTGATGGATCCGTGTGACCTGTGGAAGATGCATTATTATTCATAAATAGTATATCTATTATATAACTTTATCGGTATTTTCTTTAAAAAAGTGTTTTAATTTATTATATTTATTTATTTATTAACGATGCCATTTCGTTCTGGAGCCTATACTACTGCCACCAACGTTAAATTATAAGTACATATTTTTTTTCTATCCATTTGTAATACTTTTATTTATTGTAAGAGAAACGAAGCATTAAATACAATAAATTGGGGATGCGCCTCTGTGCCATCAGTTTGTGGATGGGGGCGGTGACGGCAAGTCGCGAATTTTGCAACCTTTGACGATATGCGCCTGCGCCTGTTTTGCCGTCCCAATCGTGTTTATGAACACCTCGTGCTTCTGGCTCCAGTTCTTGCTTGAAGATAATTTCGGTTGTTGTCTAGAACTCGTTCCCTTAAATCTTTTTTTGACGTAGGGTTCAAGACGTTCAAGAAGTTTTACGCTTTTTCTTTTCCATCCTAGAGCAGATATCCTCATGTATTTGCCACCTGTCAGTAACAAATTTCATTTGGTTATAGTTGAGCGCAGATAGGTCGTCCCTCTGTACTGCATTATACGGAAGTCTTGTCTTTGCAGAAGGCCTATCTTACCTATTATTATCTGTATACTTTACAAGTTAATAGATGATGATGTACAATTAATCCTACATAATGATATGATAAGTAAAAACTATGGATTTGCCATTAATTTTAATTTTAATCTTTTCTTCTGGAAGTGGAGTGGCTTAATTATCCCTAATTGAAGGTTTGTATAAATGTAATGTTTTGCGATTAGAGAGTGAGGTAAATTGTCTATTATAGATTTTTTAAGTTCTTTCATTCTACTGCTGAAATTTCTGCCAGTTTGCCCGAAATATATGCAAACGCAATTTCAGCAGCTCAATTGGTAAACGTTTGCCCAATTTATTGTCCTTTATTAGTCACCCTAGATTCGTTTTATTTACTTGAATAGATGCAATTCGGTATTTTTTAAAGTTATTTTACTGATTTTATTGCTTGTCCATCTTATATAATTGATGGCGCAATGATGAACCTCTTCTCTAGAAAGTTCATTGCTTTTATACATTGTCTAGCCGATGATTGATTTTTACTTTTTCTTTAGAGTTTCTCTGACCAATTTAACTAAATAATCATTGTTTATTGCTATGGATTTAATGTTGATCATTCAAAAAAAATCGCATTGAAGCATTCGATTTCTTCATAGAATTATGTTACGTATACCATGAGTAGACCTCGTAACAAAGTACTTCGAAGAGCCGAAACTGAAAGGCAAGTGCTAAATGGCCTTCCTATGACATGTACTAAAGGGCGAAAATACCAGCTGGTCCAATGAATAATGATGGGTAAGATTGAAGAGGACCTGGAAGTAAGCAGAAATCGTTGTTGGGGAACATCCGTGATTGGAGTGCCATAAGATCTTGTAATGTATTTGCATTTAGCGCCCTCATCTAACGCATATGGGTTTGGGACGAATGTGCGAAAAAACAGGGCAGTATGACGAAACGCGTGAGTTTGTATTCAAGAATAAAGTTGTTTCAAGTTAATTTATGTGCATCAATTTTTTATCTATATTCATTCCCTCAACATTACTCTCTGTAGTCAGTTTCTCGACTTTCCATAACTGGTTTCTCTGTGCTTAAAGAATCAGTTACAATATTCTCTTCCCTCGAATCACCTTTTTTTAGTCTATTT
Source organism: Ontholestes murinus (assembly GCA_963969525.1). NCBI lineage: Eukaryota > Metazoa > Arthropoda > Insecta > Coleoptera > Staphylinidae > Ontholestes > Ontholestes murinus. The sequence continues at coordinate 54,302,110 of OZ018397.1, forward strand.
CTGCATCTGACTGTGTTTCATCAATTTTAGTAGCTTCAGCTGTTAGTTCTTTAATATCTGTTTTTATTTTTACATCTGTTTTAGCTTCATATTGGAAGAAATAATATTTCTCCCAATATGAAAATTTGTTTCCATCAAGAAAGTAGCAGAACAAGTATTAAATTTATGTTTTAGCTTCTTTTGTTTCTTCCATTTGAGTATCTGTTATCGTCCCATCCATTTTCAATTTTCGTTTCTTTTGAGTTTTGTTCCGTTACAGCACCTTTTGTTGTTTGTCCCGTTGCAGCATCTATTATTGTTTCTTCAGTTGAAGAATCTGTTTTAACAACTACACTTATTTTTTTCTGTAGTTGCGGATTTTCTGGGATTCTTTTCAACTGCCTTTTTCGAATCTGTGCAATCAATTTCTGTGCTGTTTTATTTTTTAGTCTTTGAATCAGTTTCAGTTTCTTTATTACATTCCTCAGTCTTTGTTCAAACAGAGGACTTCTCTTCTGTTACTTTTTCTTGGGTTTTTAGTTCAACCTTTTCTTCTTTAGTGTCTGGCTCTACTTTAGTAGATTCTTCTGTTTTCAGATCTTTAGCGGAATCAGTTACTGTATTTATTCTAATTTTTTAACTTCATCTTTCTTCTCGTTCTCTTTAACCTCATCTTTCTTGGTTTCCTTATCATCAGTCTTTATCTCAATGTTAACTTCATTTTCTTATGAGTTTTCTTAGCTTCAGTCTTTATTTCTTCTGTGGGTTTAGGTTTATCTTCAACCTTTTCTTCTGTATGTTTCTTCTCTCCATTTTCTTTAAGGGTTTCATTAGACACTTTGGGATTAACCTCTTCTATGGTATCTGTTTCCATACAATCTTCCTTGACAGAATTTGGTTTGTTTTTAGGTAAACTGATGCACATAGGAATAAACATCCTCTGTTGATCGTCAACGTCATGAAAGAAGAAAAATCCCTTCTTTTTCTTTATCCATCCCTTGGTGAAACTTAATTTAAGTGATATCAATTACTAATTTACCTTATCGATCAAAAGAAGAGGTTCGTAATAATGCTGTTAGTAACAAAAGTACTAATTCAAACAAATCTATTAAACATTGGTTGCATCGAGAATGTAGTTTAGGAAGTATAATTGTTATTTCCATTTTCACTAATAGTTTATAGTTTTTGTCCTTGAAATCACTTTACACAATCCATCAAAAGATGATCTTCCAGTTGCGACCATCATTACCTCGTTTAAGTAAAGCTCGCTTGGTATTTATTAGCTTCCAACAGTTCGTAATAACTCATTGATTTTGCACGTGATGACCTATGAGCGCCAGTAACCTTTAGCAAACAGTTTATACGAATCGGCGCTGCGGTGTCGGAATGCACAATTAAGCGGGAAAAAGACGGAATTAAACGGAGAAAGTTCTCTCGTATCCGCAACTCGTGATCCCCCTAATCATTCACTTACGATCGCGACATTTCATTTCGGCGTAATTTAATTAAGATTATCGCGCGTAATTTTCGAGACTTTCGAAATGTTTGCGCCGCCGTCGTCGTGATCGGGCGCCGCCACCGACGGCTTTCGAATTCGGCGCGGCCGAAAATTGTCTCCTTTATTATTTTTTTTATCGGTTTTATTTATCAGTTAATTCGAAGCTAACGGGTGTACCCCATTCAGACGTCAGATTTTGCGGAATTAACAAGGCCGGCCGTAATGTCGGTACTCTGCCGGTGCTCATTAAAGTGCTGAATTACGAGGCCGTTTGATGAGCGGAGGCAGCATCCTCAACTTGGGCCATTAATATTTAATTGCTGTTCCCCCCGTATTTTTTTTCGCAATCGGAACATTTCATCGGGAAATCGTGATCCTCGAAAATTTCTATCCTGATGAAATCGATCATATTTTGTACCTCGTTTTTTTTTTTTTTTTTTTTTTTTTTTTTTTTTAATAATAATTTTCTCAATTATCTCTTGTTTTTGAAAACAATCATGACAATTTCCTACAAATATCGGTTGTTATCTACACAATTAAGAGAATTTAGTGCAACTCTTTAGGCAATAGATGTCACCTACCTTAACCCACATCATCAGCAAACTCTATACATTCCTCATCAATTTCATTTTCATTTCCCTCATTTTAACATCAACAATAACAATTTCTAAAGCGATTTCTACCAATTCACCTACATCCGCAGATTGCCAATTTATTTAATGGCCCATAATAAGCCTACTATGCCGAAGACATTAGACGTCGTAATTGCAATCGACTCGCCAGAAGTTTGAAAATCTTAGTGTGTGTGCGTATTTGTAAAGCAACACACGGGAAGCGAAAAGTTAACAATGCGAACGTCAGCCAGGGCAGGTAACAATTAAAGGTGGCTCTGGCCGTCCGACACGCTCCATTCTCTCCGCCAGTTCGAGGCATCGGCGTGCGACAGTTGGCGGGCCTGCGTTCGCAGCGGCAGTGCCGCAAACCGCATTCTGCGCCTTTCAGGCCTTCAGCTAGTGTGTGCTGCGCCGGCTTCTCCTCCAAATGACAATTATATACACACACACACAAACATACTGAAATGCATAACTCCGTGTATGATGCAACACAACGTTTTTCCGAGAACGTCCGACGACGAACTCTACTCGTACCCCCGTGTCGCTCGTAATTTTTCTACTTCCGAAGTGTAAAATGGGCCGTCTTGTTAGCAGAAAGTCAGCATCGTGTGTTAAGTTAATTATAGTGGAGTTTCAGTACTGTGCGTTTTATTGTCTGCGTTGTCTTACGTTCATGTCGGAGGTAAATGGCTTCTTGCAATCGTTGCCAATTATTTATTGAATTGATGAGTTAGCAGAATTTATAAATAATATTTTATGGGACGTAAACGTAAAGGTTGTATTTTTCTACAGATTTGTAATCGTTAAATTAAAGTAGTTTCAAAAAAGTTAGTAGTGTAAGACAATGAATAATTCCTCAACGGATTATTCATTGTCTTACACTACTAACTTTTTTGTATGTCAGAAGTAGGCTAAGATAGTGAATAACTTATTAGAGTAGGTCAGGACAATGAAACAATTATTGAGGTAGGCCAAGAGTACGCTATAGCAATTAATATAAATTTAATATAAATGATTCCTTGCCTCAACGTACACTTTACATAGATTTATTTGATTTTTTCGGTTAATAAAATAACGAATAAATGTTATTAACAAAGCAAATGTAAACTTTCAAATTTGCATAAGAATAACACAAATACAGAAAAAAAACATAATCTTGTTTAAAAAAAAGAAAAAGTATGATTGGAATTATCTAAGGAAAACCAGTTGAAACTTTTAAAAGAAAACCCAAATCTTTAGAATTGTTTTATTGTAGATTTCATTTGTTTTTCATTTTTTTTTCTTTAGTAAAATATCAAGTCAGGTTTTTAGAAAATTTACATCTGTCACATTTTTTTTTCTTCTAAATTATTTATTTTTTTTAAGTGAAATATCAATTTTCGCTATATAAAATTTTAACTGTTTCAAGTGAATTTTTAAATGTTTCTTTTTTTAACATTTCGAATTATTTAATTAGAGATTTTAATTGTTTCTTTTTCAGTTATTTCAATTATATTGCAACTTATTTTTTGTTTGTTAAATTGTGTTTTTTTTTTTTTAATTTTTTTGACTTAGGCACGTGCCATTCAGTCACATCAGTTATAAAATTGTGTTTTGATTTTTTTAAATTTTAATTGTTTTGAGTGAATTTCGTTTGAAATTTTTTCCGTAAATTTTCAATTGTTTTTTTTATAGATTGCAATTATTTTTTTTAGTTTCTTCCTATAATTCAGTAAAAATTTTTTTTTTGTAAAATTTTACTTGCTTTAAATAAATTTTCAAACGATTTTTTAAAAAATGTATATTCCCTTTTCTTTTTTGATAAATTTGATAAATTTCAATTGTTTTATTAGAGAGAGTAAAAATTTTAATGTTTTCCTTTCCTTAAATTTATTATTTTTTTTTTTGTAAAATTTTATTTGTTTCAAGAAAATTTTATATGATTTTTTTGAGAATGTTTATTCTTCGTAAAATATCAATTATTTTATTAAAGTCCTATTGTTTTTTTCAGTTTTCTCCTACAAGCTCATTTTTTGTAAATTTCAATTGTTTTAAGTGTAAATTTTCAACTGATTTTCTAGAAAATTTTAATTGTTTTTTTTATAATTTTTTTAAATTTTGTTTGGTAAAATTTCATTTGTTTCAAGTTAATTTTCAAATAATTTTTAGAAAATTTTAATTGCTTTTCCTTTTCTTCAATTTTTCATTTTTCTTTCGTAAAATCTCAATTGTTTTATTAGAAATTTTAACAATTTTTTAGTTTTTCCCCACAATTTCAGTTTTTTCGTGAAATTTCAATTGTTTCAAGTGAATTATCAAATGATTAAAAAAATGAATAGTTTTTTAATTTTCAATTGTTTTATTAAAGACTTTAATTGTTTTTTCAGATTTTCTCCACAATCTCCACACTTTTTTTCGTAAAATTTCTATTTTTTAAGTAAATTTTCAAAGAAATTTTTAGAAAATATCAGTTTTTTTCTTCAATATTTAATTTTTGTTTGTTTTCAATTATTTTTTTCAGTTTTCTCCCACAATCTCCGTTTTTTCATAAATTTCAAGTGTTTCAAATTTTCAAATGATTCTTTTAGAAAATTTTAATTGTTTTTTTCTCTAATTTTTTAATTGCTTTGTTTCGTAAGTTTCAATTGTTTTATTAGAGACGTCAATGGTTTCTTTTAAGTTTTTTCCCACAAGCTCATTTATTATTCGTAAAATTCCAATTGTTTGCAGTAAATTTTCAAATGAATCTCTTTCTGTGTTTCAATTTTTTTTTTCATATAATTTCAATTGTTTTATTAAAGACTTTCATTATTTTTTCATTTGTTTTTCTCACAATTTCAATTGTTTAAAGTAAATTTTTAAACGAAAAAAAAAAAGAAAATTTTGATTTAGAATGAATTGATTTGAATTTCATTTATTCAATTTTTATTATTGTTTTTCTTATAATTTCAATAGTTTTATTAGAGAATTTTATTGTTTTTTAAAGTTTTTCCCATAATCTCATTGTTTTTTCGTAAAATTACAATTGTTTTGAGTAAATTATCAAATGATGTTTTAGAAAATGTTTAGACTTTAATTGTTTCCTTTCAGTTTTTCAGGAACTCTCAAAGTTTCTTTTCGCAAATATCGATTGTTTTATGAATTGTTTTTGACAGTCGTCAATTGTTTTTGGAAGTTTTTTTCTATTATTTTTTTTTTTTTTAATTTAAAAAGTTTTTTTTACAAATATCAATTGTTTTATGAACGTTCATATATTCTTTCTCTTTTGTTTTTGACAGTCATCAATTGTTTTTTGAGGTTTTTTCTATTGTTTTTTTTTTTCTCAGGAACTTATATTTCTATTCACAAATATCAATTGTTTTATAAACGTTCTTATATTCTTTCTTTATTTTTTTTTAACAGTCGTCAATTGTTTTTGCGTTTTTTTTTCCATTTTTTGTCTTAATTATATTTTTCACATGCAACTGTTTTCTTTGCTTGTTAAATTGTTTTTTGTGTTTATACAATTTTAATTGTTTTAAGTGAAATATCATCTGTTGTTTCGTTTGACATTTTAATTGTTTTGAGCCAATTTTCAAATGTTTTTTTTTAAAGATTTTGATTGTTCATTTTCTTCAATTGCTTTCCATAAAATTTCAGTTATTTTTTTAATAGATTTTAATTCTTTAATTTTTTAATTTCTTCCCACAAATTATTTTTTTTTCAATCGTTGAAATTGTAAATTTTCAAAAGCTCTCCACTTATTGTATTAATTGTCTTTTTCTGCAATTTTAACTGTTCTAAGTGAAGAATCATTTTTCTGTCGTGTAAAATTTCAATTGCTTTAAGTAAATTTTCAAATGATTTCTGAGAAAATTTCAATTGTTTTTTCTTCTTCTACTTTTCAATTTTTTTCGTAAAATTTCAATTGTTTTATTAAAGATTTCAATTGTTTTTTTCAGTTTTCGACCACAAATTCTTTTCTTTAAAAAAGTTTATTTGTTTTTTTTTTCTCTAATTTTTTATTTTTTTCGTAGTTTCAATTGTTTGAAGTAAATTTTTAGAAAATTTTAATTGTTATTTTCTTTAATTTTTCAATTTTGTTTAGTAAAATTTCATTTGTTTCAATTTAATTTTCAAATAATTTTTGGAAAATTTTAATTGATTTTCTTTTCTTCAATTTTTCATTTTTCTTTTTTCGTAAAATTTCAATTGTTTTATCAGAGACTAATTATTTTTTAGTTTTCCCCCAATCTCAGTTTATCGTGAAATTAAAATTGTTTCAAGTAAATTTTCAAATGATTTAAAAAATTAATTGTTTTTTTTAAATTTTCAATTGTCTTAAAATTTCAATTGTTTTATTAGAGACTTTAATTGTTTTTTCAGTTTTTCTCCACAATCTCCACACTTTTTTTTCGTGAAATTTCTATTTTTTAAGTAAATTTTCAAAAAAATTTTTAGAAAATTTTAGTTTTTTTCTTCAATATTTAATTTTTGTTTGTTTTCAATTGTTTTTTTCAGTTTTCTCCCACAATCTCCTCTTTTTCATAAAATTTCAGTTGTTTCAAATTTTCAAATGATTTTTTTAGAAAATTTTAATTGTTTTTTTCTTCAATTTTTTAATTTCTTTGTTTCGTAAGTTTCAATTGTTTTATTAGAGACTTCAATTGTTTTTTTTTTTATTTTTCCCACAAGCTCATTTATTATTCGTAAAATTCCAATTGTTTGCAGTAAATTTTCAAATTTATTTTTTCATTTGTTTTTCCCACAATTTCAATTGTTTAAAGTAATTTTTTTTAATGAAAAAATGAAAATCTTCATTCTTTTCTTCAATTTTTGAATTGCTTTTCTTATATAATTTCAATTGTTTTATTATCTTTATTATCTTTATTTAATCTTTATCAAACATGGTTAGTATATATACAAATAAAATATCGAGACATTCACAATATCGCAGAAAAAAAAGACATTAGAGACTTTATTGTTTTTTTAAAGTTTTTTCCCACAATCTCATTGTTTTTTCGTAAAATTACAATTGTTTTGAATAAATTATCAAATGTTTTTTTTTTAATTTCAATTGTTTTTTAAAGTATTTGTCCCACATTTTTTTTCATAAATTTTAAGATAGTTTTTTAAAATTAAACTTGCAACTGTTTGATGTTTTTTTTTTTTAGTTATAATTTTTTATTTCTAAAATTCAAGTTTAAGTAAAATATATTTTTTTTCGTATAAAATTTCAATTGTTTTAAGTAAATTTTCAATTTTTCTTTTAGTAAATTTATAATTTTTTTATTATAGGTTTTAATTATTCTTTTTTTTTCAGTATTTTTTCTTACAATCATTTTTGTTTCAAGTGAATTTTTAAATGTTTTTTTTTGAATGTGCAATTGTTTAATTAGATTAAAATTTTTCATTTCTAAAACTTTAATTGTTTTAAGCGATATATCATCTGTTTTTCGTTTGAAATTTCAATTGTTTAGAGTAAATTTTCAAATGTTTTTTTTTTTAAATTTTAATACTTTTATTTCAATCTTTTCCATATAATTTCAATTGTTTTATTATAGATTTTAATTGTTTTTTTTTTCAGTTTTTTCCAACAATTTAAATATTTTTTCGTAAAATCTCAGTTGTTAAAATTATAAATTTTCAAGTTTTTTTTTTTTAAATTATAGTAATTGTTTTTTTTTCTGTAATTTTATTTGATTTAAGTGAAGAATTATTTTTCTTTCGTGTAAAATTTCAATTGTTTCAAGTAAATTTTCAAATGACTAGAAAATTTGAATTTTTTTTATCTACAATTTTTCAACTTTTGTTTTCGTAATATTTCAATTGTTTCAAGTAAATTTAAAAAACATTTTTTAGAGTTTTATTTTTTTTTTCTTTTGCTATTTTTTTTTTTTTTTTCGTAAAATTTCAATTGTTTTATTAAAGACTTCAATTGTTTTTTTAGTTGTTTCCCATAACCTTATTTTTTGTTTCGCAAAATTTCAATTGCTTAAACGATCTTTTTAAAGTTTTAATTGTTTTTTGTTTTTGTTTTTTTCAAATTTTTTGTATAATTTCAATTGTTTTATTAGAGACTTCAATTGTTCTTTTTTTCAGTTTTCTTCCACAATCGCATCGTTTTCGTAAAATTTAGTTTGTTTGAAGTAAATTTTTAGATGATTTTTTTTAAGAAATGCTCTTTTTGTTCAATTTTTCTTTCGTTAAATTTCATTTGTACATAATAGCTTTTTTCCAGTTTTCATGTATTTTCCGTAAAATTTCAATTGTTATAATAAAGAATTTAATTGTTTTTTTTTAGTTTCTTCAGAAAATCTCTTTTCTTTCGTAAAATTTCAATTGTTTCAAGTAAATTTTCAAATGATTTTTTTAGAAATTTTTTATTATTTTTTCGAATTTAATGTTTTAAGTAAATTTTCAAATGATTTTTTAGAAATTTTTGTTTTTTTTTGTTAAGTTTTTCAATTTATTCTTAAATTTTCAAATAATTTTTTAGAAAATTTAAATAGCTTTTGTTTCTTTCATTTTAAAACTTTTTTTTTGTAATATTTCAATTCTTTTATTAGAGACGTTAATTGTTGTTTTCACTTTTTCGTGAATATCAATTGTTTTATGAATGTTGATATATTCTTTCTCTACTGTTTATGACAGTCGTCAATTGTTTTTGGAGTTTATTTCGTATTGTTTTTTGGTTTATTTTTTGGGGGGGAACTTTTAAGATTTTGTTTTGTTTTATTTACGTTATTTATTCTTTCTCTATTGTTTTTGATATTCGTCAATTGTTTTTGCAGGTTTTTTAAAATATTTTTTAGATCCATATTTCTTACTTTTGAAAACATATATTCTTTCTCTACTGTTTTTGACAGTCGTCAATTGTTTTTGGAGGTTTTTTTCGTATTTTGTTTTTTTTCGTTTTTTTTTGAGAATTTTAAGGTTTTTTTCATAAATATCAATTGTTTTATTAACGTTATTTATTCTTTATCTATTGTTTTTGACAGTCGTCAATTGTTTTTGCAGGTTTTTTCTAATTGTTTTCAATTATAAAAAATTTTTAGATCCATATTTTTTACTTTTGAAAACATTTTTTTTTTATAAACGTACAATGTACAATTTAAAGAAAGATATTGTGAAAAAAACACTCGATTGTTTTTTTAAAACAATTTTTTAATGAACTTACTAAAAACAATCGAGATGGTAAAGGAACAGGGACTTTTTTTTATCAATTGTTTATTTTTGAAAACGTTTTTATATATATATTTGCTAAGGACAATTAAAAAGCAAACAGTTATAGTGAAAAAACATTCAATTGTTTTTTTTTAGATTCATAAATTCAGTTGATTTTATTTGCTTGCAGGATAATTATTTCGCATTTTAATTTCAAAAATTAATATTTAACAAAAAAAATTAAATAATTGTTTAAAATAACCAAAAATAATTTAAAACGACAACAACAAAAAAAAACAATGAAGCAGTTAGTTTTTTTGAGTACTTTCAAATGATTTTTTTTTTTCATAAATTGTTTTTGACAATCAATTATTTTTTATGAACGTTTATACTTTCTTCATCTTTATTATTTTTGATAGTTGTCAATTGTTTTTATAGGTTAATTACCAATTGTTTTCCATAAACGTTCAAATCGTCTTTCTTTGTTGTTTGTTGTTAATTGTTTTTGTTGGTTTTCGCATTGTTCATTTATTTTTTAATAATCCCTTCTGTTTTTAAATTTGTTTTTAATTTTTTAATAATATTTTTTAAATACATCATGTTTATTTTTCTAACTTCAGTTGTTCACTTTTTTCCTTTATAACTCTGAATGGTTATTAAGTCTTTGTAACATAGGAACATTATGATTTCCCTATGATCTATGATTTATTAATCTAAAATTATGATTGTTTAGAAAAACAGCTTTAAATCAGTCATCAAAAGAATTTTTTTAAATGATTCTTGGAAAAAACAAAGAAAAAACATTCGGAACAAAAAAGATTAAAAAAAAAAACAGTGGCTTATTTGTCAATTGTCTATTACTACTGTTGTATAAAATTTCAACTGATTTAAGCAATTAATTATTGAGTTTAACACGCAAAACAATTACAATTATTTTCTAAACGCTTCTTTGTCAGTTGTCAATTATTTTGCGAATCCTTTTCATTATTAGTTTTTTATAATGTTCTTTCTATAATATTTTAATAGTTGTCAATTATTTTTGAAGGTTCTTCATTGTTAATCTTTATCAATATAAATATTTTTAATTATCCGGCAATCAAGTTCAATCTTTGGTGTATGAAATTCCAGAAGGTTTAGCACCAAAATGGAAATGTTTCTGAACATTAAGGAGCGGTAAATTAAAAAATAAATAATCTGGGCTCAGGTTTGCCGAAGCTTTAAGTTCTGTGCAGTGTTGCCATCCTAAAGATCACCATGGTTGCCACTTCTTACCTTCTGGTCATTAATGGTTCATCTTTAGACCTTCTGAGTATTGTTGACTTTTCAGCTTAAGAATTTTCACCCGAATTCTTCAGACCTTCTGGTCATTGTCGACAACTTCTTCAGTTGGATGGAAACCGGCATTTGAAGCATCACAGGAACACGCTATCTATACTACTCAAGACTATTTTCAAAATGATTTTCCAAATTTCTACATTCTGAGAAATAATCTAACTAGATTATAGAGTTCAAAATTAACAAAATAAAATATGGAATTTAGAATCCAAAAACTTAACTATATAATCGAAAACTTGGATATTAATATTTAAAATGTTAGAATTCACAACGCATAAATAGTCCGGAAAATAGAATCGGGGATTTCGAATCGAGAATTTAGAATCTATAATCAAAAAACCAAAGTACAGAGGTTAACATCCAAAATCCAGATTTTGGATAACAGAATTTAAAATCTAGTATCGAGAATGTAGAATCCATATTTCAGAATTTAAAATCCATATTTGAGATTGCAGAATGTAGATTAAAATATCTACTTTCTAGATTCCAGCTTATAGAATCTAAAATCTAGACTTCAATATGTAGAATCTAGATTTTAGATTTTTAAATCTATATTTCAGATTGCTAAATGTACGTTTCAGATCCAAGATTATAGAATTTAAATCTAGACTTCAGAATCCGAAATCCAGATTTCAGAATTTAAGTATCTAAATTCTGAAATTAAAAATAAACTGACTAAAAATTGAAAAATTATTGAGAAAAATTTTAGATGAAGGTTATAGATTGAAGATTGATTGTTGAATGTTAAATCTTAATATTTAATCATGATCCAAAGCTTAAAATTCAGAATTCATAATAAAGAATGTAGAAATAAAATTCCGAAATCGGATATAGAATCTAGAATCTAAGAAATAAAATTTAGAATCTAGAATCTAAAAATTAAAATCCAGAATCAAAAATCTAAAAAATATAATCCAGAATCTAGAATCTACAAAATAAAATCCAGAATCTAGAATCTTAAAAATAAAATTGAGAATCTAGAATCTAAAAAATAAAATCCAGAATCTAGAATCTTAAAAATAAAATCCAAAATCTAGAATCTAAAAAATAAAATCCAGAATCTAGAATCTAAAAAATAAAATCGAGAATCTAGAATCTAGGAAATAAAATTTAAAATCTAGGATTATAGAATATAGAATCTAGAATATAAAATCCAAACTATTATATTTCTGTATTTCAATAATTCAGATGTTCAGATTTCAGTTTTCAAAATTTAGATTTAAAAATTTTAAATCATAAACAAAATATTAAAGATTAAAATTGTAGATTGTTTCTTGAATATCCAATCTTAATCTTTAAATAATGATCCAGCATCTAGAATGTAGGTTCAGAATCAAGAAAATTGAATCCAAAATCTAGAATAGGGAGTCCATAAGATAGAATCTAGAATTCAGAATCTAAAATGTCACATCCAAAATCTATATTATGGTATAATCTAGAATTCAGACATGTAGAGTCCAAAATCCAGATTCCAGAATTTAGATTCTCAAATATTCGAAAAGACTAAAAACTGAAAGATTAAAGATTGATTATTGAAAGTTAAATCTTAATCTTAAATGATAATCCAGACATGCTGAGTGTAGAATTCAGATTTTAGAATTTTGATTCTCAAAGACTAAAAATTGAAAGCTAAAAATTAAGATTAAAGATTGATTATTGAATGTTAAATCTTAATCTAAAATGATGATCCACAATCCAAAATTCAGAATTTAGAATCAAAGAAGCCTGTGTACAGAATCTAGGCTATTGATTCTAGAAGCTTTTCAAATAATGTTTTTTTTTAAATTAATAGTTGATGAACAATACAAAATTTTCTGTATAAAAAAGTTTAAATAAATATATAATTAATTGGCCTTCTCCAAGTTGTCTCAATTCCATGCTTGCTTGTTTAGATTTAGATTTGTAGGTGAAATGATGCAACCAAGTCTCATCACTGTATCTACCGTTGTGCGGTCACTTAAAAATATTTTATTCCATTCATAGACTTGAGTTTTTGAAAGGGTATTATCAGCGAACTGTACAGACAATTAACGAAAAATTGGGGCAGGATGTACCCCAAAAATTTAATGATGATGCTTTGCTCAACAGACGTATGTACCTCGTACACTGGGGGCAATAAGTATTAGTGAATCAAACCGCCGTCCTCCCCTCCCCTAGACAATCTCTTCCAACATATTCAGCGGTACCGCGTATAATACATTACTTAGCGACCGATAAATAAAGAAATCCTGTTTATATTTGATCCACCCTCGTATTTTATGCAATTAAATAATTATTGTTTTTGTTATTGTTTTATAAGGTAATATTAGTTTAAGATAATAAGCTGATGCTTACAATCGACTAAAGTTTTTTTTTAGTTGATCCACCCTCGTATTTTATGCGATTAAATAATTGTTGTTTTTATTATTGTTTTATAAGGCAATGTTAGTTTAAGATAATAAGCTGATGATTACAATCTACTGAAGTTTCTTTTAGTTGTTGGTGTTAATTTTGATTAACTTCAATCAATAAATTTTACTAGCTTAACTTGCAATAATTAAATGTTCTTTAAGTGATTTACCTGATTACATTTTATTATACGTTCTTTCTACCTATTAACATATCCCAGATGAATGCTAGTATATTGCAGCGAGTCAATCCATTTAGAGCTGCGGAAAAGCTTATCGCGTTCGGGTTGGTTTTAAGAAAAAATCGTCTATGCAATTAATTATTCCTTCGAGCCGAACGAACGTACATGCCCATATATTCTTCCGGCTTTAAAATGCATAGCGTATAGGATTCTTGAGAGATTTGATTCTGGAACCGATTTGCGTCCAGATTGAAACATTTTCAAATTGTCACCATCTAGGTTATTAGAAAGTTAGAGTGAACAATCGCAAGTAGAGATCGATCATAACTGAAATTTATTTTTTGTAGTTTCATCTTCACGAATGTGCAATTGTTTTAATAGAATGCAAATCGATTAAGACAATTGCCTATTTCAAGTCAAATCAAATCAAATATTCTTTATTGCAAGGTGTCATAAAAAATTTACATACAAATTGAAATACTGTTAGGTTTCGATATTAATTCTATTTACAAAATAGGTGTTCCTCAAGGTTCGTGTATAGAAGACTTATTTTGTATATCACGGCGATTATACTTTACATCATTATCTTAAATGCATTTTGTTAATTTACTGTGACAAACGAGGCATCACACCACCTCTTCAATCAGATTATAACCTTGTTTCGAGCTCTTCGGCATTGATACTACACGTCAACGTAATTAGTTCGTTCCGCGGCCGAAGTTTAATTATAATTGTACTAAAATTTAAACGGTACGAACAATAAGGTACTGGGAACGCGGATTCCTGGAAGCCCCCATTACCGCGAAGAGGGGTAATTAAGGAAATCCACACCGCGCGGCTTTTCGGGGGCGGTACGCGGCCGTAATTAATTGCTCGCGTTGATTACGTCGAAGAGATTAATAGAATACTGTAATTGCGAAACGGACTTTTTTTTTTTCGCCAACGGTCTTATTAATTGCACGCTGAAAGTCGTAGGTTCGCAGTTCCAGATTAAATTCCTAAGAACGGTAAGGGCGCGAAAGTTCACGGCGATCACCAATCGTAATTGATGAAGGCATTATGAAGGACTCTGCGGCATTGTGCAATTTCTGCTTTGTTGGTTTTAACGATTTACGACCGAAGACGGAGATACGATTTGTTATGGATTTTAATAATTATTAACGGCCTAAAGATAATTTATTATTAGATTTATCTATGATTTGTTAATTATATGGTAACAGTAAAAATTATATATCTTATTTACAAATATAAATTTTATTACTACATACAACACGACTACACTAATGATACTTAAACAGGTCCAATCACATGATCTACCGAACCGAGGGAGTAGACGACAAAAAATGACTCATGCAATAATTGTATGGCATGTGACACCGTCTTGTTGAAACCACACATTGGATACATCAATATCATCAAATTTCTGCAGAGAGAACTGTGTGTGAGTTAAGAAGCATCATTTACAAAAATCCGCACCAAACCAAAGTGACACGTTGTGGATGCATTTGTTTTTCGACTATCATGGGTTCTGCAAACACCAAGCATGGCAATTTTTACGATTTTATAAACCCTTCAAGGTGAAAATGTGGTTAGGATGTATAAATGGCGGCAAATTTAAATCTTGCGTTGATTTATTTACAACTTTCAAAAGATAAATAAATTAATTTCGAAACAAATTCCAACACCCCAGACACTGACATCTGTTATTTTAGCATCCATCAACAAAAGAAGAAAAAACGCATTGTTCCATTACGAAAAGCAATAAGCCATTTGTCACACTTAAACACTCAACTAAACAATAAGACACCTACGTCGCATGGGAATAAAAAATGCTCCCGGGATCCGAGACGACGAGACAAATTACCAGCAATTTATTACATAAAGGACATTAAATTTTACCGCATGCGAGAGGAGTACATTTCGCTTGTTATTAGCGATATTTATTGACACGGCGGCCATCGGTTGATTCCGTCGATAATGTCCGTAATTACGTTGGGCCGAAACGGCGGATGTATTTATGCCACGGTCTCGTTACTGACACCTTCTCGTTGTTTACACGGGGAGTTACCTGCGTCTGCAGAGGTGTAGGAATGGCCCGCGTTTTGAAAACGCTGCGAAAATGGTTATGGAGTGACAATATTTGCATAAATTTTACATCGAATTTATATTATTATCACCAGCATTTATTTGATTGCCGTAATTATGGTAACAGCTGTTTATTTTCAGTTGGTTGTAAAAGAAATAATGATATTTTCGTTCGGCCTTCAAATTAAGGTTTATATAAAAGTCATAAATAAAAAATAAAAAAAAAAATAAATCTCGCCAACAAAAATTTTCAAAAAAATTTTAGATTTCAAACCTGACACAGGTTAATTGTCTAAAACTCATTTGTCAAATTTTATTGTAGAAGTTTAAGAAGAAGAACTTGCTATTAGGATAAAGAAAGAACATTATTTTCACATTTTTTTCACTGTTTCCATCGACGCCATTTTTTTTATAGTCATGTTAGGCATTTTTTTTATAGATAATCTATGAAACTACACTAATTATTAATTTGTTGGCATAGTTTCATTCATTTGTTTCAATTAATGTAGAATCTACGGAGGTGTTTCTGTGAAAAAGTCGGATTTCGTTCAACAAAAGTTTAGTTTCCAGCGATGCCAATTTTAATTAAATAACGCTGGAAAAATTTTGATTGATAATCTACGAAGCTTCACTAATTGTCAATATCTTGGCATAGTTTTATTCATTTGTTTCTATTAACATGGAATCTGCGGATGTGTTTCTGCGAAAAAGCCGGATTTCATTCATTAAAAGTTTAGTTTCCATCGACACTATTTTCTATTTAATAACGCTGGAAAAATTTTGATTGATAATCTACAAAGCTACACTAATTGTTAATATGCCGGCATAGTTTCATGAACTTGTTTTTATTAATGTGGAATCTACGGAGGTGTTTCTGCGAAAATGACGAATTTTATTCATCAAAAGTTAGTTTCCATCGACGCTATTTTTTATTTAATAACGCTGGAAAAAATTTGGTTGATAATCTACGAAGCTACACTAATTTTTAATATGGTGGCATGGTTTCATTCATTTGTTTCTATTAGTGTAAAATCTACGGAGGTGTTTCTGCGAAAAAGCCGGATTTCGTTCATCAAAAGTTTAGTTTCCATCGACGCCATTTTTTATTGAATAAAGTTGGAAAAGTTCTGATTGATAATCTATGAAGCTACACTAATTGTTAATATTCTGGCATGGTTACATTCATTTGTTTCTATTAATGTGGAATCTACGGAGGTGTTTCTGTGAAAAAGTCGGATTTCATTCAACAAAAGTTTAGTTTCCAGCGATGCCATTTTTAATTAAATAATGCTGAAAAATTTTTGATTAATAATCTATGAAGCTATACTAATTGTTATTATGCTGGCATAGTTTCATTCATTTGTTTCAATTAATTTGGAATCTACGGAGGTGTTTCTGCCAAAAAGTTGAATTTCGTTCATTAAATGTTTAGTTTCCAGCGACACCATTTTTTATTAAATAAAGTTGAAAAAGTTTTGATTAATAATTTACGAAGCTACACTAATTCTTAATATCCTGGCATAGTTTTATTCATTTGTTTCTATCAACATGGAATCTGCGGATGTGTTTCTGAGAAAAAGCCGGATTTTATTAATAAAAAATTTAGTTTCCATCGACGACATTTTTTTTATTAAATAAAGTTGGAAAGTTCTGATTGATAATCTAGGAAGCTACACTAATTGTTATCATGCTGGCATGGTTACATTCATTTGTTTCTATTAATGTGGAATCTACGGAGGTGTTTCTGCGGAAATGCCGAATTTCAATCATCAAAAGTTTGGTTTCCAGCGACGCCATTTTTAATTAAATAATGCTGGAAAAATTTTGATTGATAATTTACGAAGCTACACTAATTTTTAATATGCCAGCATAGTTTCATGAACTTGTTTTTATTAATGTGGAACCTACGGAGGTGTTTCTGCGAAAATGTCGAATTTCATTCATAAAAAGTTTAGTTTCCAGCGACGCCATTTTTAATTAAATAATGTTGGAAAAATTTTGATTGATAATTTACGAAGCTACACTAATTTTTAATATGCCGGCATAGTTTCATGAACTTGTTTTTATTAATGTGGAATCTACGGAGGTGTTTCTGCGAAAATGCCGAATTTCATTCATCAAAAGTTTGGTTTCCAGCGACGCCATTTTGAATTAAATAATGCTGGAAAAATTTTGATTTATAATTTACGAAGCTACACTAATCTTTAATATGCCGGCATAGTTTCATGCACTTGTTTTTATTAATGTGGAATCTACGGAGGAGTTTCTGGGAAAATGCCGAATTTCATTTCATCCCCTGTAATATCCTTTGTAGTTTAAAATTCATTAATTTTATCATGAAATATTATTCCTTAGACATAACAAAATTAATTCTGATAGTTTTAAAGATTTTCATTAAGTAATAAACAATTGAGAGCGATTTTTCTCAAGTTGAAAATAATTATTCAACTAAAAAAGGTTTCAATCCCTGGAAAATCGTTTGTGGTTGAAAAATTATTAATCCTATTATGATATATTATTCTTTACACATTAAAGAATTAATTGTGAGAATTTTAAACATTTCCATCATGTAATAAACAAACGAGAACCGTTTTTAACCATTTAAAAATTATTATTTAACAAAAAAGGTTTCAACTCCAATAATATCGTTTGTGATTAAAAATATTATTAATCTCATTATGAAATATTATTTCTAAGACATTATAGAATTATATCTGATTGTTTTAAAGATTTCCACAAAGTAATTAAAAATCAGTTGTTGAAAATAATTATTCAAGAAAAAAAGGTTTCAACCCCTATAATATCGATTGTGGTGAAAAAATTATTAATCCTATTATGAAATATTATTTCTTAGACATTATAGAATGAATTCCGGGAGTTTTAAAGATTTCCATCAAGTAATAAATAATTGCGAACTGTTTTTCTGAAATTTTGAAGAAATTGTAGTCTGTTTTTTTTCTTCTTCTTAAAGTTTCAATTGGTTTTTATTAGTTGATTACAATTGTTCTTATTTGGTGCTTATTTGATTGAATCTACTGCTTTAGCCAGCGTACATTAACCTAGCGTACTCTTGACCTACCACAATATATTATATCTTGACCTAGCGTACTCCTCACCTACGTTAATGCACAATCTATTGAGGTAGGTCAGGAGTACGCTAGAGAAATTTCTAAAAAACAATAGAAAAACCCTCCAAAAACAATTGACAACTGTCAAAAACAATATATAAAAAATATATGAACATTCATAAAACAATTGATATTTAAAAAAAAAACTT
Source organism: Ontholestes murinus (assembly GCA_963969525.1). Classification (NCBI taxonomy): domain Eukaryota; kingdom Metazoa; phylum Arthropoda; class Insecta; order Coleoptera; family Staphylinidae; genus Ontholestes; species Ontholestes murinus. The sequence goes on from OZ018397.1 coordinate 54,320,592, forward strand.
TAAAAAAACATAGAAATAACCCTCCAAAATCAATTGACAACTGTCAAAAATAATAGAGAAAAAAATATATTAACGTTCATAAAACAATTGATATTTACAAAAAAAACTCTTATAGACCCTAAAAACAAAAAAAACAATAGAAATTCCTCCAAAAACAATTGACGACTGTCAAAAACAATAAAGAAAAAAATATATTAAAGTTCATAAAATAATTGAAATTTGCGAAAAAAACTTAAAGATTCTGAAAATAAATCAAAAAACGATGGAAACAAATCTCCACAAAGAATTGACGACTGTCAGAAACAACAGAAAAATAATATATGAACGTTCATAAAACACTTGATATTTGTGAAAAAACGTTTTAAGTTCTAGAAAAAAAAACAATACAAAAACCTCCAAAAACAATTGATAACTGTCAAAAACATTACAAAAAGAATATACGAACGTTCATAAAACAATTGATATTTGTAAAAAAAAACTTAGTTCCCAAAAAAACTAAAAAAAAAACAATAGAAAAAACGTCGAAAAACAATTGACGACTATCGAGACTATCATAAACAATAGAGAAAAAATATATGAACATTCATAAAACAATTGATATTAAAAAAAAACTTTTAAAGTTTTAAAGTTTAAAATAAACAAAACAATGGAAACAAACCAGAAACAATTGCCGACTGTCGAAAACAATAGCAAAAGAATATATAAAGGTTCATATAACAATTGGTATTTGTGAAAACGAAAACAAAAACAAAAACAAAAAAACAATAGATAAAAGCCTCCAAAAGCAATTGACGACTGTCAAAAATCAATAGAGAATAAATGTATGAACGTTCATAAAACAATTGATATTTGTAAAAAAAAAACAATAGAAAAATCCTCTAAAAACAATTGACCACTGTCAAAAACAGAAAAAGAATCTACGAACAAACATAAAACAATTGATATTTGTGAATAAATAACTTTTAAAGTTCCCGAAAAAAACAAAAGGATATTGAAAAAAATCTCCAAAAACCTATGTCAAAAACAATAGAACAAGAATATATAAACGTAGATAAAAATTACAAAAAAAACAATAGAAAAAAGCCCTAAAAACAATTGACGACTCTCAAAAACAATATAGAAAAAATATATCATAAAAAATTGATATTTGCGAAAAAAAAAAACTTCAAGATCCCAAAAACAAAAAACAATAGAAATCCCTCTAAAAATAATTAACGACTCTCAAAAACAATACAAAAAGAATAAATGAACATTCGTAAACCAATTGATATTTGTGAATAAATAACTTTTAAAATTCCTGAAAAAAAGAATAAAAAACAATTTAAAAAAAAATTAAGTTCCCGAAAAAAGAACGAAAAAAAAAAAACAATAGAAAAAACCTCCAAAAACAATGGACGACTATCGAGACTATCGAAAACAATATAATAGATAAGAAATATATATTAACATTCATAAAACAAATGATATTTAAAAAAAATCTTTTAGAGTTCCCAAAAGAAATAGAAAAAACCCTCCAAAAACAATTGACGACAGTGAAAAATAATTTAAAAAAATATATTAACGATCATAAAACAATTGATATTTGCAAAAAAAAAAATGAAAAATCCTAAAAAACATAAAAAAAACAATAGAAAAAAATATTTGAACGTTCATAAAAAATTGATATTTCTGACAAGTAAACGTTCATAAAACAATTGAAATTTGTGAAATCACATTTAAAGTTCCAAAAAAAATACAATTGATGTTTGTAAAAAAAAACCTATTAATGTTTTCGAAAATAAAAACGAAAAAAAAAACAAAAGAAAAAACCCGCAAAAACAATTGACAACTGTCAAAAACAATAAAGACAGAATATATGAACGTTCATAAAACAATTAATATTTGTAAAAAAAAAACTTTTAAAGTTCCCAAAAACACAACAAAAAAAAACAATAGAAAAAACCTCCAAAAACAATGGACGACTATCGAGAGTATCAAAAACAATAGAGAAAAAAAATATGAGCATTCATACAACAATTTATACATATTTGTAAAAAACATTTAAAGTTACCAAAAAGAAAAACAATAGAAAAAACCCTCCAAAAACAATTGACAAAACAATAGAGAAAAAAATTTATTAACGTTCATAGAACAATTGATATTTGCGAAAAATAAAACTTTTAAAGATCCTGAAAAAGAAACAAAAAAAACAATAGAAATTTCTCCAAAATCAGTTGACGACTGTCAAAAACAATAGAAAAAGAATATATGAAAGTTCATAAAACAATTGATATTTGTATATTTGTAAAAAAAAAACTTTTAAAGTTCCCCAAAAAAAAACGAAAAAAAAAAAACAATAGAAATTCATAAAACAATTCATATTAAAAAAAAACTTTTTTCGAAATAAAAAAAACAAAAATAGAAAAAACCCTCAAAAGCAATTAACTACTGTCAAAAAGAATAGAGAAAAAAATATTAATGTTTATAAAACTATTGATATTTGTGAATAATAAGTTCGAGAAATTAAAAAAAAAAACAAAAAAAACTCTTAAGGATCCTAAAAACAAAATACAATAGAAATCCCTCCAAAAACAATTTACGATTGTCAAAAACAATAGAAAAAGAATATATGAACGTTCATAAAACAATTGATATTTGTAAATAAATAACTTTTAAAGTTCCGAAATAAAAACAATAGAAAAACCATCAAAAACCATTGACGACTGTCAAAACAATAGAAAAAGAATGTATGAAACAATTGATATTTGTGATTAAATAACTTTTTAAGTTCTAGTAAAAAAAAACAAAATAGAAAAATATTTTCAAAAATAATTGAAGTATGTCAAAAACAAAAGAGAAAGAATATATGAACGATGATGAAATAATTGATATTTGTCAAAAAAAAAAAACTTTTAAAGTTCTCGAAAAAAACAAGTGACGACTGCAAAAAACAATATAGAGAGAATATACGAACGTTCATAATATAATTGATATTTGTAACAATTTCTTGAAAAAAATTTAAAAAAAAATTAACTGTTTCACTTGTTTCCTCAGTTATTTTTAACAATTTTCTAAACTTCATTTTTAGAAAATAATAACTTTGGAAATTTCAACAAAATTATTCTACGAACAAATGGAAACAAGCGGAATTTGCAACATTTGATTATGAAAAATAATGTTTAACTATAACGCAGTGAAAATAATTGGCAATTGCCATAAAAATATTTGCAAATTCACGAAAAAAATAATTTAAATTATAGCAAAAAAAATATATTTAGAGAAGGGATTATTGGGAAAAAGAAACAAACGAATAAAAACCCGTAAAAACAATTAATAACGTTTAAAAAAACGTAGAGGTTTGTAAAAAAAAAAAATTGAAATTTTTTTAATACAAAATAATCGACAGAGAATTATTTATTTCGAATTATTTTAGGTTATGTTCAACAATTATCTATAAAATTCTTTTGATTGTTTATTATTCTAAAGTTATGATGAAACGAAAATAAAATTCCTTACTTCACTTATAATTTTTATTAATACCAGATGTACATTTCGAGTACTATGTACTCATTATCAATGATTAACCATTGATAATGAGTACATAGTACTCGAAATGTACATCTGGTATTAATAAAAATTATAAGTGAAGTAAGGAATTTTATTTTCGTTTCATCATAATATATAACTTCACATTACTCAACCCGAAATTTAGTGATTCTAAAGTTAGCTTGTTATATTAAAGGATCGCCTTCGATAATCTAAAGAGGTCTTAATTATATCCCAATGGCGAATGGTATCAGTCATCCAACGTTTCTGCACTCTTGCTATTGAAAGTTCGGCCGCAACCTTATACCCATCCAACGTCATTTTGATAATCATAATAACTAGCAGCATAGTTGTACATCGGTTTCGGACACTTTGTACTCGTCAGAGCGGTGCAGCCGAGAAACGTTTCAGTGGTCGTTTAACGTGTTATAAAACGCTGGCCATGATACGAGAACGAGGAAAGCGAGCAGGATAGATAGAAGGTAGAGTAGGGTCAGCGAGTCAACCGGTACATGTTTGTTTTAGGTTTCTTCTCGATAATTATATGTGAGCGATCACGAGTTCGGCCGCCCAGCCGACTCAACACATAACACATCCGTATGTTAAGTACAGAGCCGGCCTTTACAGGCTCTGGATTCCTTGAATAAGCACACCGGACCGGACCTCGTTGGGAATCTTAACAAGGGATTGACAGTATGATATCACGGACCGAGATACCAAGATGCACACACACACACTAACACACGTACACGTACACCTCGACCAGACTCACAAGAACCACAACACTGGAGGAACACATGCGTCGTGCTCTATGCCCGGAGCCCGCGACATAACCTTATAATCATCGTCTGATTTATGGCCGCATTGTTTGGATTTCGGCGGATCTATAATTTCCTACTAATAAAGTATTCCACTTTTATCTCCCGCATCGTTATTTGCTTTATCTGGACGATAGTCCAATAATTAACGGTCTAGGGACTAGGATCGAAACGATACCGAATTCCTCGCCATTGTCGCTCATTTCCCAGCCCAGAGTTCTTTCTCATCATCGTGCGCGTGATAAATTACGATATTCTATCAGTACTCTGCCGATGAATAGTCCAATAATTATGAGAAACCACTCCATCTACTCGATATACACTGACGGCATTCAGGCCATTTTTTTCTTTCTTCTACCTTTCCTCTCCTTTCATCGAGAGGAAGCGCCAACGGAATCGCTTCTAAATAAATACGGACTGTTGTGTAATTAAAAACGATTGTTGGCTATACTGATCACGACCACAATACTTTCGTGAATATAATGGGTTTATTTAAAAATGTATTCGTTAACGTCCAAAAAATATTACACCAATTGAAATGATTATAAAAATTTTGCTTAATTTAACTTACAACCTTTCGAAAATTCTTGTTGGTGGTACATTTTGATTAAATTATAACCTTTCGTTTTTATGTTCTATAGGGAAGATAAATAACCACATTGCCAAAAATATGAAGCCTACACAAAGATTATAATCATGTTGAATCTTTGTTTAGGCTTCAAATTTTTGGATATGTGGTTAATTATCTTCCCTTTAGAATCTACAGCTCTTGGGAAGATAGGTAATATAAGCAGCCTTTAAGAATTATTTCATGAATGACCTTCTCATTTACCTAGTTTCTAAGAATATTTCATAACTGGATTATTTCTAATTTTGGTAAGTACTTCTTCCTCTCTAGAAGTACTACTTACAACCACAGTGATTAAATGATTAAAATTATTTCTTAGTAGGCTTTGTAAGTAATTAACAATTTACATAATGCCGCACAATTAGTTTAAATCCTCTGGTTGGTAATGTAATGAATCGATTACGAGCAATGAATTTAAAAAGAAAGAGAAAAGAGAAAGAAACAACACGGGCGACGTAGCAGAAGGAATAAATAAAAGTAGATTACGGTGCGTCGCCACAAATGCGAGGATTAATGATCGCGCTCGAGGGGTAGCAAAAATGCCCGAACATCTGTGCGCAGGATGTGCGCAATAAATAAATCGCAATTTGCATTTATTAACATTTACGTTGATACAGGTAAACGCATAAATCATAGCCGGGGAATAATTTGATGTATTTATATCGGGGACGGTTTTCTGTAATTCAGAATGCTGCAAGTAAATTGTTTGTGAATGGGAAATGTCAACAACGGTATTCCAGATTTATTATGGCTGGCCTCTCGATGCCGACGTCGACTTTATTATTTTTTCCCCTTTCCTTTTTACTTTAGTTGTTTTGTTATGAATTGATACCAGACACAAATCACTAAATGGAATTTCAATTAATACTAATTAGCGTGATCTTCATTAATCCAATGTAATAATTGGAGGATATTAGCGTTTAGTATTATTAATGATCTGTGTACATGCAAATCCAGTTAATTATATTTAAGAAAAACGGGTGTTCCTCAAGGTTTCTATATAGGACGATAAAGTTTTTAGAATTTTAATAAAATAGTGAGCAAATCACACTCTACATTTATTTTTATCTAAAATCACTAAGAATAATTTAAAAAGAAACGGAAATAGTGAAAATTCAGTCAATTGTTTTCTTTAGAAACATTATTTTTTGTATTTTCATATCATTTACATCTAATGTTTTTTAGTTGACGAATGTCTATTTGTATTGTTTTGTAGATTAGATTAGATTAGAAGTCAAGTACTGTGAACGGCAATCTTTGGAATTTGATAGAAATCCGGAAAGACAAAGAGGGCGACCTCGTTTTAAAGCTCCTGAAGACATGGAAGAAAAGTGGTACCAGGCCAATAATTGAAGTCATACTGGGCTCAGTGGGATTATTTTGCTCTCAAAGTGTATCCCGCTATTTAGTTTAGACGTGTTTACAGGGTGTATGGTTGGTCTATAGGATTCTACTGGGGAAATGTAGATCGGTCTTAAATTCTCCTAGCCAATTTGAAAAAGTTGAATATTTCTGGAGACTGCAAGTCTGGAAAAAAATTTAGAAACAACAAATGGTTAAAGTTTTTGGGAAGACAAACCGTGGAAAAGGAAGACCTTTTGAAGATACCAATTATCGTAATAACCAATCAATTAATTAATATCTGATGAGGACTGATTTATTTATCTAGGAATTTTTTAAGGCAATGTAACAGACTTCATTCTTCCTATCCAAAATAAAAAAGTAGGATATTTTTAGAGGCTGTAAGTCTGAGGAAATTTTTGGAAATGATCTGCAACAAATGGCGGAAGTGTTTAAAGAACAGCAACAGAACAGAAGAAATGTTTGGAAATAATTTGCAACAAATGGCAGAAGATTTTGGGAGGACATAGCAGGTTTTGGAAAAAGCTCCGATTGACGTATTCTAGGGATTTCTTCTAACGAAATGTAGGTCGCATATTATTCCTTTTTTTCTAAAATGATAAAGTGAAAGAAAATCTAAGGGTTTTTAATGGCAAAAGTTCCTCCCAAATATTTTTGTCAAAAATAAAAGAAAAAGATTCTCTAAACAAACATTTCCAACCATAACATATAATTTCTAATAAATCAAATAGTTTTATTAGAAAAGTCCTCCATCATTATAAGATTTGAGAGATACATCATAGGCAGCTTCTAACTGCTTCAAATCAAATCACCAGAACTTATAGAGCTTGATCTATTTATTGTTTTTTTTTTTACTTAACTGCTTCTAGCTATTTTCTTCTGAACGAAATAATCTATGTCCTTGAGAAACCCGAAACAATTGGGCTTATTCGAAAATTTTCTCATTCTGAATAGATACATTAAAAGCTCATCATCTTCAACAAATAAATCCTCAACTTTAAACCCCAATAGATTTCAGAAGTGATGGAACGGCTGTTAGTAAGCTATATAAATAAAGGAGAGACTTTAAGGATTAAAGAGTCTAACCTAAATTGCTAGCATGTATTTGAAGCTGATCTACCTGCAAGAAACGAATCCTCAACTTGGACAAGAAACCCAAAGGTCTGGGTAGTGATGGAACAAGCTAGATGAAGGATAGACTTGAAGAATTGAAGAGTAGAACCTAAATTGCAATTAATTAAATTTGATCAAAAAAAAAAACATGCATTTCAAGCTGTGGTACCTTCAACAAATAGACCCTCAAACTTAAACAATACACCTAAAAGTCCTAGAAGTGATGGATAATAAAAGATTCAAGAGTCTAACCTAAATTCCAAGTTTGATCAAAAAAATCTCAGCCTAAACACATGTATTAAAAGCTGATTCACTTTCAACAAGTGAATCATCTACTTTGAACTGTTAGTAAGCTAGATAGATGAAGAAGTGACTTTAAGTATTGAAGAGCCTAATCTAAATTGCCAGAAATTAAGTGTGATCTAAAAAAATCTCAGCCTAGACACATGTATTTAAAGCTGATCTACCTTCAAGAAATGAGTCCTCAAATTTGAACAAGAAACCCAAAGGTCCTAGTAGCGATAGAAGACCTGTCAGTAAGTCAGATAGATGATAGAGATACTATAAAGATTGAAGAGTCTAATCTAAATTGTAAGCAATATATATAAGTTTTATCCAAAAAATCTCAGTCTAGGCTCATGTATAAAAAGCTGATCTATCTGATCTAGAAGTGATATAATGCCTGCTAGTAAACTAGATAGATGAATGAGAGAGAGAGAGAGATAGAGAGAGATTTAGAGAGATTTAAAGGATTGAAGAGATTAGCCTAAATCGTAAGCATTTAAGCTTGATCAGAAAACTCTGTCTAGACACATGTCTAATCTACATTAAAGAAATGAATTCTCAACTTTGAACAAAGAACCTAATTGTCCTAGAGGTGACGCCTGTTAGTACGCTAGATAGATGAAGGAGAGACTTTTAGGATTGAAGAGTCTAATCTAAATTGCAAGGAATTAGGCTTGATCCACAGGAAATGGCCAAGCACATTCTATGCGTTTGTGAACCCGAGACTAGACGTAACCGGAAAAAAAATGGCAATAATAAAAGAATGGATCATAACATGGCCTCCTAGGCCAGACATTGATTTCCTAGGAACATACTAATAGTAGAGTATGTAGTACAAAAGATCTAACCAGATCACAGTGCTATAAGGCTATGTTTAGACAAACGTCTAATCTGATCTAAATTATCATTTTAATTTAGATCAGAATCATAAACTGTATCACGAAGTAAAAGCTTCTACAATTACTTATTTATTCTAATCTCATCTGACCTTGATCCAAAAAATCTTAGCCTAGACACATGTATTTAAAACTAATCTACCTTCAATAAATGCATTCTCAACTCTAAACAAGCACTCTATAAATGTTCTAGAAATAATAGAACGCCTGTTACTAAGGTAGATAGATGAAGGAATGAAGAAGAGACTTTAAGAATTAATTTGCAAGCAATTAAGTTTGATTCAAAAAGATCTCACTTAAAAAGCTTTTTTACCTTCAAGAAATGAATCCTCAACTTTGAACAAGAATTCTAAAGGTTCTAAAAATAATAGAATCGCTCAGGTTAGGTTATACTCTTCAATCCTTTAAATCTCTCTTTCATCTATCTATCTTATTAACAGGCGTACCATAACTGGAAATTAGTCGTTCATTTGAGAGGATTATTCAATCTTTTGGTTCTTGCCCATGGCTTTCAAACGTATGGAGACGGCTTCTTGTGTCACATTTAATTGATCCGCGAGTTGTTACGTTTGAGCGTCTTCCTCATCCAACAATGCTTGCAATTCGCTGTCTTCAAACTTTTTCGGTGGTGTTCCACGTTCTTCGTTTCTCACGTCAAAATCGCAACTTTTGAATTATTAAAACCACTCAAAGCACTGTGATTTACCAAGAGCATGTTCACCGTAAGCTTCGACAAGCATTCGATGCGATTTTGCAGCAGTTTTCTTCAATTGGTAACAGAAAATCAAAGCTGTCCGCAAATAGTAGTTTCCAGGCACAAAATTAGACATATTCAACGCTATTAAAAACTATGCTGTAGTATCAACCTTTGTGGATTTGGGTATAAATACAAGTTGCGTTGTTTTCTCTATGTTTAGTTTTAGACGGTTGCTCTCAAACCATTCAGATGGCATTAACATCGTACTTTGAGCAACAGTTGACATTTGATTTAAGTCCGAAATAGTCGTATCATCGGCGAAAAGAATCTGAGAAATCAATGATAAATAATAAAAATAGTAGTGGTCCAAGGATTGATCCCCGTGGGACACCCATTGTGATTTTGATGGGAGATGATATTATGGAATTGTACATGATGCATTGAGTTCGACCCGATAAATAGGATGATATCATTATAATGCTCTCCGGATGTATACCAGTACAATTTTCTGATAAGAATGGGATGAGACACGCAGTCAAATGCTTTTGACAAATCAAGGAAAGTTGTTGTTGTTTCTAATCCATTTTCCAAACTGTCTAAGGTGTTATTGGTAAATCTAAGGACAGCGTCCGTTGTAAATCTTCCCTCTCTGAATCCATATTGGTTATTGCCCAGTAAATTATGTGTTTCCAAATATTCAATTAATTGCATTTGTAATTTTTGGAGAAAATTGGTAGCAAAGAAATCGGACGATAGTTCGTTGGATTATTTGGATCACCCTTTTTGTGAATAGGGATTACTAAGGCGGCTTTTAACGAATCAGAGAAGCAATTTGTTCTAATACAAATATTTATTATTTTCGTCAATGGTATTAAGATGGATTGCATTACTGATTGGACTACGTCTACTCTCAGACCATATATATCTCGACTTTTGCTGGGTTTTAGTCCCTGAATTACACCACTAACAACACTAGCTGAGACTTCATCCTCAATTTCTCGACTTTGGTTTGATGAATGGATAAAATCGTTTACAAATTTAGATTCAGAAAAAAATCTCCTTGCGGATCAGTACAAAATATATATACAGTGCAATTTGAAAAAAAAAGTTGATCGTCTTTTGTCAAAAACTGGATGCAAGAAAAAATATCAGTAATGAACTGTACTGATATTTTTTCTTGCATCCAGTTTTTGACAAAAGACGATTTAGTCTTTTAAAAATCATTTAATTTGATGTTTTATTTATTCAAATCGGATCAAAAATAAGCGAGATACAGCACCAAAGGTTTTTCGTCAGTCACCCTGTATATATTATTATATTATCAAATCCCAACAAAAAAAATTACTTTGATTAAGGAACGTATCAAAAACGGTTAGAATATAATAAATAATAAACCTCAAATGGCAAGTAACAAACGATAAATGAGACGTCTTAAATTTCTACGATTCTAATTATCTTTCCAAGTTTATCTCTAAAATACTCTATAATTTTGAAGATCTTTAGAATTTTTGAAGATATTTATAATCGGTTACAGATTATAAATATCTGCAAAAATACCATTTGAAAAATTCTGAAATTTCAGTGAATTATAGAATTATTAAAATTTTTATAAATCCTTAGACTTTAAAGTTTTTTTGAAATTCTATGGTTTCAAAATTTAACTTAAGTTTCAACGATTATAATTATCTTTTAACGTTCATGTTTTCAAGATTATTTTAGATATTTGCTCTGCAGAGCATGTTACTAAACAATAGAGTTATTAAAAATTCTGTAAATCTCGAATTTCAAAATCTTAGAACTCTAGAGAACTTGTGAACTTCAGAATTGCATTTTTTAGATCTTTAAAGTGCTAAGATCAGTATTAATTAAAAACCCAACTCTACAATTTAAAATAACTTTAGAATATATGTAAATCTTTAATTGTAAAATTTTTTAAGAGCTATCAAAATTTATGGAACCTGAAATCAAATAAAACTAAAATCTCAGAAGGTTATAGAATCAATAAGAATGTTGGAAATGTTGGAACTCTACAATTTTTAGAGTTGTATAATTCTAGAAAGTCAGAACTTTGAGAACTTCAGATTTTTCAAAGTCTTCGAACTTTAGAGAAGAAAAATATTAACTTTTAAAAAATTTTAGAAGTTCCAAATTTTCTAGAGATTATTATTATTATTGAAATTCATCTGTAGATACATTTATAGATTATATTTGAATTTAAAGTTTCGAGACAACTGTAGAATTCCTATGAATTCTAAAGTTCTAAAAAAATTCAACAATTTCTAGATTTTTAAAGTATGATGTTTCTAAATTTTTAAATTCCAAAGTTTACAGATTTTTAAAATTTAATGTTAAAAGCTTTATAAGTTCAGTCATAGAACTTTAGAGAATATTGTAAAAATCTTGATTTTGAAAACTTAGGTAACTCAAAAATTTTAAACTTATATTATTAGTTTTGTAATATCCCAAAGTATAATAATGATTACAATTATCTTATTAAAAATAAGTCTACAACTATGAAAAAGTTATAAATCCCTAAAATATAGAAAAACTTAAATTTTTGTAAACTGCAGAATTAATAAGAATTCTATAATTCTAGAAAGTCTAAAAGCTTTAGATTTTCTTAAGTAGGCTCTGACTATCAAAGTAACTGGGAACAACATCTCCATCTTTTGTCTGTAGAAAAGGCCACCCTTGTTGAAGCAATTCGTGTCGCTAAAACAACACTCAATCGTTTAAGGCATATGGTAGGAAGCGTCCCGACGTTAACCAGTACTCCTTCCTCCTCGTTCGCTACTGAAGCGCATTGTGAAATTGCATTGCAACTCTTCGCAGAGTTTCATAAAATTTATCGCAAAATTAAACTTGATGGCGATCGACGAGTTAGTTTGTGACATTAGAACTCAGACGTTTGAAGCCAAGGCGGGTGCCCAAATTAAATACTGACCAAATAGACCTTCCTGGCATCAGCGATGTTCGTTTACCGCCAATTGATCTACCTTCCTTTAGTGGAGATATTCGTGCATTTCCCTCGTTTATAGAATTGTTTACGGTGCTTATAGGGGAAAATAAATCATTGTCGGATATTGAATGGTTTCAATATTTACAAATTTCACTTAAAGAGGAAGCGCTGTCGCATATAAAGGGATTATCACTAACAGCAGCTAATTACAAGGTTGCACTTCACTTGCATGATAGGTATATGAACAAGCGTCTTATCGCTCAAAACTATTTGAACGCTATTCATTCGTTAAAATTAAATTCATCTTCTCGTTCATTGTGTCTAACAGTTGACGATTTTTTTAGAAAACTATAGCGCGTTTCAGGCTTTGATGCTTAATGTTGAAGAAACTCAGGATTTCTTGTGGTTTGACTTGATATTGCATAAAGTGGATACAAAAACAAGAGAACGCTTTGAACTTACCTTGCAAAATAATACGGAAATTCCCTCATTACAATCGTTAATTTCGTTCTTGCACACCCAATGTCATGCTGTCGAAGCAACCTTCCAAGAGTTGTCAGTAACTAATACTTCAGATTCATCTGATAAAATAGTACTATCGCAAATCGTCTGATTGTGCATTTCTAGCAAAAGATGATTCATCGTCGTTGTCATGCCCTTTGTGTCAGGGGAACCGTCAATTATTTCTTTTTCAAAACTTTTTGAACAAATCTCCGGATGGGAGATTCATCATGGTAAAAAAAGTTGAAATTGTGTTTGAATTATCTTCGTGGTAATCATTACCCAAAGAATTGTTCATCGTCGAAATCTTTCAAAATTTGTAGTAACAAGCATAATACATTGCTGCATTTTCCTAAACGAGAGGCAATTACCAATAATCATGTCGTATCAAATAAGAGACATCCTCCACAAGGATCTGATTCATCCAATGGATCGGAAAGTGTAAATACATTGGCCGTTAATGCATTAATAAACATTGAGTTGCGGAAGTGGTCCAGCAACTGTGAGACTTTGCTGGCTGATGTTAAGGATGTATCTACGTCTTCATTATCATCAGATAAGCCATCGAGTAGTTCGATTGTAAAGGTGTTAGGATTGCAATGGAATCCCAATCTAGATTGTTTTCTTTTCAAAGTCGAGCAGGTTGAAGAGCCCTGTACCAAACGCAATATTCTTTCGGAGATTGCTCGGATTTTCGACCCCATTGGGTTTCTAGCCCCTCTGACCCCTTATGTTGGCGAAGAAGATATGTTTCCATTAAAGAAATATCACGTCGACCTTGAAATGACCTTTAAGAATTTCCTTCCTCTAAGAATGGTAAGAGGTAATTTCAAGGTCAGTTGCATATACAGAGGTACTTTTAAGGTCATTTAGATATACAGAGATGTAAACTTTCTTTGGGAGAGAGCAATTTCTTGCTATTTTTTTGTTGATTGTTGAAGAAAGATTTTTTGGGATAAAAATAGTTCTCATTCTAGAGGAACTATTTTTTAATTTATTGTGGATAGATCAAATCTAAAAATATATCTATATTTTTCTGAAAAACTATGAGGCAAAAAATCTATTCTTAAACATTTGCCCAATTTTGGATTCTTAACAATTACTTATAATATAAATTACATGATTATGAGTGTTCACCAAAACTTAAAAGACCTAAAATATAAACAAATACAAATTGATGCATTCATACAAATATTTCAAATAATTTTTGATGATGTTTTACTTAATGGAAGGTGGGATAGAGGATTTAGAATCCTCGACAAAAAGTAATAATCTAGTAGGAGATCCAGATAAGGTAAAGTGATAAATGCTAAAAATTCTAATATTTTATAAGAATAATTTGTAAAAAAAATTAATTGCCAGGAAAATTGATAAAAATTTTATAACCCTTTAAAAAAAACCTAGTAAATTTCACATACAATAAGATGAAAAAATCTAAAAGTCTGAAAGAAAAAATTCTGAAAAATTTTACAAGAAAACTCTTGACCTTTGGTGAAAAAGTATTTTAGATATCTATAAAAAATGTTTATAAATTCTAAATCTCGCAAACAAATTTTCTAGTAATGTAGAATAAAACTTACTAAAAAATTTTAAGAACATTTAATAATTCCAATAAAAAAAAGCAAGCAAGAAAAATCCAAGAGTCTAAAAGAAAATATTTCTGGAAAAAAAAAATCTCGAAACAATTATACAATTTCTAAGAAATTAAAAAGAAACCTTACCAACTTCAAATAATCTGGACTTATTTCAGTTGAAAATTGTAAATTTTAAATTTTTAGAAAAAGAAAAACCTTTCAAAACCCAATGAAAATCTCTGAAATAAAAATTACTAAAAAATTCTAGAAATTTATATTAAAAAAACTGCTTCGCAATTTCACAACCTACGAAAAAATTTCTTGGTATCTGGACAGAAAATTACTGGATATTTCTAGAATCCTTGAAGGAAAACCTGAAAAGTTAAAGTAATAAATGCTTGATAAGAAAAATTTCTGTAAAATTCATTGTCAAAGAAAATTCTTATAATTTGGGGGAAAAACCCTGAATTAAAAATTGTCTTGAAATAAAACTGCAAAAAATTCTACAAATTTTGACAAATATTCCGTGAATCTGGACTTTAAATTACTCAAAAATTTGAGAACCTTTAAGAGAATCATGGATTTGTTAGATCTAGCAATTCTTCCTGAAAGGAGAGCCTACGACCGAATTTGGAAGTTGAATATTTTTAATTACTGAAATCCCAAGAATCCTTGTATAAATCCTAGACAATTTCGATAGAATAAAGCAAGTAAAGCAAAAAAACTCTTGAGGAATAATTACGATTTGAAGCGAAAATTCCTAAACGAAAAATTTCTAGAAATATAGCAAAATATGTTTGAAATTAACATATTCTAGAAATTTAGGGGAAAAATGCTTGGCTCTGAACTCTGAACCAAATTTAAAAAATCAAAATTATTTGAAAATTAATTTTTTATTTATTAATTAATGTAAAAAAATAATTAACTCTGAAGCTGAAATGTCTCAAAAAAATATTTATGAAAAAAATTGTGAAAAAAAAAAGATAGAAAAAAATGCAGAAAATTTTAAAACCCTTAGCAAAATTTCTACGAATTTGCACATTGATTCTGGATCCTATTTAGAATTTTACTAATTTCCAGAATTTTTAATTACAGACCCTTAATATTTTCCAGGATTTCTTGCTTTATTTGTTTATTGAAGATTTTCTAGGATTTATAATGGAAAAAATTCTGGAAAATTGCTAATATTTTTTAAACGCATTAAAATCTAAAAAAAAAAAATAGTGTCGATAAAGTTTGTAAAAATAGGAACACAAGATGAATTGAAATTTTCTAGAAATTTTCTAAAGAAAACAAGCAAATTTGAATAATATAATATTAAAAATGTTTGAAGTTTCTAAAAATTAAAAAAATACAGTGAATTATTGAAGTAAATTCTTCAATTAGGGTGAGAAGAAAATTTTCTAGTAAATTTTAAAAGCTAGAAAGAAAAACTGTGTAAAAAGTATAACCACCCGATAATTTCTAAGAAACTTAATTTAAAAAAAATTTTCTTCACGAATTGGTAACATTTTCTATAAAATTAAAATCTAAAAAAATAAATATTTGACTCTGGACAAAGTTTCTAAAAATGAGGACGTTAAATTACTTGGACGTTTCTAGAAGTTTTCTAAAAAATCAAGCAAACTTGAATAACATAAAACAAGAGTTTCTAAAAATAAAAAATTAAATCCGGAAAAATACAGAACTCTTGATGAAAATTCTCCAGGTATAGATGATATCACAGCCAAAATGATGAAATATATGGGGGGTAGAATTCCTGGAAATAGTAAATGATATCATCAAGAATCACGATACTCGACTAATGGAATTTTGTAAAAACGAAGAAATATTTCCAAAATATTTCGTTTAAATGATTAGGAAATATTAACTTATTAAATTGTCTAAAATGTTTTTTAGACAAGTAATATTTAACATCCTTTTAATTTTTTATGTACAGAATAGATTACATAAAAGTATCATTTGGTTTCCATTTACAAATTAGTAATTACCCAATTACCCCCCGATTTACCGTTAATAAAGGTATTATATTATAAAAAAATCTAAAAAATCTAGGACCTCAAAAAAAATGAAATCACTGAAAATTTCCTGAACCCTCAAGAAAAGATTTCTACAATCAAATTTTCTAAAAAGTTCTAGAGCCTTCAAGAAAATCTTTGCAATTTAGAAGATAAACTTTCTCGAAAATAAGAAAACATTCCTAGGAGAAAATTTTCTAAAAATTCTAGACCCTCCGTGAAAAATTCCGCAATTTAGAACTATCTAAATAATTTTATAGCCTCTAGTTGAAACAAAATGTTCAGTTCTAGAAAAGCAATTACTAATATTTACCTGAATTCTCGAAAAGAAGACGAATTAAAAAACATTTAGAGTCTGAAAGAAATTCTTCGCAATTTATAAGAAAAGTTGAAAAAAAATTTAATTTGGGGAAGAAGTGATTTACCTTTAGAACACACTACAATCAATAATTCTGAAATAATAGACAATTTTGATAAACAAAATCTACAAGAGGGTGTGGCCATTATTTTAGAAAAAAAAAATCTAGAAAATCCTAATGCCGCAAAGAAAATCTTTGCAATTCAAAAGACGACATCAAAAAAAACCTTGAACTCTGGAGAATAATTTTTTAGAAATTTCCTGGACCCTCGAGAAAATAATCTAGATTTCCAGAAGAAAATTCTAAAAATTCAAGAGCCACAAAAAAATTTGAAATTATTTCAAATTTCCTGAACTCTCGAAAATAAGTCTAGATTTTTAAAAACAAATTTTCTAAAAAACCTTCATTTAAATCTTCGCAATTTGCTGGAAATGTCTCAAATTCTACAAAAAAATCTACATTTCTAGAAAAGAAATTCTAAAAACTTCGCAGTTTAAAAGACAGATTACAAAAACAATCTTGATTTCTGAAGGAGAAATAACTGAAAAGAGTTTAGATTTCTAGGAACAGATTTTCTAGAAAAATCTATAGCCTCCAAATCTGAATAAAAGTTACTGGAAGTTTCTGAACTCTCGAAAAAAAGTGTAAAGTTCTGTAAGAGATTATTTTAAATTTTTGAGCACCGAAGGAAATCTTTGCAATTTATAAGACAATATTAAAATCTGGAAGAGAAATTACTGGAAATCCTAAAAGAAAATTCTATAAATATTGAAACGAACTAAAAAATCTAGAACTTTGCTAAAAAATCAGGAAATATGAAGAAAAAATTACTGTAAACTTCTAGAATCCTCCAAAAAAGGTTTACAAATCTACAAAGAAAACTTGTGAAAAATTCTAGAATCCTCGATCAAAATTCTTTGAAAAGGAAGATAAAAAAACTGAAAATATGTAGGAGGAATTCCTGAAACTTCTAGAAGCCTCTAAATAAGTTCTAGAAATTTTGAATAAAATATCCTAATAAATTGTAAAGTTAAACAAAATCTTGGGAGAGCTTTCTAAATAATCTAGAGCTCTCGAAATCTTTACTAAAAATTCTGGAAATATTTATTTATTTATTAGATAAGTAAAAGAAATTACTGTACACTTCTAGAATCCTCAAAAAAAGTTTTATAAATCTAAAATGAAATCTTGTGAAAAATTCTAGAAACCTCAATGTAAGAAAACTAAAAGTATGGATTACCTGAGAAAATTATAGAAATTTAGAAGAAAATTTTCTAATAGAAAAAGTTGAACAAAATCTTGTATAGAAACCACGAAGTAATTTCTTTAAATAAATATAAATAATGATTTTCTTAAAAATTTTGAAACTTGAATAAAATCTTTACTAAACTTGTAAAAATTTCAAGACTTCTCGATGAAAATTCTTTGGAAAGGGAGTTGCAATAAAAAAATAAAAGTATGGAGGAGAAATTACTGAAATTTAAAGAAAAATCTAAAACATTTCCATCATCATCATCAGAGACAGACTGACGTGACACATCGACAAGGACAAATCAGGGCTGAAAGACCGCCGGTCGATAGCCATTTAACAGACTAACATCCTAACACTCATATCATCATAAATGTATTATATTTGTCTTATCTGTATTTTTTTTTGTCTGTTAATAAAGATGTTGTATATATCTAAAACATTTTCTGAAAAGTTATTTTTTTTTTCTCACAAATTTAGAACTTTACGAAAAACATGTCCTAATAAAACTTGTTCAGTTTCTTGTTCCCTTTAACTTTGATTTGAAAAGTTTTGTAAATTTTTTTATATTTACAAAAATATCAGAAAAAAACAAAAAACGGCCTCGAGTAAACATCCACTTCCGGTTTTTGAATGTTCATCAAAAGCTTTTCAGTTTCAGTTTTTAACGATTAAACATTAAGTTTAAAGTTTCATCTCAATCGGATCATTCATTTTTGAGATACAGCGCCCACAGACATTTTCACGCACGAAAACAATACTTCCCCTATATAGTATATATAGGGGAAGTAATATATAGTATATATAGGGGAAGTAAAAATTGTACGAAACGATGCCTAGGCCCTCTGATTTTTTTTAATGTCCAAAAAATTACTTATTGCATGGCATTTTAATTACTTTATAAGAGAAATAGAGAGGAAGGTGGAGAAAGATAAAATTCTTCTAACGAGAGAAAGATAGATAGATAATAATAATAGGACCTTTATTAACGGAATTCACCCTGTATATTACGAGATAAAAAAAATTGCATTTCTTATTCCTCCGAAGATTAAATAATCATTAACAAATGCGTGCCTATATTGATTAATTAATCCAAATCAGTCAAATATTCTGAAGACCCCATGCTGCTCGTCTCAAAATCTAAATATTAATTTCGAAAAAAAAAAACATAATTAATCTCTTATCTACACACTAAAAAAAAACAGTGGAAATAAAGCAAACAGTAAACCGCGCCCGATTATTAACTCCGCTCGGTATTAATATGTAAATGAGAATTGAAAAAAATCAGCCTTCCATTATGCCCGTGTACTGTTATCTAATCTAGGAAGAGACGTTAATTACAGAAGCAAATTGTATCACGTTTTGTCGGACGGTAATAATAAAAACATTAATTACCTCGAGCGTAAATTTCTGCTTATCCATGCCACGTAGTGCATACCGGGAGCGGTGAGCAGTTTTGCCAACGGAACGGGTTACCACCGGCATAGTCATAAACAGATAATCCAATTAATCGAATTGTAACGAATCAATTAGCGGCGACGCGAAATCTGGATGCTGGATGCGCTTTGAAGAAGAAAAAAATAGTGGATTTAATTGCCCACCCATGACTGACAAGTTCCGAGCAAAATTAATAACTTCTTCAGTTAAGGGAGAATTACGTATTCATCCAGAAAACAACTAATTGGCAAAAACTTTCAGATTATTAAACGATTGTTTTCCTTTTCGTAAAAATTGATATTAAATTACGTCATGGAATAGTGAATAGACATCTTTACCACACTGACAACATTGGTTGTGAAAAAGGGTTAAAAAAACCAAGGAAAAATAGTTTGATGGTTGCGAGCGCACCCAGCCAGTCCAATCGATGATGGTTTGTAACAGAAGGCCATCCGAGTCTTCAGCTGGACGAGAGCAAGTGTACTGTGTGAGAACCTCCTCGGTGAATCGGTACAATGTGCACGGAGGGTCGTGCTGCAGCAGATATATACTGGTCAATGCCGGTGGTAAGCGTTCACTTCTTGCAGGCTAATAGTGCAAAAAAAGTATCAGTACATTGTTGTGCCTTGTGCCTCGGAATTCGGTGCTGACTGCTGATGCCTTCCAGATAATCCCTGATCTACGGCCGTCCTTTTAACTATGTTACATCATGCGACCGCCGTTTCATTATACCGAGATAAACGCCGTGATAATAAAAAAAGGGGCGACAAAAATTCCATCATTTTTAAACAATAACGAAATCGTTACATACATGAAGCACGCGTGTTCGTGGCTTTAAATAAACAATGCCCATCGCCGCCGAAGACGACGACAGATATGCACCGTTGCCTCTGCTGGTATGTATTTATCATAAATTAGAACAGCAACCCCAATTGTAGTCATGAAATGTATCCGACCATCTCCGCGGGATCACGAAATCGAATCAAATTATCGGTTCGACTTGCGTGAACGACCTCCTCCTTCTTCTCCATGACTGGACGCATCGCCCCGTTCACATAGAAAGAAGAGAACATCGTCTCCTATAGATTTGGATCAGTTACGAGGTGAGAATAAATGCATCTTATCGACCCCGATATGATGCTCAGTTTTGATCGGCTGTTTGTAAGGCAATGTATCATTACATTAATGTTTTATACTGGCCAACAAATACAGTATCAATAGTTTCAAACAAAATATCCAATATCCAAATACAAAATTTTAGAAAAGTTAAAATAAATAAATCATTGTTAAAATCACTGGTATTGCGTTTTTAATAGTTTTTTTAACCACTCTTAAAATTTTCCAACAATTTTTCTTCTTACCCTAATTGAAGAATTTTCTTCAAAAGTTCAGGACTTTCCATTATATCTTCTTTTGTCTTATTCAAAGTTGCTTGATTTTTTTTAGAGAACTTCTAGAAACTTCCAAGTAATTTTACGTTTTCATTTTTAGAAACGTTGTCGAGACTTCTAAAAATGTTAAGTAGTTCATTTTTACTTTCCCTATATACGAAGTATATATAGGGGAAGTATTGTTTTCGTGCATGTAAATGTCTGTGGGCGCTGTATCTCAAAAACGAATGATCCTATTGAGATGAAACTTTAAACTTAAGGTTTAATCGTGAAAAACTGGAACTGAAAAGATTTTGGTGAACATTCAAAAACCGGAAGTGGATGTTTACTCAAGGCGTTTTTTTGATTTTTCTCAATATTTTTCCAAATTTGAAAAATATTACATAACTTTTCAAACAAAGGTTAAAGGGAATGAAAAACTGAAGTTTTATTAAGACATGTTTTTCGCAAAATTCTTAACTTGTGAGAAAAAAATGTAACATTTTTCAGAAAAATTCCTCCACAGTTTTTTTGCAACTTCCTTTCCAAAGAATTTTCATCGAGAATTCTACAAATTTTTACAAGTTTAGGAAAGATTTTATTCAAGAGTTATTTATAATTTCTTCGTGGTTTTTGTACAATATTTTGTTTAACTTTTTCTATAATTTTCTCAGATGAACCATAGATTTCATTTTAGATTTATAAAACTTTTTTGAGAATTCTAGAAGTCTACAGTAATTTCGTTTTCTTGTCCAATAAATAAATAAATAGATATTTCCAGATTTTTAGCAAATATTTTATTCGAGAGTCCTAGATTTTTCAGAAAGTACTTTCAAGATTTTGTTTAATTTTATAATTTATTAGGAATATTTTTTCTAAATTTCTAGAACTTACTTAGAGGCTTCTAGAAGTTCAGTAATTTCTTCTTCATATTAAAAGTTTTTTGCATCTTCCTTTCCGAAGAATTTTGATCGAGGATTCTAGAATTTTTCACAAGTTTTCCTTATAGGTTTCTAGAACGTTTTTGGAGGATTCTGAAAGTTTACAGTAATTTCTTCTTCATATTTCCAGAATTTTTAGCAAAGGTCTTATTCGGGAGTTTTTTAGAAAGTTCGCTTTAATATTTATAGAATTTTCTCTGAGGCTGTTTCCAGTTATTTCTCTTCCAGATTTTAATATTTTCGTATAAATTGCAATGAATTTTTCCAGAACTTTAGACTTTTTTCGAGTATTCAGAAATTTCCAGTAACTTTATTTCAGATTGGAGGCTATAGATTTTTCTAGAAAATCTGTTCCTAGAAATCTAGACTCTTTTCATTCATTTCTCTTCCAGATATCAAAATTTTTTCAAGGAGTCGTTTAAATTGCAGTGTTTTTAGAATTAACAAAAAAAAAATTGTTTATAAATTCAGAAAATTTCTAGTAAATTGCGAAGATTTAAATGAAGGCTTTTTTAGAAAATTTGTTTTTAAAAACTAGATTATTTTTGAGAGAGAAATTTTTAGTAATTTCTTCTCTACATTTCAAGATTTTTTCAACTTGTCTTCTAAATCGTAAAGATTTTCTTTGAGGCTCTAGAATTTTTATAATTTTCTTCTAGAAATCTAGATTATTTTCTCGAGGGTTCAGGAAATTTTTAGCAAATTATTCTCTAGAGTTCGAGATTTTTTTTGAATCTTGAATTTTTCTTTTAAATTGCAAAGATTTTCTTTGAATGCCTAGTATTTTCTAGAATTTTTTTTCTAAAAGTTTAGAGTTTAGTAAATGGCCAATAACTTCTTAATAAAAATTATTATTTTTAACTATTCTTATAAATTGCGAAGATTTTTTTCAGGCTCTAAATTTTTTTTAATTCGTCTGCTTTTCAATAATTCAAGTAAATTTCAGTAATTTCTTCTCTAGAATTCAACATTTTGTTTCAACTAGAGGCTATAAACTTATTTAGAAAGTTCTAAATTGCAAAATTTTTCTTAGAGGGTCTAGATTTTTTTAGAAAATTTTCCCCTAGAAATCTTTTCTTATTTTAGAGAAAGTTTAAAGAATGTTTAGTAATTTCTCTTATATTTATTCAACTGGTCTTCTAAATTTCTAGGAGGCTGTAGAATTTTTAGAAAATTTTAATTTAGAAATCAAGATTTTTTTTCAAGGGTTCAAGAAATTTAAAGATTTTTTCTCAAGGTTATCTTCTTATCTTCTAAATAACAAAAATTTTCTTGGAGGCTATAGAAAATTTGTTTGAAGAAATCTGGGTTTTTCTTGAGGGTTCAGTAATTTCTCTTTTTTGAGGCCTTAGATTGGGAATGTTCGTTCTAAAATCTAGTCTCACTTTTTCAAGAATTCAAGAAATTTCCACTAATTCCTTCTCTAGTTTTCAAGATTTTTTAATTCAACCCGCTTTCCAAATTGTGAAGATTTTATTGGAAACTGTAAAATTAAAAAAAAAAAAGATACGTTTAGAAATTTAAAAAAATTCTAACCCACCCTAAAATCAGTAAAACATAAGCGAGGGTTTTAATTAAAAGTTGTAAAACGTAAATAAACATAACATTATTGCAAAATTTAATAGATTTATTTAAACAAATTTTGAAATTTAAGAAAAAGAAAGACATAACTTTTCAAACAAACAAAAAATTAAAGTTTTATTGAAACATTTTTTGTTCTTAATTTAAAAAAAATGAATTTTTTTTCTTATTGTAAAAAAATATAAAATCAAACTTTAAATTTTTTAAGCAGAAACTTTCTAAATGTATTCTGAATATATTTAGAAAGTTTCAAGTCGATGGCAATTGTTTTCATATTTTTTTCAGACCATCAAAATTATGATTGCAATTTTTTTAACGTCTCTTTAATTTGACGTGAAGTTGTTTAAAAAATCTAAAATCAAACGTTTGAATTTTTTAAGCAGTAATATTCCTACGTAAAGTCTCAATATATTTAGAAAGTTTCAAGTCGATAGCAATTGTTTTTATATTTTTTTCAGGCCGTCAAAATTATGGTTGAAATATTCTCAACATCTCCTTTATTAAACGTGAAATGATTAAAAAATCTTAAACCAAACTTTCGAATTTTTTAAGCAACAACATTCCTACATGTATTCTGTATATATTTAGAGTGTTTCAAGTCGATAGCAATCGTTTTTAATTTGTTTTCACACTGTCAAATATATGATTGCAATTTTATTAACGTCGCTTTCTATTGACGTAAAATTTGAAAAATCTAGAACCAAACTTTTGACTTTTTAAGCATCAACATTCCTACATGTATTTTGAATGTACTTAGAAAGTTTCAAGTCGGTAGCAGTTGTTTTTATATTTTTCAGGCCGTGAAAGTTACTATTGCAATTTTTCATCGTCTCTTTCATTTGACCTAAAATTATTTAAAAATCTAAAATCAACTTGATTTTTCCAAGCAGCAACATTTGTACATGTATTTTAAATATATTTAGAAATTTTCAAAAAGGAATGGTTTTTATATTTTTTTCAGACCATCAAAATTATAATTGTAATTTTCTTAACGTCTCTTTCATTTGACGTAAAAATAATGAAAAAACTAAAAAGAAACCTATGATTTTTTAAGCAGCAACTTTTTTACATGTATTTTGAATATATTTAGATAGTTTCAAGTCGATAGCAATTGTTTATATATTTTTTTCAGACCGTCAACATTATAATTGCAATTTTGTTAACTGCTCTTTCATTTGACGTAAAATTATTAAAAAATCTAAAATCAAACTTTTAATTCTTTTAAGCAGCAACATTCCCAAATGTATTATGAATATATTCAGAAAGTTTCAAGTCGATGGCAATTTTTTAAATATTTTTTTACCACTGTCAAATATATGATTGCAATTTTCTTAACGTCTTTTTAATTTGACGTAAAATTATTAAAAGATCTAAAAGCAAACTTTTGATTTTTTTAAGCAGCAACATTCCCACATATATTCTGAATATATTTAGAAAGTTTCAAGCCGATAGCAATTGTTTTTATAACTTTTTCAGACCGCCCAAATGATGATTGCATTGAATTTCCACTTAAACTTGATGATATTTTTAATAAAAATAACTTTGAAGAGTTTTTCTTTTAATTATTTAAAAACTAATAATAAACTATATGAGCTAATAGAAATTTATATAAGAGGTGAATATAAATAATTTAAAATTGAGCAAGTAATTAAGAATAACCTCATAGTTTTCGAGAAAAATATAGGGAAAGTATTATGATGGCCACATCACCATTTTTAGATTTTAACTTGATGAAAAAATGTTACCAATTCGTGAAGAGCTAATTTTTTTAATTAATTTTGAAATAATTTCAACAATAGCTTCTTAGAAATTATCGGGAGTTCAAGCATTTTCAACAGATTTTCTTTCCAGTCTTTAAATTTTTCTTTTCGACCTAATTGTAGAATTTCCTTCAAGAATTCACTGTATTTTTTTTAATATTTAGAAATTTCCATCATTTCTAATATTATCTGATTCAAATTTGCTTAGGTTTTCAGGAAGCTTCTAGAAAATTACAAATAATGTTGTGTCTCCATTTTTACAAACTTTATCAAGACTTTTCGAAACATTAAAAATATTAAGCCCTTTTTTAGATTTTAATTTGATGAAAAAATGTTACCAATCCCCAAAATTTTAACTTGAAGGCCCTTAAAATAAAGCAAAAAATCCTGGAAAATTTTAAGGGTCTGTAAGTAAAAATTCTGAAAATTGGTAAAATTTTCAATGGGTTCCAGAATTTTTATTTAAATGCCTTGAATTTTTGTCAAAGGTTTTAGAATTTCTGCACTTTCTTCCATCTTTATTCACACCATTTTTTTCACATTTTTTTCCAAATATTTCTTTGAGACATTTAAAATTTCTTATCTCATCGCAATGTTTCAAGAGTTAATTTTTTTTTTAAATCGATGAATGAATAAAAAAATACATTTTCAAGTAATTTTTAAAACAAATTTTTCTGGTCATTTCTCGTCCAGATACCTAATTTCAAAATTTTTTTGCTACATTTCTAAATTTAAAAAAAAAAATCGAGTAGAAATTTTGGCTCCAAATTGTAATCATTTATCAAAAGCTTTTTTATATACAAATTAAATAGAAATATTAGTGCAGTTTTAATAATATTAAGAGCTTTTTTACTTTACTTGCTTTATCTTATCGATAAGGATAAGGATTCTCTAGGATTTTTACAAGGATTTTTGGGATTTCAGTAATTTGAAATTTCTAATTTCCAAATTTATAGCAATTTGGTCGTGGGTTCTCGTTTTAAGAAAAATTGCTAGATCCTACAAAAAATCTTATGATTTTCTTAGAGGGCTCTAGAATTTTAGTGTAATTTAAAGTCTAGATTCCCAGAAAATTTGTCAAAATTTCTAGATTTTTTTTTGCAGTTTTATTTCTAAACTCCTAGAACGTTTAAATTTTTATTCCAGATTTTTTTACTCCAAATTATAAGAATTCTCATTGAAGATTCAAAAACTTTACTTATCAAGAATTTATTAATTAAACATTTTCAGGTTTCCTTCGAGAGTTCTAGATATATCCACTAATTTTATGTCCAAAATAACAAGAAATGTTTTGTAGGATGTGAAATTATGAAGCAGTTTTTTTTTATAAATTTCTAGAATTTATCAGTAATTTTTCTTATAGAAATTTTCATTAGGTTTTGAAAAGTTTACAATTTTAATTAAAATAGGTCCAGATTATTGCAAGTTGTTGAGGTTTAAAAAAACTCCTTCAAATTGCATAATTGTATGGATAATAAAATATATAAGTCCTTTACGTTGTAGAAAATTAACTAATAATTAGAAAAAACACGAAAATATTTCGTAAAATCTACAACAAATGAGTCTTATTAATACTACAAAAACAAACCACTTTTGAAAAAGTGAGTGAGTCTTATTAAGACTACAAAAACAAACCACTTTTTAAAAGTGATTTGTTTTTGTAGTCTTAATAAGACTCATTTGTTGTAGATTTTACGAAATATTTTCGTGTTTTTTCTAATTATTAACTGTATGGAGTTTAGTGTTTTTTTTTTTCAGAAATATTTCCTATCAGGCTCTTAGATTTTCCAGGGTTTCTTGCTTTACTTGCTTTTTACTTATCGGAATTTTCAAATGTTCCAAATTTTTTAGTAAGTTTTATTCTACATTTCTAGAAATTTTGTCGAGAATTATAGTAAATACAATTTTTTTTCTAGATATTTAAAACTTTTCCGCAGTTTTATTTTTAAATTTTTCTCTTCTTTAATAGTTGTAAATTTTTTTACAATTTTTTCTTTTAGACTTTTACATTTTTCTAGGATTTTGTTCATCTTATTGTATGTAAAATTTAACAGGTTATTTTTTCAAAGGTTATAATAGTTTTAATTCTAGATTCATCAAAATTTTTAATATTCTAGAATTTTTATCAATTTTTACTGTAGTTAAAAAAAAATATTTGAAAGTTCTCGAATTTGTTTAACAAATTTTTCTTATAAAATTTTTAGAAAATTTTTGTTTTACTGATTGGAGGGTGGATAGAGACCACCCACCCACGCTACATATACAATTGCTCCTCCATACTTTTAGTTTTTATTGCAACTTCCTTTCCAAAGAATTTTCATCGAGAATTCTAAAAATGTTTATAGGTTTAGCAAAGATTTTATTCAAGAGTTTCAAAAAGTCATTATTTATATTTATTTATAAAAATTTCTTCGTGGTTTCTATACAAGATTTTCTTCAACTTTTTCTATTAGAAAATTTTCTTTTAAATTTCTACAATTTTCTCAGATGATCCATACTTTAAGTTTTTCTTTTACATTGAGATTTCTAGAATTTTTCATATTCATATTTTTCTTTTGAAAATTCTAAAAGTGTATAGTAATTTCTTTTTCTTATCTAATAAATAAATAGATATTTCCAGAAGTTTTAGCAAAGATTTTATTCGAGAGTTCTAAATTTTTCAGAAAGTTCTTTCAAGATTTTGTTTAGCTTTAAAATTTATTAAGAAATTTTCTTCTAATTTTCTAGAACTTACTTAGAGGCTTCTAAATGTTTCAGGAATTTCTTTTTTGCATTTTCCTTTCCAAAGAATTTTGATCAAGGATTCTAGTTTTCCTTTCCTAGATTTCTAGAACTTATTTGGAGGATTCTAGAAGTTAACAGTAATTTCTTCTTCATAATTCCAAAATTTTTAGCAACGGTCTTATTCGGGAGTTCTAGATTTTTTAAAAATTTCGTTTCAATATTTTTAGAATTTTCAGTAATTTAGATTATCTTCAGGGCTCAAAAATTAAAAAAAAATCTTTTCCAGAATTTTACACTTTTTTTCAAGAGTTCAGAAATTTCAGCAATTTGTTTTGGATATAACAAAGCAATTTTTCGAGAGTTGTTTTTTAGAATGTTTTTGCGATACAAGAAAATTTCTTGTATCGTTATATCGAAATTATAGGAATTTCTTATCTAAATTGCGAAAAAAAAAATCAAGATTTTTAGTCCATCGACTTGTATTTGATGTTAGGAATCATTTCGTAAAAGAATTTTTTTAAACCGTCCTTGCTATGAAAAGTTATTGTAAAAATACTGAAAAACAATTGAAAATCGAATTTCTAATTTTTAGCATGTTTACTTCTCTTCGTTACTGGTAATTTATTAGCGAAAGAATTTTCGTAACTTCATTATTATTTAAAGAATTATAGCTAAAATAGTTTTAAAAAATAATAACGAATTTTTGATTTGAATTTGATGTGTAAAATTTAGGAAATTTCTAGTAAATTGCGAAGAACACAGAATAAAACACTTACTATGTTTTTAACCACTAAAATTTATTATAATATATAAATATATTACACTTTACGACTTAAGTTTCGACTTTTGACGGTCATTATCAAGTTTCATTTCATAATTTCATTATGATTAAATTGAAGACTTTTTAGAAAATTTGTTTTTTAAAAATCTAGACTCAGGAAATTTCTAGTAATTTCTTCTCCACATTTCAAGATTTTTTCAACTTTTCTTCTAAACCGCAAAGATTTTCTTTGAGGCTCTAGAATTTTTAGAATTTACTTCTAGAAATCTAGATTATTTTCTCGAGGGTTCAGGAAATTTCTAGCAATTTATTCTCCAGAGTTCAAGGTTTTTTTTAAAGTCGTCTTTTAAATTGCAAAGATTTTCCCTCGAGGCATTCTAGATTTTATTTCTAAAAGTTTAGAGTTTAGAAAATGGCTTCTTCCCCAAATTAGTTTTTTTTTCAACTTTTCTTATAAATTGCGAAGATTTTCTTTCAGTCTCTAAATGTTTTTTAATTTCCTCTTCTTTTCAAGAATTCAGATGAATTTCAGTAATTACTTCTCTAGAATTCAACATTTTGTTTCAACTAGAGGCTATAAAATTATTTAGAAAGTTCTTAATTGCGGAATTTTTCTTGGAAGGTCTAGAAAATTTTCCCCTACAAATCTTTTCTTATTTTCGAGAAAGTTTAAGGAATTTTCCGTAATTTCTCTTACCGATTTCAAGATATTTTTTCAATTGGTCTTCTAAATTTTTTAGAAAATTTTCATTTAGAAATCTAGACTTTTTTCCAAGGGTTCAGGAAATTTCCAGAAATTTCTCCTCCAGATTTCAAGGATATCTTCTTATCTTATAAGTTGCAAAGATTTTCTTGGAGGCTCTAGAACTTTTTAGAAAATTTGTTTGTAGAAATCTAGATTTTTCTTGAGGCCCTAGATTTTTTAGAATTTTTTTTCTAGAATCTAGACATACTTTTTCAAGAATTCAAGAAATTTCCACAAATTTCTTCTCTAGGTTTCAAGATTTATTAATTCTACCCGCTTTCTAAATTGTGAAGATTTTATTGGAAGCTCTAAAATTTTAATAATTTTTATGGATTACCACGTAGTAACGGTCGCAAGCATTTTCTTTATCAAAAATTTTACTTCTAACAATTTTCTTTTATTCAAATTTTGTATTTAAGGTTATTGCAAACCGCGAGGCGATCAATAATTAAAGTTAATATGTATATGTAGGGTGGGTGGGTGGCCTCTAACCCACCCTCCAATCAGAAAACATAAGCGAGAGTTTTAATTAAAAGTTGTAAAACGTAAATAAACTCAACATTTTTGCATTTTTGTAATAGACTTATTTAAACAAATTTTGAAATTTAAGTAATTTTGGAAAATAAAACAACTTTTCAAACAAAAGTTAAAGAAAATGAAAAACAGAAAAAAATTTTAAAGTTCTTAATTTAATTTTTTTTACAATATTTTGTTTATTGCTAATAAACTATAGGAACTAAATGAAATTTATATAACAATTAATTGTGAAGAATTCAAAATTGAGCTAATTATTAAGAATAACCTCATGGTTTTCGAGAAAAATATAGGGAAAGTATTATGATGGCCACATCACCATTTTTTGTTTTGTAGTCTTAGTAAGACTCATTGTTGTAGATTCACGAAATGTTTTCGTATTTTTAAATTTAGTATTACTAAATACTGAACACACAAAAGTAAACACTTGAAAAAGATGGCAGAGAGACCATCGAAACGTTGTGAATATAATTTACAAACCACGCGGAGTATAACCCAAAAAATTCAACAATTATTATTACATGTGAAAAAAGATTTTAGAGAATAATTCCAAATAATAGATCTTTAGAATCCATTACCAGAAATTTTTGGGGATATACTTAAATCAGAATGGCTACAATTAAAAAATCTACAGTTTTTGTTAAATCTGAGAAAAACATAACATTAATTTCAAATCATTCATCTTTAGAATCCAATAACTGAAATTCTTGTTTGCACTTTTCTCAAAGCGAACAGAAGATTTTGGAGAAAACTGTTGTAAATTCAACAATTATCGTTACATGTGAGAAAAGACATGCGAAATTAATTAATAAAATAATAGATTTTTAGATTCCACTAACAGAGTTTTTTGTAGTTAAACCTAAAACAAATTGGCACGATTAAATTCTTGTTCTAAAGATTCAATAGAAAACTAGTGAAATACAGTTAATTAATTATAACAGAATTATTATTTATTTGGTTGAAGTACATTTTTAAAATATTTAATACACATCGCAGGTTAACTCTCTTGGATTTTTTTTTTAGCAATTGTGCTACCTTGCTGTATAGATATTAATTTGAAACACTCTGTGCATAATATTCTAAGTGTTTCTGACTGCTGTTAATTTTAACAAATTAATTTGTTTATTTCCCGATTTCTGATAAATGTACCAAGCATTAGCAACCGATATATGATGATAGTTGATCTCATAGATCCACCTCCTTTTTGGCATTGTAATCATGTACAACATCGGGTTCCATTAATGGTTTCAGTAATAGCACATGTGTGTGCGCTGCATGAAGTTAGCATGGCAACTGCCCTTTTATTCATCCATTTCATAACTTTGAAGCCTCTGCGATTTGGTAAGTTAATAATAATACCTCGTCTGTATCTTTCTTTCGCTTCAGGTGGCAAATATTATTTATTTAATTTAATTGTTTTCCAGAAACTCTTCAGCTAATGTTAAACTTGTATAATAGCTCTCTGTAAACAATGTTTCCAATTCATTTAACAAAACGTTTGTCTTCTTATTGAAACGCCATTTTTCCAGCATAAATGTCTAAATTATTTATATAACCACCAGGAAAAAATTCGTCAATCACAATATTTCTGCCGGTTTTACTAACACTCTCAATTTGTTTGTTCGTCCAATACATTTTGAATTTTTCCCAGATGATTAAAATTACTACAATTCTTAAGAACAAGTAGGTACATTATTTTTTTTTTTTAGATTTTTAATTTTTAATTTTTTAATTATTATAAATATTCTACGGATTCTAAAGTATCTAAGTGTTCTGACTATACTAAGATTTTAACATTTTAAATCATATTTCAAAGGTTAAACAGGTTCTCTAAAAGTCTAAAAATTTGAAAATTATTCTAAAAATATTGTAAATAAATTAAAGCATAAATATTAAATATTTTCTCTAACTTAACTTGTATTATTTAAATGTTAAATAGCTTTTTTTTTTTAATAAATGTAAATCTTTAACAAGAAACAAAAAACGGACAAAAGGAATATTTGTTAATTTAATTAGACTCCTAAAAGATTCTAACAATCTAATGATTTAGATTTTTCATGGATACTAACAATTATAGCAATTCTAAAGACTTTTAAATTCTAAAGGGTCTAAAGATACGATTTTTAAGATGAGGAAGATTGTATTCTAAATACCATATGGATTCTAAAGTATTTATTTTAAAAATTGAACAATTCCTATGTTAAACTATTATAAGATATCATTTTTTTTCTTTAATAATTTTAAAATTTTGCCTAAGAAGCATAGTAGGGGAAGTTTATTTTGATTTTTTTATCGTTTCAAAATTCTAAAGATTTACAAGTATTCTGCGGTTAGATAGAATTACTTAATTTTTTTAAGATGCCACGATTTCAAAATTCTGTTTCAAAACTTACAAATGTTTTCGAGTCTAAAGTATTTATTTCAAATATTACTAATATTTTAAAGATTATAATTATTTTAGAAACCCTAAAAGCTCTTCATCTATGGTCTTTAAAATAATCCTAAATATGTTCTAAATTCCTATGTTAAAATATTATGGAATTCCTAATTCTTTTAATAATTTCAAAGCACAGTGAGGAATTTCTTTTAAGATTTTTTTATGATTTAAAAAATTCTAAAGATTTCAACTCTTTTGCGTTTTTTTAAGATGCTGCGATTTCAAAATTCTGATTTCAAATTAATTACAATTGTTCATGAGTCTCTAAAAACTTTAAAGACTTAGAATGGATTCTAAATATTAAAAATAACAAAGGAAGGTTTTTAAAATGTTTTAATTAAAGATTCTAAAAATATTCTAAAAATTTCAAAGATATAAAATTCTCAAAATGTTAATTTAATTTGGTCTCCTAAGATTTTACAAATGCTACAGATTCTAAGGTTTTGATTATTATAAAGATGATATAGATTTTCAATATTCTACCAATTCTAAAGTATCTAAAAAAATTGTAAAAATACTAAAATTTAGTACCTAAATATTCTAAAGATAATAAGGTTCTAGAATTCGAAAGTCTCTAAATATTTCAAAGATTACAAAGGTTCTCTAAAAGTTTAAAGATTTGAATTTGTTTTGATTGTAAGCATATAATAATAATACTTAATACTTTGTCTTTATAACTGAATTTATTTTATGCAGACAAAGTATTAAGTATTACTATTATATAACATGTATATCAATGTAGATTCCTCAGGAATTAACAATATTGTAAGAATTTTTAAGATTAAAGCTTAATAAATTTTTAAATAATTGTAAATCAAGCATCAAAATTCAGTAGAAATTATTATAAATTTTTAGAATTTCTAAAAATTTAATGATTTTAAAGATGAAAAAGTTTCCAGAGATTCTAACAACTCTAGCAATTCTGAAAATTTGAATTCTTAAAATACAAAAGGTTTAAAGTAAAGGGTAAAATTCTAATGATTTGAATTTTATAGACAAAAAACTCTAAGGATTTAAAATAATGCTAAAATTTGAATATTCTAGGGTTTCAAACTGTTGAAACATTTCTAAACTTTATCTAAAAAGGTAAGTAGGGAAACCTATTTTAATTTCTTTAAGATTTTAAGAATTCTAAAGATTCTAATGGTTTCTAAAGATTCTGAATTATTTAAAAATTCTTTAGATCCTAACATTTTAAAATACTAAATACCCTGAATATTTAACG
Organism: Ontholestes murinus; assembly: GCA_963969525.1. Classification (NCBI taxonomy): domain Eukaryota; kingdom Metazoa; phylum Arthropoda; class Insecta; order Coleoptera; family Staphylinidae; genus Ontholestes; species Ontholestes murinus. The sequence continues at coordinate 54,354,111 of OZ018397.1, forward strand.
ATTATAAATATTCCAGAATCTCTACAACCCTTGTTACCTTTTAAATCTATAATATTTTTAGAATTCAAAAAAAAATGTGAGTTTGTTCATTCTCGAAAATAGCTGCTCACATTTGTATATACTTCCAAATAGTGACATTTTTTTCTGAGCCAAAGATGCGAGATTAGAAAATTTGTGTTCTTCATCTCTTGTACAAGTTTTTCTTTCATATCCATAAAAACAAATACCTCATCTTTCAAATCATAATATCGTTTCAACATTTTTGCTTTACTTAACCAGCGCACTTCACAATAAAACGTCAGATCTTCAAATTCAAAAATGTTTTGAACTGACGGTGGTGATGTGCTCTTGATTTAATGAAATTTATGCATGAAACTACTGTTTTCATTACATGTGTAAATTTGATCGATTTTGCACACAAATTTTGTTGATGTAAAATGCAGCGAAATACCCTCAAATCTTCAGTGTCAATATTCCTACTACATAGTTCCAATTTAATTCTATTGGCAACTCTTAAATTAGAATCAACCATAGCTGGAGCACCATTAGTATAAATTCCACTTAGATTCTCCCATTTAAGCTCAAATTGATCGAAAACTGCCTTTACTTCGTCGAAAATGTTTTCTCCTCGTGTGGTATCCTTCATAGGTCGAAGAGCCAGCAATTCTTCCATGTAATTAAATTTGATATCAACACCGTGAATAAAAATAGCTAATTGTGCGGTATCGGTAGTATCTGTGCTCTCATCGAGAGCAATTGAAAATGCCTCAAACTTCTGTAATGCACGTAACTTTAGGTTTGATTTGATATCGTTGGCCATAAAGGTCATTTCAAGGTGAACTCTATATTTTCGAAGAAAACCTACAATTTCTATAATGAAGCCAAAATACGTTTGAATTAATTTGAATGCAAGTGAAACCCTATTATGAGAACTACTAAAATACTACCAATTAATAATATCAATGGATAGTGACTTTCCGTGCTACTTTCTTCTTTTACGTAATTTTCATTCTTGACGAAGCACATTATTTTCTTGAGAATTGATTTCTTTCAGATTGTATAAATCACGATGGCCACGACTTCTCCCCATTTATTGATATTAATAACGGTAATAAACGGCGGACCGTTTAGCATTTCTGCAGCGCCGAAACGAGGAGGGCTGGGCGCGTAATAAATACGGTAGGTACATGGAATTGTACTTTCGAATGTAACCTGAAATGTGGCCATAAGTCAAAATGCGCCTTTCGATATCGAAAATGCACGCGGATTATTTCACGTGTCCACATAGCGGAGCGCCATTAACGTCAACGAGAATTACGATTGATCGATGCTAATTGCTATGCGAATGTATTCATAAAAAAATATACCATATATCATAATATAATATTTATTATTGCGTAATAAATATCCTTTCTTCAGAAATATTAAATAAACTCTTAATATTTATTATTGCACTTTGAAGCTCATCCCATCTGGACCCAAATGGTCCAGATGATAGAGCGTTAGATTAGAAATAACTTAGTTATATTATATTCATCGTACAATTATTATGATTGAAATATAATATAAAGCTTACGATATATAAACTATATAGACTTGAGCCGGCATTGTGATATTTATCATCGGCCGGGCGAAAGGGGGTTATTATGCGTTCCGAAATGAAAAAAAAAAAAGAATGTGCAATCCAGTTCTCTTAATCGGTCCGATTTAGCAAACATAAACGCTCGCCAGTATTAATCAAACACAATAAATATTTTAGATTAGCCTTAATGAGTATGCACGGGGGACGATAACTCATATTTATGGACGTGGAACGTGATTAATTTTTTTTATGCAATGAATACGTAATTTTTTAATTAAAAGCCGAAAGCTCGTAAATCTGGCCGGTAACAATATTACGTGTTGAAGTGTGTGTTTAAAGTTCGGCTTTTTATCAGCGCCGATGTTTACCGGAGTGCGTAATTTAAGTTTTAATATGGAAATTTTATTGTGATTACTAAGTTCCAATGGAAATAATTGATTCGCGGTGATGATACGTTGTGTGTCATACGCAAGGACGTAAAAATATGGACTTGAAATGAAAACAAAAAATGGTGATGTGGCCATCATATTACTTTCCCTATATTTTCTCGAAAACTCTGAGGTTATTCTTAATTATTTGCTCAATTTTAAATTATTTATATTCACTTCTTATATAAATTTCTATTAGCTCCTATAGTTTATTATTAGTTTTTAAATAATTAAAATGAAAAACTCTTCAAAGTTATTTTTATTAAAAATATCAACAAGTTTAAGTGGAAATTCAATGCAATTATCATTTGGGCGGTCTGAAAAAATTATAAAAACACATGTGCGAATGTTGCTGCTTAAAAAAATCAAAAGTTTGCTTTTAGATCTTTTAAACATTTTACGTCAAATTAAAAAGACGTTAAGAAAATTGCAATCATATATTTGACAGTGTTAAAAAAATATAAGAAAAATTGCCATCGACTTGAAACTTTCTGAATATATTCATAATACATTTGGGAATGTTGCTGATTAAAAGAATCAAAAGTTTGATTTTAGATTTTTTAATAATTTTACGTCAAATGAAAGAGCAGTTAACAAAATTGCAATTATAATTTTGACGGTCTGAAAAAAATATATAAACAATTGCTATCGACTTGAAACTATCTAAATATATTCAAAATACATGTACAAAAGTTGCTGCCTAAAAAATCAAAGGTTTCTTTTGAAAGAGACGTTAAGAAAATTACAATCATAATTTTGATGGTTTGAAAAAAATATAAAAACAATTGCCATCGTTTTGAAATTTTCTAAATATATTCAGAATACATGTACAAATGTTGCTGCTTGAAAAAATCAAAAGTTGACTTTAGATTTTTAAATAATTTTAGGTCAAATGAAAGAAACGATGAAAAATTGCAATCGTAACTTTCACGGCCTGAAAAAGTATAAAAACAATTGCTACCGACTTGAAACTTTCTAAGTACATTCAAAATACATGTAGAAATGTTGATGCTTAAAAAGTCAAAAGTTTGGTTCTAGATTTTTCAAATTTTACGTCAATAGAAACCGACGTTAATAAAATTGCAATCATATATTTGACAGTCTGAAAAAAATATAAAAACAATTGCTATCGACTTGAAACTTTCTAAATATATTGAGACTATATGTAGGAATATTACTGCTTCAAAAATTCAAACGTTTGATTTTAGATTTTTTTAAATAACTTCACGTCAAATTAAAGAGACGTTAAAAAAATTACAATCATAATTTTGATGGTCTGAAAAAAAATATGAAAACAATTGTCATTGACTTGAAAATTTCTAAAAATATTCAGAATACATGTAGAAAGTTTCTGCTTAAAAAATTTAAAGTTTGATTTTATATTTTTTACAATAAGAAAAAAAATTAAAAATTTTTAAATTAAGAACAAAAAAATGTTTCAATAAAACTTTAACTTTACTTTAACTTTTTGTTTGTTTGAAAAGTTATGTCTTTCTTTTTCTTAAATTTCAAAATTTGTTTGAATAAACCTATTAAATTTTGCAATAATATTATGTTTATTTACGTTTTACAACTTTTAATTAAAACCCTCGCTTATGTTTTACTGATTTTAGGGTGGGTAAGAATTTTTTTAAATTTCTAAACGTATCTTTTTTTTAAATTTTACAGTTTCCAATAAAATCTTCACAATTTAGAAAGCGGGTTGAATTAAAAAATCTTGAAACCTAGAGAAGGAATTAGTGGAAATTTCTTGATTTCTTGAAAAAGTGAGTCTAGATTTTAGAACGAACATTCTCAAAAATCTAAGGCCTCAAAAAAGAGAAATTACTGAAAAATTCCTTAACCCTCAAGAAAAACCTAGATTTCTACAAACAAATTTTCTATAGCCTCCAAGAAAATTTTTGTAATTTAGAAGATAAGAAGATAACCTTGAAATCTGGAGGAGAAATCTGGAAATTTTGAACCCTTGAAAAAAAAGTCTAGATTTCTAAATTAAAATTTTCTAAAAATTCTACAGCCTCCTAGAAATTTAGAAGACCAGTTGAATAAATATAAGAGAAATTACTAAAAATTCTTTAAACTTTCTCTAAAATAAGAAAAGATTTCAAGGGGAACATTTTCTAAAAAATCTAGACCCTCTAAGAAAAATTCTGCAATTTAGAACTTTCTAAATAAGTTTATAGCCTCTAGTTGAAACAAAAAGTTAAATTCTAGAGAACCAATTACTAAAATTTACCTGAATTTTCGAAAAGCAGACGAAATAAAAAACATTTAGAGCCTGAAAAAAATCTTCGCAATTTATAAGAATAGTTAAAAAAAATAATTTTTTCTAAGAAGTTATTGGCCATTTTCTAAACTATAAACTTTTAGAAAAAAAATTCTAAAAAATACTGGGCATTCAAAGAAAATCTTTGCAATTTAAAAGACGACTCGAACTCTAGAGAATAAATTGCTAAAAATTTCCTGAACCCTCGAGAAAATAATCTAGATTTCTAGAAGAAAATTGTAAAAATTCTAGAGCCTCAAAGAAAATCTTTACGATTTAGAAGACGAGTTGAAAAAATCTTGAAATGTAGAGAAGAAATTACTAAAAATTTCTCTCTCAAATATAGTTTTTAAAAACAAATTTTCTAAAGCCTTCATTTAAATCTTCATAATTTACTAGAAATTTTCTAAATTTATAAACAATTTTTTTTTGGAAATTCTAAAAACACTGCAATTTAAAGGACTGCTTGAAAAAATCTTGATATCTGGAAGAGAAATGAATTAAAAGAGCCTAGATTTCTAGGAACAGATTTTCTAGAAAAATCTATAGCCTCCAATCTGAATAAAAGTTACTGGAAATTTCTGAACACTCGAAAAATGTCTAAAGTTCTGGAAAAAAACATTGCAATTTATACGACAATATTAAAATCTGGAAGAGAAATAACTGGAAACAGCCTCAAAGAAAATTCTATAAATACTAAAGCGAACTTTCTAAAAAAACTCCCGAATAAGACCTTTCCTAAAAATTCTGGAAATATCAAGAAGAAATGACTGTAAACTTTCAGAATCCTCCAAAAACGTTCTAGAAACCTATAAGGGAAACTTGTGAAAAATTCTAGAATCATCGATCAACATTCTTTGGAAAGGAAGATACAAAAAACTTTTAATATGGAGAAGAAATTCCTGAAACTTCTAGAAGCCTCTAAGTAAGTTCTAGAAATTTAGAAAAAATATTCCTAATAAATTATAAAATTAAACAAAATCTTGAAAGTACTTTCTGAAAAATCTAGAACTCTCGAATAAAATATTTGCTAAAAATCTAGAAATATCTATTTATTTATTTATTGGATAAGAAAACGAAATTACTGTAGACTTCTAGAATTCTCAAAAGGTCTGAAACTCGTTTTCTATACTGAAATAATATTGAATTCCATTTTATCTCCATAAAAAATAACTTGTTTACGTTTTAATAATTTTTTTAAGCTTATTATTTTGTTATTTTATACCTTTTGTCAATTTGTTTATAATAAAATTATTTTAGAAAAAATTACAATCAAAATATATCACTCGAAATTATTATTTATTTGAGTAATTTTTGAATCGACTGATTTTTTAAATACTTATAAACCAATTCCGGAAACAATTTCAATTTTTTTGAAGAAACTAATAAATCGGTTACTCAACGTAGTTTATTCCTGACCTATCACAATAATTACTATATTAACTTATTCTACTCGTAAACTAGATTAAAACGCGTTTTATTACATTGAGTCAGGATTACAACTGCTTGGAATTAGTTAAGGGTACGATATCGCACTCATTACCTACTTCAATGAACTGTCCATTCGAGTTTATTGAAGCTGATGACGTAATGGCATTTAATATCAAAACTAATAACGAGAGTTGATATCTCTAAACTGTCTACGGTTAACTATCATAACTGTCAACAGCCATCTGTCTACTATCATCTTTTTTTCTGTCTTCTGTATAGTGTCAAATGTCAACTGTCACCTGTCTACTGTCTTTTGTATAGAGTCATATATCAACTGTAAATTGTTTTATTTATGCTATCACCTGTTAATTGATAACCTTAACTGTCATCTTTCAAGAGTCACTTGTCATCTGTCAACTATTATTTATTTGCAGCCAACCATCATCTGTTATCTGCCAACTGTCATCTGTCAACTATCATCTATGTACTGTTCTTTATAGTGTCACTGTCTTCTGTATACATATGATATATATCAACTGTCAACTGTTTTCTTTATACTGTCACCTATCAATTAATAACGTCAACTCTCATCTGCCAAGAGTCATTAGTTAACTATCACATGTAATCTGTCAACTATTATTTGTTACATGCCAACTGTCGTCTGTTAAATATCAACTGTCATCTGCCAACTATTATCTGTCGACTATAATCTGTCGTCTGACAAATGTCTTCTGTATAATGTCATCTGTCAACTCTCATCTGTGTACTGTCTTCTGTATAGTGTCATATATTATCTGTCAATTATTTTCTATATATTGTTACCTGTCTTTTACATACTACCATCAATCCATTGTCATCGATCTACTCTAAACTGTCAACTGTCAAGTGGTTTTAAACTCTCAATAGTTAATTGCTAATTACAATCAACTGGCATCTGTCAACTGTCAATTGTCAACTGTTTTTCTTAGACAGTCATCTGTCTAATATTAACTACTTTTTGTATTCTGTCATCTGTCTACTCTACTATGTCAACTGTCATCTGTCATCTGTTACCATAAATAAATTTTAAACTTTCTTTAATTATCTGAAATATGTTTTTTTCTTTTTTCATATATTGTTTCTCAGATGTGCATGTTTTTTTTTTTTTATATTATCAATATTATCTTTTATATCATTTTGGCATTTAATATCAAAATAAATACTGGCATATTTTAACTATCATCTGACAACTGCCTTCTGTCAACGATAATTTGCCAACTGTAATTTGTCAACTCTCATTTTTCAACTAGTATCTGTCAACTATAATCTGTCGACTGTCATCTATCAACTATCATCTGTCTACTGTCTACATAGTGTCATATATCAACTGTCAATTTTTTTTCTGTATACTGTCACACGTCAATTAATTACTAACTTCTGCACACTGCCATCTATCCACTATCGCCTCCCTACTCTAAAATGTCAACTGTCATCTGTCAACATTTACTCAAGTGGTTTTAAAGTCTCAATAATTAATTGCTAATTATCAACAATCATCTATCAACTGTCAACCGTCAGCAGTCATCCGTCATCTATCGTCTGTCAACTGTCATATGTCATCTGTCAACTTTCAATTTGTAATTGTAATCAAGTTATCTTCCACCGTCGATATGTCAACTCTAAGTCAATAATTAAATATAATTTGTTAATTTTAAACTGTCAATTGTCAAATACCAGTTGTTATCTATCAATTCGCAACCATAGTCAGTTAATTATAAATTATTTTCTGTGAATTGTCAAATATCAATTGCTAACTATTTTGTTAACAGTCATATGAATAATAAAATGACAAGTAGTTGTCACCTAACCATTGTAAAATGTCTATCATCAACAGTTTTTTTATTCTCATCTGTACATTGTCAGTGTTTATCAATTCAATTATAATCTGTTATTTGACAATTTTTAATTGTTTTTTTTTAAATTATTAACATTTATCTGTTGATTATCAAGTATCTATTTGTTAATTTTCAATTTATATATATATATATATATATATATATATATATATATATATATATCAACTATTAACTATAATAACAATTGTCATTTATCAATTGTCAACTGTCAATTATGAATCATCAACAGTTTTTGATTCTCAGCTATTCATTATCAACTGTTATCAATTGTTAACAATTGATAGATGACAATTGTTCACATGACAACTGAAAATTAACAAATAGATAATTGAAAAACGACAAATAACTTTTAACAAATGACAATTGACAATTTACAGATGATAATTGAATTGATAACAGTTGACAATGAACAGATGAGAATCAAAAACTGTTGGTGATTCATAATTGACAGTTGACAATTTATAAATGAAAATTGTTACTATAGTTAATATTTGACATATGACAACTGAAAATTAAGAAATAGACAATCAACAGATAAATGTTAATAATTGTCAAATGACAGACGGTAATTGAATTGATAAACATTGACAATGAATAGATGATAATCAAAAACTGTTGATATTTAATTATAGACAGTTGACAATTGTCACTTTAGGTAAAGAGTGCGATTAGTTAATATAGATTTAATACATTATGTTAGATTAATACATTGATTTTAGTGGTACTTCGAAAAACCATACTTTTCGGAGATATAGTATAAATGGGCCATGCTGTAATATCATTTATTTATTTATTATTTTGACCATCCTACATATACAGGGTGAGTTTTTTTCGATGTTCTCTATAGGGATCTCGGAAACTATAAGAGATACAGAAACGGTTAAATGGGGAAAGAAGTGTAGATTTACGAGATATATTGATTTGAAAAAATTGACACTTTTTACTTTTTTCAAAATATCTAGTTACCCTTGACTTTTTTGAAAACTTTGAAAGTGGAATTTTATTCGTCTCGTAATTCTACACTTCTTTCCCTTTTCTCTATGTCTTATAGTTTCCGAGATCACCATAGAGAACATCTAAAGAAAAAACTCACAATTTATATTTATTATATTGAAAACTAAAATCTGATTAATTGGTGAAAATAATATACAAGATGAGTTTATTTTAAATGTTCACTATGGAGATCTAGGAAACTATAATAGATAGAAAAGCGATTAAATAAGTGTGTTATAGCAATTATTTTCCGAGATATGACTCAAACACACACTTTTTTAAAGGGAAACCATATGACCACATTCGATAGATTATTTTTTTCTCTTTAATACGATATCACATATGAAATAGTCATTTCTAAAAGATAAGTGAGTCATCAAAAATATGATAATTAGCCATGCAAGTTTTTATAATATTTAATTGTTTCTTGAAAATAATTTTTTAGTCGAGAAAACCTCACTTTTGCAATTAATTGGTCATTTTTTATCATTGCAAAGCCCATTTTTTAAAGAAATTGTTTATTTATTCTAATTTATTATAATTGTAATTGTTTTTTCCAAGTTAGTTAAATAGAATTGTTCTTAATTGTTACATTAACATAGCGTACTCTTGACCTACCACAACATACTACATCTTGACTTAGCGTACTCCTGACCTACGTTAATACACAATCTGTTGAGTTAGGTCAAGAGTACGCTAGGTAAATTTCCAATGTATTTGTCAAGTCAATTGAAATTTAATTTAAAAAAAACTGAAAAAAAAACAATAAAATAATTCTAAATTAAAAAAAAATTACTTAAAACAATTTCTAAAATTTTTAAAAGAAACAATTGAAATTTAACGAAACCTAAAATAAAATGAGATGATGAAAAAAAAACTGAAATAACCAGTGAAAAACGAAAAAAAGAGAATTTAAACAATTGAAATTTTACCAAAATTAAGAGAAAATTCTAAATTTTCTAAAAAAACGGTCGAAAATTTACTTAAAATTTTTTGAAAAACAATGTTTATCAATTCGTTCAATGAAGACTTACAAACATTACTTAAAATAATTGAAAATTTACGATTTACGTTGTTAATTAATTCTAAAAAAAGTTACAAAATTTACTTGAAATAATTCATAAATTACGAAAAAGAAAAATGAAAAAATTAGTTTTCAAAAAAAAAACATTTCAATACTTCAGAGAAATGAAGCTAATAAACTACTGGTTATTTATTAATTTAAAAAAATACTTGAAACAATTAAAACATATGAAAAATTGAAAAAAATTTAAATTTTGAAAAAAAAAACATTTGAATATTTTAGAAAAACAAAAGTGAAAATCCACAGGTTTTTAATTAATATTAGAAAAACATTACAAAATTTACTTGAAAATTGAAATTTTAACATTTTAGAAAAATGAAGCTTAAAATCCACTGGTTATTAATTTTTTTTAAAGTTGCAAAATATACTTGAAATTAATGAAAATTTACAAAAAAATTAAAAATTTGAATAAAAATTAAAATTTTCCAAAAAAATGCATTTGAAAATTTTAGAAAAACAAAAGTAAAAAACTACTGGTCATTAATTAATTTAAAGAATTGTTTTAAAATTTACTTGAAACAATTGCAAACTTGAAAATAATAAATTTAAATTGAAAAAAAAAAAATTTTAAGAAAACAAAATTAAAAAACTAAAAGCCCAATGGTTATTAATTAATTTAAGAAAAACCGTTAGAAAATTTACAATTTAAAATTTAAGGGGATACATTTTTTCAAAATTGAATTCTTTTTAAATTTGTATAAAAAAAAAACATTTGAATATTTTAGAAACACAAAACTGAAATATATTTGAATATTTACTCAAAAGAATTGAAATTTTACACGAGAAAAAATATATATTTATTTCACTTTAAACAAAAATTAAAAAAAAAAATAGATTTCTTGGGTAAATAAAAAAAAAAACAGGGCTGAAAGACCACCGGTCGATAGCCATGAAACGGAAGAAGAAGAATTTACTTCCTTCTGTGAATAAAGATGTTTAGTAGTAGTAAAAAAAACATTTCAAAATTTACTTGAAAGAATTGAAATTTTACGAAATAAAAAAAATAAAACAAAATTTCCTGCAAAAATGTATTAAAACATAATTGACATTTCACACGAAAAAACAGATGATATTTCACTTAAAACGGTTAAAATTTTAGAAAAAAAAAAAACTGAAAAAAATGCAATTGAAATCCAATTAAACATTTGTACATTTTCACAGAAAAATATTTCAAAATTCACCTAAAACAATTGAAATTTTACGAAGGATTAAAAGATTGCAGGAAAACATACATGAAAAGGCAAATAAAATAAATCAGTTGTTTTATATAAATATTATAAAATTTCCTAAGAAAAACATTGATTCTTTGGTACAAAATTTTATGTATGTTTTTTGTAATGTGTTTCTTGTGTGTACTTTATTAGAAAGAATACTAAAGATATAATAAATAAATAAATAAATTTAAAAATTTACTTGAAACAATAAAAATTTTAGAATACAGAAAACAATTAAAATCTAATGAAACAATGAAACAATTATAAGTTATCTAAATTTGTTTTTCAAAAATCATTTGAATTAATTGAAATTTTAGTGAAGATGTGATTAAAAATTGAAAAAACTAATTAAAATCTACAGTAAAAGAAAAACATTTGAAAATTTACTTGGAATTTTTACATGAAAAAAAAAAAAGATTTTTCTCTTAAAACAATTAAAATAAATTGCACAAGACAAATAACTGAGAAAAAATATAAATTAAAATTTGTGAAGAAAGGAAAGTAAAATTGAAATTTTATGAAAAAAACATTTCGAATTTTCTACTAAAGCATTTAATAATTTACTTATTATTATTGACATTTTACACGAAATAAATAATATTTCACTTAAAACATTTAAAATTTTAGATAAAAAAAATAATCTAATGAAACAGTTGTGAATTTAAAAAAAAACATTCACTTAATCTAAATTTAACTTTAACTTAGTGATGCATTTTGGTAGGTGGGTGGACACTATCCCACCCTCAAATTACTAAACTATTAAACAAAGTTTTCTACAAAATATTAATTGATTAGTTAAAAATTCATATTCACTTTTTAGACGTTAAAGTAAAAAACACTTTATAAATTTTCAAAAACACTTTATTGCATTAAACTCGCAACAATTGTTTCGCCACACTGTGGCTTCTTCAGGCGAAGAAATGGTATCCTTACAAGTTTGTGTGTGGTTTAAATAGTAATTAAGGAGGTGGGAAGGGGGATGGGGGATTTTTATTTTTAAAATTAAACATGTTGAGTAGTGGAGAGCGATTGATGTCGGTTTGGTCATTCAGTAGGAGGCCGGTATTTTTTCTTTTGTTTATTTCTAGGTTTTCTAATAAATTTAACTTCCTTCCTTTTTTTTTCTTCGTATTTTATTAATTTCAAAATACTCCACCAAGAAGAAAAAGGAAGGAAGTTAAATTTATTAGAAAACCTAGAAATAAACAAAAGAAAAAATACCGGCCTCCTACTGAATGACCAAACCGACATCAATCGCAATTTATAAAGTGTTTTTTACTTTAACGTCTAAAAAGTTTTCTACAAAACCTGCTTGATGTGAAAAAAAAAATATTTACACTTAAAATTTCATAATTGTATGCAGTTTCACTACAGAAAACCTTTATTATTATTCAAGTAATACAATAATATTCTCCCTTATATTAAGCTTCTGAATTAATTCAACTAATTCATTATTTCCATTGATTGTTGAAAAAATTACTTTGTGAAATATTAGTTAATAGTGTGTGATAAAATAGTGTATTTTTTTATTCTACCTAATTCGTCATTGTTTAATTCTTTTACAAAATTGTATTAGAGAAAACGAGAAAAAGGTATGGTGCCGTTGTCTACACTCGCACCATGTTTAAGGGGAAACCTGTGATCACTCTGCTACAAGCCAAATCGAAAGTCACAACTGTGAAACAAAAGATATCGATCCCTCGTCTAAATTTGTGTGCCGCACTGCTACTTGCCAAACTATTAACAAATGTTCACTCGTGTTTGAAACATAACTTTTATGCAACACACGCCTGGACAGACTCAACAAACACTATGTCCTGGATACATGGAAATAGCAGCAAATTAGACACATTTGTGGCAAACCGAGTGGCCAATATCTAACCCTTGTCAACCAACCTTTCCTGGCATCATGTACGAAGTCAAGACAACCCAGCTGATTTAGTCTCGAGAGGAATAGAACAAAAAAAAGATAAATAACAAGTTGTGGTGGCAAGGACCTGGATGGCAGGGAGAGGAGAGCAAATCCAAATTGTAATTTTCCAGAAATACTTTTTCAAATTACGAAAATTACATCCGAACGTCTAAAACTGTTCAGCACTTTTCTACATTTCTGGTATGCTTTTAAATTTCCATTACCTATTGCAAGTATTCTAGAATTCTTTACCAATTGTCCTTTCAAGCTTCTTAAAATTTTCCAAATTGCTAAAAGTTTTTCTATGGTTCTAAGTTCTTTTCTGTTCTTTTTTTTTAGTTTCTAGGTTGCAAATTGAGATAATTTTAGAATTTTCTACTAGCAATAATAATAATAACATTTTTCCAATTTTCTCAATTTATTTAAAATTTTCCAACAATTTTTGTTGAGAATTTTCATATTTACTACTACTAGAAAACTATTGTCCAAATTACATAGGTTCTAGCATTTTTCAGTTTGATAATCTTATCCAGAACTCCTCTTCTAAATTGCAGACATTTTATTTGAATGCCTAGAATTTTCCAAAATGTTTCAGCAATTCCCATTTATTTTTAAAATATGCGTGAATCTAGGAATTTCTCCAACTTTTCCAGAAATTTTATAGAAATTTATGTTCCAAATTGCTAATAATTTAGTATTTTATAGCTTTGTTCCAACTTTCTTCAATTTGCTAGAAATTTGTTTCCTATTGCGTAATTTCTTCTAGAATTTTTCTTCAACCTTTTAGAATTTTATAGTATATTCATTTACAACTTTCTTTAAAGACACATTCCAAATTCAGGGGAGTCTTAAAGTTTTACAATAATTTTTACAATTTCATAATTTTTACAAAAATTACAAACATTTTATTCGAATTTTTCAGCAGTATTTCCAGTTTTCTTAAAAATTTTCAAAATTTCTTCTTATGATACTAGAATTTACTAGCATTGTTTCTGGAATTTAATTTTCAAATTGTGAGTGTTTAAAAACTATTAACAAAAACAGAGTATTATAGAAACTGATAGAAAGTTGCTAATTATATTTCTAGAACTTTCTTTTCCAAATATTATTAAAACCATTGATTTAGCCAGCGTACATTAACCTAGCGTACTCTTGACCTACCACAACATACTATATCTTAACCTAGCGTACTCCTGGCCTACGTTAATGCACAATCTGTTGAGGTAGGTCAAGAGCACGCTAGGTCGAGATATAATATATTGTGGTAGGTCAAGAGTACGCTAGGTAAATTTCCAACCTGAAACCTAAAATAAAATGAGATTGTTCGAAAAAAAATAACTAAATTAACGAGTGAAAATACACAAGAAAACAAATCTAAATTTTCTAAAAAAAAACTTTAAACAATTGAAATTTTACGAAGAAAAAAATTAAAATTGAGAAAAAATTAATAAAATTTTCTAAAAAAAAACATAAATATTTTTTAAAAACAAAACTTTAAATCCACTGGTTGTAAATTATTAAAAAAAAAACTTTACAAAATAACCTTGAAACAATTGATAATAATAAATTAAAAAACCATGAATATTTTAGAAAAATAAATGAAAACACGCTGGTTTACGAAAAAAATTGAAAAAATTAATTTAAAAAAAAAACAAGTTTCAAAAAAAATATTTGAATATTTTAGCTAAACAAAACTGAAAAAAACACTGGTTATTAACTAATTTAGGAAAAAAAGTTACAAAATTTGCACCAAACTAAAGGAAATTTAAGAAATTAATGAAAAATTGAAAAAAATAAATAATATTTCCTAAAAAAATATTTTAGAAAAACAAAAGTGAAAAACCACTATTTATAATATGATTTTTAAAAAGCCAACATTTACATGAAGCAATTGAGAATTTACGGAAATAAATGAAAAATTGAAAAAAAGGATAAAATTTTCTCAAAAAACAATTGAATATCTTACAAAAACAAAACTGAACAGAGTTCACTAATTCATTGTTAAAAGAACACTACAAAATTTACTTAAAACCATTGAAAATTTATGAAGAAAAAATTGAAAAAGTAAGAATAAAATTCTAAAAAAAAACATTTTAATATTTTAGAAAAACAAATCTGAAAACCCACAATAATTTAAAAAAAAAGTTGCAAAATATACTTGAAACAAAAAAATTGAATAATTGAAAGAAAAATTAAAATTTTCCATAAAATCATTTGAATATTTTAGAAAAACAAAACTGTAAAACTACTAGTTATAATAATAGTTATTATAATAATAAAAATAATTTTAAAAAAACGATTAAAAATTTACGTAAAACAATTGAAAATTTGCGAAAAAAATTATCAAAATTGAAAAATAATTAAAATGTTCTAAAAAAAAACATTTTAATATTTTAGAAACACAAAACTAAAAAAACAGTGGTTATTAATTAATTTAAAAAAAACGTTAAAAAAAATTACTTTAACAATTTAAAATTTACAAAAAATAATGAAAAAAAAAATAATAATTTTCTAAAAAAAACATTTGAATATTTTAGAAAAACTAAACTAAAATACCACTGATTATTACTTAATTTTAAAAAAAGTAACAAAATTTACTTGATTTCTATAACCTCAAAAGTTTGGAAGAGAAATTTCAAATAAGTTAAACAAAATATGGAATTGAAATTCCTAGAATTTTTTAGAAATATGAAAGATTGCTAAAAAAAGAACATTCCTTAAGATATTCTTATAATCTAGTTAGAAATTAGGAAAGGAAACGTTCGAAATAAATTGCAATTCTAAGAGAACATGATTTTTTTTTTTTTCTAGAAAATCCTAAAATCTTGACAATCTAAAAAAAATACAAATTTTCAGAACCATAAAAAATTCTACTAATTTGGAAGAGAAATCTTGAAAAACAACAAAATTGAGAAAACTGAACGAAATAATTCTAGAATTGTGAATGAAAATTTGTTAAAAATTTCTAGAACCATTGATAAAAATCATTATTTATGAGAGAAAATGCTGGAAATTTTCTGAAAATTGGTTATAAACTTTCTAGAAAACACAAGAGATTTTTTTAAAAGAAAAAAAATTTCTGAAAAGTTTCCATCTATAAAAAATATAATAATGAGAGAAAATCCTGGAAACTTTCTGAAAACTGGTTGGAAACTTTCTAAAAAACTCAAAATCTTTTATTAGAAAAAATAAGATTGCTGAAAAGTTTTAAATTCTTTCAATTAGGAGGATGAAGTCCAAGAAAAATGTAATGCAAATTGCTGATTACATCTAAAATCTAAAAAATCAATTCTTTTCAATAAGTAATTAATTTTACTAATTCTTAAAGTCTCAGACATGTTAAAAAACTCTACAATTTTTGATTCCTTTAAAATTACAAACAATTTGTAATACGATTTCATACAACGTTAAGAAATTACAAAATTTTGAGTTCTCTTAAATTTCTAAATGATTTTTTTTATATACGAGTATCAGGAACATAGATAAACTAATTAATCTTCAAAAAATGTTTAACTTTTCATTACAAACTACGCGAGGAAAACGAAGTACTTTTGACTTTTTCAAAGTTTAAAATTACTATCTTTTTCTTGAATGATTTTCTCATTTACCTCTTGGTGAAACGTTGTGAAATAATAGTTACTTTCTGTACTTTTAAAAAACTATCCAATTTTGGACTGCTTCAAAATTTCAAATGAGTTTCATACAACGTTTACAAAACAAACTAATTTTGGTTCATTAAAAATTCCAAATAATTTCCTTTAAGAAATGGATCACTGTCTGTTTGTTTAAACTTCTAAACTATATAATTATAATTATTATAATTAAAATTGTAATGCTGTCTCACATAATAAAACAAAATCTTATTTTCTTCACATGTGTGTTCCAAAACTATTTACTATTTTGATTTTTTTGGCTTCAATAAGTTCATCCTGATCATTTTGACCTTCTAGAATATTTATATACCTGTGATGTTCCTAGGTTTTGCATTGTTAGTATCTTAATGAATTCTTTTCCTAAACCCTCCTAGTTTAGCTTTGACTTATCGAAGAAATAATTTTGGATTTGGATTCTATTAAAAATCTAAATAATTTCCTCTAACAAAGGAGGAATTTTTGGTTGGTTTCTCATACAAATTTTAGTAACCAATCAATGTTGGTATTCTTTCCAAATTCTAAATAATATCCTAAATGTAATGCACGCAATGATAAATCATAGAACAATTCTAATGATTGTGTTATATTTTATATTAGTAAAGTCGTAACAGGAAAAATTACAATAAATTCCAAAATTTAAATTTCGGAAGAACAAGACGACGATTTGAATTTATTTAATTGGGTTCAGGGAACTAACAAAACAAAACTTATAAAGAAGATCTCTAGAAGTTCAAATGATGAAGGAAAGGGTGCTGAAGCTAATCCTAATAATCTTCATTTTATTATATCAAGAAACAGAATTACCAAGAAAGTCAAATTCTATATAACCTAACCTAACCTAATCTAACGCAATCGGTCAGGTTAGATAAGGAATAATATGGTTAGGATAGTTTTCCTATTGTACCTCAGTTTAGTGAATATTAAATTGACCTAGGTTAGGTTTGATTCGGCGAAGATAAGCTAGATTAATTTATATAACCATTATCTAACTTTACCTAATCTAATAAAACCTGTCGTGGTCAGGTTAGATTAAGCAATTGAAAATATACGAAAAAAATTGAAAAATATTTTCTTTATATAAAAAGAACAGGTTTACTCAAAACAATTGAAATTTCACACAATTAAAATCTACAATTGAACTGTCATTTTTTTTTCGATTTTAAATGTTTTATGCGAATAAAAACGATTAAAATTTAAGAGATAATAACTACAAAAATAATTAAAATTTAATGAAACAGTAAAAAATATTTCATTTCAAAATTTACTTGAAACAATTGAAATTTTACATGAAAAAAATGTAGCTATTTCTAATTTATTACTTAAAACAATTGTAACTTAAGAAAAAAACTGAACAGGTTTACAACAATATTCTCCCTTATCTTAAGCTTTTAAATTAATTCAACTAATTCATTATTTTCATTGATTGTTGAGAAAATTACTTTGTGAAACATTAGTTAATAGTGTGTGATAAAAAAAAGTGTATTTATTATTCTACCTAATTCGTTATTGTTTAATTAAATTTTTAAATGTATTAGAGAAAACGAGTTTAAACAAAGCTCAACAATTAATAATTAGGTTCTCGTCTGGCCTAGTTTATTAAGTGCTCACCAGTCGGAGAACCTAATGAAAACCGCTAATCATTTGTTAAACAAAAACCATTTAACTTTAATTTGACATCAATCACGTCCGGGGCCGGCGAGATTTGATAAACACGAAAATTACACGTCACTTTATAAAGCAATGACGGCGATGTATAATTTCGTGCTATAATATATCACGGGCAATGTCAATAATATGTAATTAATTACGAAATGATATATTGGGCCTTCGGAGCCGATCCGTTTTCAAGAATCATCGGGCGAAATTATTTCGTCGATATTTCAAACTTAATAAGACACATTGAATACGCCAGGTCATTAACCATCGTCCGTTTTATTTTATTTTTTTCATCTACTCCTTCTTCGTGTTTGTTGTTTGCGTTACATCACGTCGCTTCCATGAGGAAAAACTAAATCGAACATTTGCTTACTGTAATGTCAATACTAATTATTAAAATTTATCTCTCTATCTCTTTCTCTCTTTAGTTATAAAATTATACGGCAGAATCCGTGATGTCGCGGGTAAACGAACTTTTGATAAATTAGCATAAAATATTACCTTTTTCCTATCTACAGAGATCTCCCTCAATACTATCTCTCTTAATATACACATTCCGTATATTAAGAGAGATACACGTGAAGGCTTGGTCTATTAAAGAGACGATTTGTATGCACAATAGTATAAAACACCCACACTGTCACAAGAAACTATAACATAACACATACAAATGGGTATTACGGCCGTTGGTACGAGACGATAAAACATAAAACAAGGTCCAAAACGAAAGAAATGAAACGGCCACGACAATGAGGCTATAAAGGATATTACTTTATATTTGCAAGTAACCATAAAATTGTCATTATTGTAGATTAGGTTCTAATTTTAAAAAAATCATCTAACTTCTATAACATATTATCTACATTCTATTTTTATTAAATACAGATGAGATCACATTATCGAAAGAAGCTTTGATATTCTGTAGAAACATTTGTCATTTGTCATTTGTGACTTATCATTTGTCATTTGTCAGTAAAGGGCAAATGATAGAAGTCTAACAGCGAAATACAGACAATTAAGCAATTGACAATAGAGACAGAGAGCAGCAGGTAAAAAAATATTTAATACTCTTAAGACAGAAAACGCAAGGTAGAAAACAGAAAATTAAAATTAAAAACAGAGTATTATAGATTAAAGGCTTGAAACAGAAGACTCTCTATCGGAGACTGAAAAACAGAAACGAGAAAGTAGAAAATTGAAGACATCAGACTGAAGCTTAAGGATAGTAGAAAGCAAAAGTTGGAAGGCTTTAAACTAAAGATTGAAAAACAATGTCGGTAATAGATAATTAATAAGAATTAATAAAAGGAGGTAGAGGAGACCAAAAGATAAAACACGAAGAACAGTCTACAGTGTGTGTTTGTTTGGAATGAAGGAATTGGAGGGTGGGATAGTGCACACCCACCCACCCTACATATACATTGAAACTTTCATCACTGACACTTTTTTCGTTTAAAAAAAAAACAACAGCAAACTCTCGTTGATGATGTTGTGATTAGAGAGTGCGATAGTGGCCACCCATCCACCCTACATATATTATTAAAACTTAAAATAAAACACTGTGTTTAATTCCTGAAAAACTTTAACCATAAAGCTGTTGTTTCTTTGGAAACGAAAACAGTGTCAGTGATGAAAGTTTCAATGTATATGTAGGATGGGTGGGTGTCCGCTATCGCACCCTCCAATCACAACGTCATCAACGAGAGTTTGCTTTTGTAAATAAACAACCCACGCAGAGTTGTTTAATTTATAATTATTAATAATTTATGCATAATTTTATAATGACTTGTAATTGTGTGCAATAACTATTAAAAAAGTAGTGTTGATGGTAAAGAGATTGGAGGTTGGGATAGAGGCCACCCACCCACCCTACATATTTATTAAAACTTCAATTACAAATAGTGTTTTAAGTTTGCAAAATATGAAAAACAAAAATTGTGAATAATTTTAAAAAATAAATAAAAAAACAATGTTTGACTTAAAGTTTAAATAAATGTGTAGGTCGGGTGGGTGGCCACTATCACACCCTCCAATCACAACGTCATTAACAAAAGTTTGCAGTTATAAATAGTTCGAATTGCGCGAGATCAAATAATTAATTTTTTCATTCAAATTTTATTCTCTAAACAGAAATCGTTTGATTGTAGCGCACTTCGGACTTACTTCAATAATTTATGCGTGTACGTATCGTAGTAGTTGTTAATAATTTATACATAACCTTGGTACACACTTATTATATATTATTATACTTTATTATAAAATGTAAATGTAAATGCAGGGTAGTAGTAGTATTTTGCTATCGACCAAGTGGTCCTTCTACCGTGTGATTTTGTGTATAAGTGTGGGTGTAAATGAACAAGCACACTTTAAAGGATCGCCCCCGTCACCCTAAAGCACCATAAATTATATCCCAATGGTGAATGGTACCGGTCACCCATCCAACTGCTGACCCGAACTAACGTTGCTGCATGTTAGTTCTGGGCCGCAATCAATTACGCCACCACAGGAGTGTTTTGCAGAGTATTTTTTAATGATTTGTAATTTCGTGCGATAATTATTTTAAAAATAGTTTCGATGGTAAATCGATTGAAGGGTGGGATAGAGGCCACCCATCCTTCCTACATATTTATTAAAACTCCAGTTACAAACAGTGTTTTAAGTGTGCAAGAATTGAAAATCAAAAATTGTGATTAATTTTAATAAATAATTAAATACTTAAAGTTTAAATCCATCAAGAATATTTTAGAATCTATTGACAAACAGTGAGGTTACAAATGTTTACTAAAACAATTGATGCACGTCACCTTAAAAAAAGCATTGATCAAAGGACAGAAATAATAAAAACAGTATTCATTTGCCATTTGTCATCAAATATTATGCCATATCTAATCTGTTTCTGTCATTGCAAAACTCTTCGTATTTTGTCATTATAATTTTTAAAACCTGTTGACAAACAATGTGGTTAGCAAAGATTACTAAAACAATTTACGGACGACATTTAAAAAAAAAGTATTGGTCAAACGACAGAAAAAATATAACTACATTATTAATAGAAAACAAATTTCAATAGGCAAACATTCTTTGTCATTTATCATTTAGTCTCAAATTTATGTCATATCTAATCTGTTTCTGTCATTTCTCATCTCTCCTTTGTTATTTCATATTTGTCATTTGTCCTCAAATATTATGTTATATCTACTCAGTGTCTGTCATTTATAATCCCTTTGTTATTTCTCAATTGTCATTTGTCAAAAATACAAATTTCAACAGACAAAATTTTATATGTCGCTTTTCTTCTTGCTTCTATAATCTGAAGAAAAATTAAAAAAGACTCGAAACGTAGGATTTGAAAAACAAATATTTAACATTCTTAAATATATTTCTATGGAAGTTGTGAACTGAATGGAGAACTGCCAATTAGCATATTTTATCTGTCGTCTGTTAGATATTAAATATTATCTCTAAACTGTGTTTATTCTACTATCGATAATCTATCATCTATCATCTATCATCTATCATCTATCATCTATCATCTATCATCTATCATCTATCATCTATCATCTATCATCTGTCATCTGTCATCTGTCATCTATCATCTATCATCTATCATCTATCATCTATTGCCCATCATATATCATCTATAATCTAATCTATCGTGTATCATGTAGCATCTACCATATATCATCTATCATATTTTATCTATCGTTAATAATCTATCATATATCTTGTTACCTGTTATATATAATCTGTTTTTATCATTTGTCATCTATTTTTCTTTATTTCAATTTGAAATTGTGATTTTTAAAATTTTTATTTTTCCGAAACAAAAATGTACACATAAAAAAAAGGGTGAATAGCAACTATTACTTATTATTATCAACCGTCACGTATGATCTAGTTACTGTCATTTGTCATCTGGCATCCATCTACCTATGTGTTTCTTTAGATTTTAGATAGCAGTATTTCAGATTTCCAGTTTTTCTAAAAAAAAAATATAGACATGAAAAATTGATCTTCTAAACACTGTCGTCAATGATCTCATGTCTGTTTTCTATCATCTGCTATTTATTATCTGACATCTATGACTAGTATCTGACCATCATCCATCATCTGTCATCTATCATCTATCATCTATCATCTATCATCTATCATCTATCATCTATCATCTATCATCTATCATCTATCATCTATCATTTATCATCTATCATCTATCATCTATCATCTATCATCTGTCATCTGTCATCTATCATCTATCATCTGTCATCTATCATCTATCATCTATCATCTATGCGCAAATGACTTAAACTGTCGACGCGCCCTATAAAACCCCCCTGATCTATCAACTATCATCTTACACCTATCATCTGAAGATATATCTTGAGAAGAGGATATGAAACTTTTCTAAATTATCTAAATTTCTAAATAAAATTTAAAAGTATCAATCTGTCCTCTAACATGTATGATCTATCATCTGAATTGACATCATTTATCTATTATTTGTAATCTGTTATGTTATCATCTGTCATCTGTCATCTGATATTTACAATCTTTCATATATTCAAATTTGACTTTTTATTAACTTAAAAAAAATAATCTAGTCGACGTTATTTTTTGGATTTTTTTATAATATCTATCACCTTCTATGTGTTGTTGATGATGTATGATCTGTAATCTATCATCTGTCATTTGCCATTTAATAATTAAACAAACATGGTGTGTGGGTATTTAAAACTGTCATAAATTTTCCATAATTTGTTATGTGTTAACTGCCGTCATCTGTCATCTGGTTGGTCTTGGTTCGGGTTGTGTAAAAATCAGAAATTCGTACTTCAATTGTTTTTTTTCGTTTTATTGTGATAACTTTCTACGATCGAATTTATCCGGAATATGTAAAAAACAAAAATTCCAACTTCAATTGTTTTTTTTTTTTTTCATTTTTTTGCGATAACTTTTAAAATCATGTTCGGATTTGAAAAATTCCCACAGCAATGAGTTTCTACGATTGAATTTATTCAAATTGTGTAAAAATCAGAAATTCGTACTTCAATTGTTTTTTCGTTTTATTGTGATAACTTTTGAAATAATGGTTGTATTCGAAAAATTTCGGCGGGTATAAGTTTCTACGATCGAATTTATTCGAATTACGTAAAAAACAAAAATTCGAATTTCAATTGTTTTTTCATTTTATTGTTATAACTTTTGAAATAATGTTCGGATTTGAAAAATTCCAACAGCGATGAGTTTATACGATTGAATCTATTAAGATTGTGTAAAAATCAGCAATTCGCACTTCAATTGTTTTTTCATTTTATTGCGATAACTTTAAAAAAAAATGTTCGGATTTGAAAAATTCCAGCAGCAATGAATTTCTACGATTGAATTTATTCGAATTACGTAAAAAACAAAAATTCGTACTTCAATTGTTTTTTTCATTTTTTCGCGATAACTTTTGAATTGATGATCGGATTTGAAAAATTCCTGCAGGAATGAGTTTCTACGATTGAATCTATTCAGACTGTGTAAAAATCAGAAATTCGTACTTCAATTGTTTTTTCGTTTAATTGCGATAACTTTTGAAATAATGTTCGGATTTGAAAAATTCTAACGCGAATAAGTTTCTACGATTGAATTGATTTAGATTATGTAAAAAACAAAAATTTTTTATTTTTTTACAATAAATTTCAGAAATATTTCGTGTAGTGATGTGGTTAGTTAAATAAACCAACAACTATTATTCAGTTGCCTTTGACGTATACACAAAGATCAGATGATCGGTCTCTTAGTTGCTTCACATGTACAAATCTAATATATTACAATCCCGTTCACATTTAAATCATCGCCGATTATTTCTAAAAAACTGTTCCTATTTTTCACTGAAAAGAAGAGAAATGCCGAAACACCGTATACGGAGATTCCGACGGCGACCATTTTTTATTTTTTTTTATATACATTATTAATTCTCCATAATATTTATTGTGAAACTAGGAAATATTACACGTGAAAAAAAAAGAACGTGATAAATATTATATATAAAAAATAACGGCAAGAACTAACAGCATCTCCGCTTGTACAACTGGAATATAAAACACGTTCCGTTGGAAAAACAGTCAGTGGTCATCTGAGAAAAACATAAGCCCATAAATCTACCGCACAAACGGCCACATCAAAATTCTAAAAGTAAATTCAAGTGTATATCGACAGCGATTTTTTTTTTTCTTTTTTTGATGGGAGTCACGTGAAACGAAAAAATCCGCAGAGATTTAAAAACCCGCTCGGAAGCAACAACGGCAGCTGAAACAGAAAAGAAGAGAAGAAGAAAAAAAAGACGATGCGCGGAAACGTGCAGAAAATACTCGACCGCGAGCTCATGAAAATATTCATTGAAATCGTTATTTATTTCTTCGGTTATTATTATCGTAAATATTCATTTATTTTATTTTCAAGAGTATACGGATGGTAAAAATGTTTTCGAAACTAAAAAAAACAAAATAAAGCAGTAAAGAGGAAAATAAAAAATTATAGAAATTTTGATTTAAAAAAAATAGTTAATAAACTTGAAATAAAATACTAACACTTTCTTCACTAATGGCTGACCATAGTATTATTCTGTCCTTTTGCCTTCAGTTGAGTTATACTGGTGAGATCTAAGTAGAGTGAAACCGGTCTATGTGTGTTGTTGATAATTATATTCTATCTATCATATTGTTTCTATGTAAAATTGTATTGAAATACTTTCTTCACAAATTGATTTATTGATTCATTTATTATAAGGGTGTTCAAGAAGGATTTCCTCTACTCTTATCAAAAAACTAAAATTGTTGAGCTTAAAGAAAACGCTGACTAATAAATCCATCAAAACAAAATGAATAATTCAGCCGGAGCAACAAGTGTGAAAATGGCTATGCAATCAAACGGTACACCACTTAACCATCGAGAAATAACACAATGCAGGTGGTTATTACCACCTGTAAAGGGCCGGGACGAGACGATGATGGCGATGGCGATGGTGATGGTGATGGCGGGCGGTTCTCGCTAATCCGAGATGAATCGCGGCCGTGCCGCGATGAAGTCGTAAAGTGTCGCATTCGGATTACGTCGGATTATTCGCGTTTTTTTTTCCTTCTCTCTCTCTCTCTCTTGTCCACCGCCGAAGAATCCATAATACATAAGCGGCGTATGTAAACAGCCGTTCGTGAATCAATTATTTAACGAGCCCCGACGGCGGTTCACACGGCTTAATTAGAGATGAATTATGTAAAAGGCTGTTTTGTGTATCGGTGCGCTTATGCACGGCCGAGATAAGATTGTCTTGAAGAAGAAGAAGAAGAAGAAAAAAATCCGTCAGCTTTATTAATTATGACATTATTTATACACACTGGTATCTATCGTCGATGTAATAAATTAGGCGAATTAATTCAGTTCCCGGTGTGATCAATTAATGAGGCTAGTTTACACCTGTAAGAAAATAAAAATACTAAATGTGATAACAATGTCAATATTATCATTCTATATATTAATTAGGTATTTAAATACACAAGGTGTCTCAAAAGAAAGTTTATATTTACGATTCCGAGAGGCGCAGGGTTCGTGTTAATAGGTAGTCTAGCTCTTAAGAATTACGTTGGCATGGAGCGTTTGTCTGGAGCGGACCGCTCGTTGTGCGTGTGAGTGTTTTACAAAAAATATGATTCGACGACTGTAACAGAAGTTTTCGACTCTTAAATAAGACCCTTATGCATCGCACAACAAGTTTATTTTATTTATTTCTTGATACCTATGTATTTTGTATGATTTTAATTATGATTTCCCAGACAGATTAGAATTTGTATCTCTGTGTGTGTAGGCTTAGAAAATGCATGCAGCGATTTGTTAATGAAAGCCATCAACACACACATGCTGCCGCCGCCATTGAATGCATTCAGCTTGCAATTCGATATAATTACCGCAAAGCCACCTGCTTACAAATTACATATCGCCGATTGATTTAGGTGAACTGCTAACGTATGCCATTATGATGGTGTAATTAAATTGTGCGTGGGGGCGTTAGTTAGCATAATTTATTAACCGCGTTGCTATTCATAACACGTAATTAATACCGGAAATTATTACTTACAACAGATATATGCGATATTTAAGATTAAATTTGATTATAATTTTTTTTTTAAATCTTAACCCGTCGTGAAACATTTGAAAAAATTGTGAAACAACACCAAGAGTTTAATTAACCTTTAATTCCATTACCTTAGCTTGTCAATGAGATATTGTGTGCACTAAGATTCATTATGTTTGTGTTTAAAACATAGTGAAGTGTAAAAATGGATTATCATGTAATAACGGTCGCAACCATTCTCTTCATTATAATATGCAGTGTAATTTTCTTCAATTTTAAACGAAATATCCATCATTAGTACCCTGCTAGGTAAATCCATAAATTTAAATTTCTTCATCATCTTTTGAATCATACTTGACGCATTCTAAATTTGAAAAAAAAAAAAATATTTGTAATCAAATTAGTTGACGAATAATGCACTAATAATCTCACACTTTTATTATTTATTATTTCTTTATCAATGGATTCGTCAAATTTGTAATCGTTTATATATAGATTGATCAATTTTGATTTATTTTTAACGGCTTATATTTATTTGGTGTATTTTTGGGTACTACACTCACAGTCCCTGTAGCGCAGGGGATAGCGCGTTGGACTTCTAATCCAAAGGTCGCGGGTTCGATTCCCGCCAGGGATGCATGATTTGTGGTTGTGCAAATATGCTTTTTATATATTCAAAATGAATTAAAATCACGTTATCGATAATGTTGGTGGAAATTAAACCGCAATTAATCATCCATAACGAAGGTTGTTTGGTTGTATTATCCGTAAGTTTTATTCTGGTATTCTGCTATAATCATCACATCCTGTTATAAATACTGTTTTACAAATAAAATTTATTGTTTTGTTTTGTTTGTGTATTTACTTCGTATAAAAAGTTAACTGGCGTTTTTATCAGTTCAAACTGATTTTTCTAAATTATTATTTTTCTTTCATTAAACTTTAACAATAACTTTAATAGTACTGTTACAGAATCTACATTATTATATAGGGTGGGTAGGTGACCTGTATCCCACCCTCAAATGATTAATACATAATCACAAGTTACATTGAATACCTACGTAATCGAAAGAAGTGTTAAATTATATTAATTACCTTAATATTTCTTTTAAAAATTTTCTGAAAACCCTTGGTTATGTTTTAATAATTGGAGGGTGGGATAGTGGCCACCCACACACCCTACATATACATTGAAACTTAAGCTACAGCAGTTTCTAGTTTCTTCAAATTTCAGCAGTAATTCTGTCGATGGTTTTAAGTAACCAAATGACTTACTACGGTAAATACTGTGTTCACTGCACTCTTGATGAAACGAAAATAAAATATTATCTGATTTTGAAATAAGACACTTGTTTGGTTTAATATTGGTATATTCAGTTTCCTGACACGTGTTTCGGTCAATGACGACCATTCTAAAAGGAATTACAAAATTAACTTAATATGAAACCAAACAAGTGTCTTATTTCTAAATCAGATAATATTCTATTCTGAAGATTTAGTAAGCTGTGAATGAGTTTTTAAAGTTATTTTAAGACTGCAAGGATTGATTGAAAAATTATATAAAGTTACAAACGAAAAGAACATAACGATTCTTGAGACTAAATATTCAGAACAAATTTCTTGGATTTCCACAATTTTGAAAATTTCATAAATTGCGAAAATTCTAAAACTTTATTTAATTTCAAATATTTGTAAATGTTTCTTTTTCAATTTATAAAATCTGAAAAAAATTAACAATTCTGAAGATTCTAAGTTTCTTTAAAATTAAAAAACTACTTTTGATTTTACAGATCTAAAAAATTTTAACTTATAACTTTTTGTCTTTTAATACTAATTTTAATCCTAAACATTCTATAATTTTAATAATCCCTCAAAATTTTAAAATTCGCCAACTAAAAAAAATCTTAAAATTCTGAAGATTTGTCAGATTGTTTAGTTTTATTTCTTGATTGTTGAAGTTGATGTTATTATGTAGGGTGGGTGGGTGTCCACAATCACCCTCTCCAATTATCTTGAGTTACATTTAATACCCACTTAACCAAACAGATTTGAATTATTTGAGTTATATAAATATTTACCCATCTAAAATATTTCAAGACGGGATAGTGGCCACCAACTCAACTCATCTCTTATCTTTTAAGCTCATTAAACTTTAACAGTATTATTACCGATGGTTCGCGGGAAACTAAACCAGTGACAGTGATTAAAGTTGACTTTATTATGTGGGGTGTATGGGTGGCCTTTATCCCACCCTCCAATTAATATTACATACTCATGAGTTACAATGAATATTTACTTAAACACAAACAGGTTTACACTACTATAATTACTTAATTATATTCTCTCTTCTATAATTTCATTTAAGTTAAATCCCCTAATCTATAATAATTATTGTAGGGTAATATTGTGGCCACCCATCCACCTTACATATAAATATAAATTTAAAGACAACCTACAAACTAAGGGTTGTTTATAGAAAGGCACTTGATTGGTTTCACAATTTTTACGATTTATTCCGACTAGTTTCGATTGTTACATCATTATCCAGGAATGGTCAATTCCTAGATAATGATGTAACAATCGAAACTAGTCGGAATAAATCGTAAAAATTGTGGTACGTTTTACTATAACAGTAATGCTGCTGAGTTTTTTTTAAAAATTATAAACTGGCGATAAATGATTTTTTTATTATGTAGGGTGGGTGGGTAGCCTCTATCGCTGCCTGCAATAATTAGTACATAATCACAAGTGACAATGAAGGGTTAAATTAAATTAGTTAACTTAATATTACTCCTAAAATTTATTTTCGGGTAACCCTTGGTTATGTTTTAATAATTGTAGGGTGGGATAGTGATCACTCACCTACATATGCATTGGAACTTAAGCTATAACTCTGTTTCTAGTTTCTCCAAATTTTAACAGAAATTCTGTCTATTTAAGAAACAAATGATTAAAGTTTCTGTTAATATGTAGGCTGGGTGGGTGTCCACTATCACACCCTCAAACTATTAGTACATATTCATAGATTACACCCACTTAATTAAACAGATCTGAAATATATGAGTTACATTAATATTTACACCAAAACAAAAAAAAATATATTAGAGAAACCTTTGATCACCCACCCACTCTACATAATTAAGTACACTTTAATCACTGTCACTCGTTTAGTTTCCTAAGAACCTTCAGTAAATAATACTGTTAAAGTTTAATAAGCTTAAAATTGAGAGTTGTTGGAGAAATTTAATATTTAAAGATGCTCGTTTTTTTTACCTTTAATTGTAGTTTAAAGTACCTTTTGCCTTATAAGCTACACATAAAAAATTATGAAAAGTCAAATACTGAACTATTTTGAAACAAATGGCCATTTTAGTAAAAGTCAATTTGGTTTCAGAATTCTTCGGATACTTTGGATAGTATCCTTACTCTCAATGAACTGATCGCATGACCTACTTATATAAAAATTGAAAGCGTACAACTTTACAGATACTAGTGTTAATCTTATAAAATCTTATCTAGGTAATAGATACCAATGAAGTACTTTCGAAATCTGAAAAGATAAAATATGGGGTTCCACAAGGTTCCATTCTGGGGTCTTTACTGTTTCTAATTTTTATAAACAACCTTCCTTCTCATAAAACTTATGCCAATTCCTACTATTTATTTTGGAACAAAAACATGAGAGACCAAAATTATTTAGAATTAAAAATACTAGTCAGACAATTTTTCTTCTTCAGAATCTTTTTTTAAGGAACGAAAATAAAGAACTAAAGTTAAAATTTTACGAACATCACATTTTCCATGATTTAACGCAAAAGTTTACAATTTGAACTGTCATGTTTGACGTCAGTGGCCTCTATCCCACCCTTTATTTATTAATACATAATGACAATTTACGTTTAATACCTACTTAATTTTTAAAGAAGTGTTAAATGACATTTGTTACCTTAATATTGCTTCTAATAAATTTCAGAAAACCCTTGATTATATTTTAATAATTGTAGGATGGGATAATAAACACCCACCCACCCTGTATATAAAATGAAACTTAAGCTGCAACTTTATTTTTAGTTTCTTTAAAAGATTCTTTTAAACGGAAACGCGGTCGATGTTTTTAGAAAACCAAATGAGTGATTTTTATAGGTTACACTAAAAACCCACTTAACCAAACAGATTTTAATTATATGAGCTAAATGATTATTTACTCCAATAAATTTTGATCATACTCTAACCCTACATATAAATTTGAACTTAAATATCAACTCTATAATTTAATTAAACTTGAACAGTATTATTACTGACGGTTTAGAGGAAACTAAACAAGTGATTAAAGTTTACTTTATTATGTGTTATATATTTTTAAGTAATTTCTTCTTCGTGTTTCGAAAGATCTAAAAAATTTCCTTAAAAATTTTCTTTTTGGATACTTTTCGATATTTTCTATCCATATTTTTTACAAATTAGGAGAATTTTATTTTAAAATTCCAAAATGTTAAAAAAAATTTTTATCATATTTTATACATTAAGGAAATTTTCTTCAAAGGATTCTAGAATTTTTCAGTAATTTCTAAATGTTATTAAGGGTAAAGAAAAATCAGCGTGTTTCAAAATTTTAAAGTTTTTATTTTCTTCAAGACTTTTAGATTTTTAGACCAATTTTTCTATATAAAAAGGTTTTTCTTTGAGATTTCTAGATTTTTAACTTTTTTTTTAATTAGGACGACTTTCTTTAAGAATTCTAGAATATTTAAGCAATTATTTGCAAGTTTCGATGTTTTTAAAGGTTTTCCATTATTTGTTTCTCTCTGTTTATCAGAATTTTCTTAAAGGGTTTTAAAGTTTTGCAGTATTTTTTCTAGAATTCTAAAATATTTTACCACTTTTTCCAAAATGAAAAAAACATCTTCAAGGATTCCAGAATTTTTCAGTAGTTTCTTTTTCATGTTTCCGAAGGTTTCTAAAAAAATAATAAGTATATATAATGTTAAGTTTTTTTCAGTGTTTTTCAAAATTTTACAGAATTTTAGATTTTTCTTCTAAATTTTTCAAATAAAGAGTATTGCCAGAGTTTTTTTCTAAGTGTCGAAGGTTCTAAAAGTTTTCCAGCCCGTCCTTCTTTTATGAATTTTCCTTAAGGGATTTTTTTTTAATTTTCCAATATTTCTTTTATATTTCTAAGTTTTCGTAACTGGAAAAAAAATCTTCAAGCTTTCTATAAATGTTCAGCAATTTCTTTACAACGTTTTGATTGATTCTGATAAAAAATATTCCTCTGAACGCTTTTAGCTTTTTTATCCTTTTCCGAATAAAGAGGATTTTCTAAAATTTTCAAGCAATTTTTCCAGGATTTAGTTTATTTATTTATTTATCGAAAAGGCCAATTACAGAGTAAAATTGCCATTAAAACTTAAATTTATAATTAAAATACAAATGACAAATAATATATACAATTAATACATGAATAGAAATTATAACTTAACAAAAACTTTCTAAACAAGCAATAACAAATGATTCGAAGGTTCTAAACATTATTCCGTACTTTTTCTCTTTTCGTGAATTTTCTTCAAGGGATTTAAAATTCTCCAGTACTTTTCTTAATTTCTATAATATTCTCCACTCTATTTCTTTAGTTCCAAATTGGAATGAATTTCTGCAAGAGTTCACATCCACTACAAGAGTATCTTGCTTCGGCTTTTTTTGGTATTTTTTGTATATGGTGGCTACGTGAAATAAAGAATTGAATTGAATTGAATTGAGTTCTAGAATTTTCCAATAATATCTTCTTTTAAATTTTTATCAAAGTGCGTTAAAAAACGTTTCAATACTTTTTTAAGGATTTTAGATTTTTCTACCAACTTTTCAAAATTGGGAGGATTTTTAAGCAATCATTTCAGGGTTTTTAAGGTTCAAAAGATTTTCCAATTTAGCAAAGTATGTTTCAAGTATTCAAAACTTGTGAATTTTTTAAGTGTTTTATCACTGTCCTGTAATTTTTATTCCATATTTATAAATTTCAAAACCAATTTTGTCTCCAAATTAGGAGAATTTCCTTTAAATATTTTCTATTCTTTTTCTACGAAGATTCTATGTTTCTCTTAAATTTCATGAATTTTGTTCGAGACTTTTTAAATTTTTATCACCTATATCTCCTCAGTTGAATCATACTGGGTTTTGTTAACCTTTCCATCCTTGGTGTGTGTATTACATCACCAATACAGAAGATCTTCTTGTTCATTTCCATACGATAGTTTCCCTTCTGACCAGGATGGGCATGGAAAACTCTGGATGGATGCCAAGTACCTTTAGAAGGCAACTTTGCGAAGACCCTTTTCGTGCCAACGAGAATCACACCCTTCTTACCTTTGGTAACACCAATACAATTGATCATTTCATCATGAACAAAGACTTCACCAATTGGCACAGTCTTTTCTAGATGATCATGTGCCTATTCGACTTTATCCTCAATGGTGCCTCCATTCAATTGAATTTCCATAATATAAGCCTTGTTTTGACATTGTTTCAACCCTTTCATCTGGGCGTGAGCAATAATTCGGATAACCTAGCAGTACTTGATGATCTTGAAATTACTCTCGATGATTTTTTTTTCGAAATCATCCTACCACTTTTTGGATGCCATCTTCTTGCTCTTGCACCTGTTTTTGTAGAAGCGACTGCAGGAATCATCAGAAAGATGTTCAGATGTTCAGACCGTGTGAGGTTACAGGATTGTGACGGCTTCTTTCTTTTCATCCAGGACGATAAGCCAAGCCTCACGACAACATGCCATCATGACATCATGCCAGCTTTGTAGCCAATGAAAGCAATTAAATGTACCGGCTTGTTAACATCATATTTAGGAAATGCCTTAACCTTGTCACGATGTCTCTTGGACCTCTTTTGGGGGTAGAATTTCTTAGATCCACTAAATGCACTAAATATCCTTTTAGCAATCGATTTCAAACATCAAATTCCTATTGATAAACCGAAAAAAAAAGAAAATCGAATTTCAATTGTTTTTATTGTTTGTCATAACTTTTATCAGTATGGTCGAATTTTAAAAATTCTTTCACCAACATGTTGCTTATATCAAATGTATTACGATACGCTAAAAATATAAAATACGATGTTCAATTGTTTTGTTTTGTTTTTGTGATAACTTTTTATCGGAAGGTCAGAATTGAAAAATTCCTTTTGCAATAGATTGCCCTTATAAAATATATGTAGATAAGGTAAAAATTTAAAATTCGTTGTTCAATTGTTCTTATTGTATTTGCGATAACTCTTTATATAATGATCGGATTTTAAAAATTCTTTCACCAACGGGATACCGATATTGCATTTATGACGATACGCCAAAAATCTAAAATTCGATGTTCAATTGTTTTCTTTTGTTTTTGCCATAACTTTTTATAGGAAGGTCAGATTTGAAAAATTATTTCTTCAACAGATTGCCCTTATAAAATATATGTCGATATGATAAGAATCTAAAATTCGATGTTCATTTATTTGTTCTTATTGTTTTTTTACGATATGTTTTTATAGGATGGTCAGATACTAAAAATTCCGATATTTTAGATTTTTATAATAACAACAACAACATATATTTGATACCGACCATCCGTTGCTGAAGGAATTTTTAAAATTCGTTAATCGCACAAAGAATTTTTGCTAAAATAATAAAAAACAATTGAACATCGGATTTCTAAATTTTATTGATGAGCATCGAAACTTTTGTTATCATATGGATATATTTTTAATACCGACAATCCGTTGTTGAAGGAATTTTAAAAAAAAACGTCATTCGAGCAATAAGTTATTACAGAAATAATAAAAAAAAAACAATTAAACATCGGATTTTTAATTTTAACCACATCGGTAAATATTTGATAACAGTAATCTATTCGTGCAAGAATTTTCAAAATATCATCATTCCTTAAAAAGTTATTGCAAAAACAATAAAAACAATTGAAAATCGAATTTTAGATTTTTATGGTATCAACACATATTTGATGTCCGCTATCTGTTGCTGAAGGAATTTTTAAAATTCGTTAATCGGATAAATAGTTATTGTAGAAATAATAAAAAACAATTGAACATCGGATTTTTTAATTTTTATCACATCGACATATATTCGATAACAGTAATCGAATCATACAAGAATTTTCAAAATATCATCATTAAAAAGTTATCGCAAAAATAATAAAAACAATTGAAAATTTAAAAAAAAGATGGAATTGAATTAATTATTAATAAAAAATCTTATTTGAATTTAGAGTTAAATGTAAATTTTTGTAATCAAATAACGTTCCAACTGTTTTTTTTTTGTAAATTTTTCATTTGTTTTTATTTTAATAGACAAAAAAAATCAATTGTTTTTTTCTTTAACTGTTTTCAAAAAAAAAATCAATTCTTTGTTAACAGTTTTTGTAAAACTTTCATTTGTTTTAAGGATTAATATTGTTTTTTCTCTGTAATATGTCAAATGTTTTAGGTTTTAATTTTTTAAGTGTACATTTTTTAAATCATATTATCAATTGTTTTTCTTTCTTTCTGTTTTATTTTATATACATTTTGTTTTTGTTTATGTGATAAAACAACTATTTTTTTAAAACTTTTCAGCGTTTTTTTTTTTTTAATTTCTAATTGTTTTGAAAATTGTTTTTTATAAAAAAATCAGTTTTTTTTTCAACTGTTTTCAAAAAATTCAATTGTTATTGTCAAATTTTTATTAGTTTTAGGAAATAATGTCTTTTTTTGTGATAAGTCAAATGTTTTAGGTGCAATTTTGAAGTAAATTATCAAATGTTTTTTTTTTCTTATATAATAATAATAATAATAATAAGTTATTTATGTTATGAACTCTTACAAAGTTGTACATAAGTCAATATTACAAAATGATTAGTTAAAATATAAAATATACATGTATACATTAATAATATAAAATTTTACATAAGGACATAATATTTAAGAAAGGTTCAAAAGTCTGTTAAAAATTCTTCCAATGTGTAGAATGGTTTATTTGAAAGATACGCCTTTAGATTTAATTTGAATTTATTTTTATTGCTTACATCTTTTATTGATTGTGGAAGTTTGTTATATATCTTGATACAACAATATAAGGCGGATTTTTCGTATAAGGTGGTTTTATGTAGTGTGGTACGTAAGTCATTCCGATATCGTGTATTATGGTTATGAACATCGGCGTTTGTTGTAATTTTATGCCTATTTGAGTGAATATATATGGCAGATTTATATATATAAATACTAGTAAGAGTAAGAAGGGCGTTATCTACAAATATCTTTCGACATGTTTCGGTTCTTTTAAGTCCAAATATTAGTCTTAAAATTCGCTTTTGTGCTATGAATACTCTGGACGTATCAGAGCGTCCCCATACAAGAATATTGTATGAGATGTGAGGATAAACTAGCGCATAATACACATTAATTAGATAGTTTGTAGCGAGCAGATGTTTGATTTTTAGGATGGCAAAATATGCACTGTTGAGTTTAGCACATATATGATCAATTTGGTATGACCAAGATAGTCGTGCATCCACAAAGCTTCCGAGAAATCTTGTATACTCCAATTCGTTGTTTGGGCCGTCTGGTTGTTTTCGGTTTATTTATTTGTTTTTTTGTGATACATTCATTTTTTTTTTGAAAAAACGAAAATCGAACTTCAATTGTTTTTCATTGTTTTGGCCATAACATTATAATAAGTGTTCAGATTTTAAAAATTTTACCGCCAATCAATTTTATACATCAAATTCATATTCATAAACCGAAAAAACGAAAATCGAACTTCAGTTGTTATTTATTGTTTTGGCTATAACTTCATATTAGATGCCTAGATTTTGAAAATTTCACTTCAGATAGATTACAAACATCAAATTCCTATTGATAAGCCGAAAAACAAAAATTGAATTTCAATTGTTTTTAATTGTTTTATTTATAACTTTATAATAAATGCTCAGATTTGTAAAATTTCACCTCAGATAGATTACATATATCAAATTCCTATTGATAAGCCGAAAAATCAAAACCTTGAATTTCAATTGTTTTTATTTATTTTAGTTATAACTTTATAATAAATGCTCAGATTTTAAATATTTTACCGCCAATCGATTCTTTACATTGAATTCATATTGATTAACCGAAAAGACATCTTGAATTAAAAATAAGGGAAGGAATTAATGGATATAAAGATCTTTTTAAGAATATAATTTGTTAGCATAGTTTGACAATGACAAACCCAACTTGTCGAAACTGCAAAGAACTAAATGCTTCTGACCTAATCATAATCTTGGCTTTTACTGGCAAAAACGTTTTAATACTTTAAGATCTTAGCTATTACTTTTAAAAACTCTGTATCATCCCACATTTGATAGATACACACCTACAATTTTATCCAAAGCTCACTGCTGGACTGTTTTATAATAATAGTACCATTCATCATCCACCGGATAATTGTGCCCAAAAAAAGAAAATCGAAACGAAACGTTCCAGTAATTAAACCGGGCAAATTCACATGATATTCATATGGAATAAACCTGGGAACATAATAAAGCCGTTCACGCACTTTGACAATTTGTACCTGTCCGCTGGTAAGTAATTAATTCGAAACGAAAGGTTTCCGGCGGGGGTTGTCTCTAATTCGACCCGAAGCCGTGTAATTATTTTATAATAAGGTACGACAACGGAGCCAGCCAACAATGGTGTGCGCGCCTTAAATTTCGTTATCGTTAAGCAGGCTTAAATGTAATTACCGGGTTCAGTTGCGGGCGTAATTAAAACGCCCAATTAAGATATCCACTTGAAGAGGACTAGACGTGTTTACGTCCGGGATTAATAAAGCCGCCGAGACTGCGGATTTGGCCTGCGCTTTTGATGTCACCGTCGCGTGGTGTATGGTATTAATTTAAAACGCATCAGCGTTCCGTGCTTTTTATTGCACGTTTAAGTATCATTTCAGAATGGTCCCAAGTTCCAAGTGCGAGTGTGTAATTTGCATACGGCGCTCTGGGCACGCCGAACGACTTCTACTTAACCCGTCTATAAATTAACCGAGTAACTCGAATCGACGTCTTGCGCATTATTTATAAATCTATATAAATATTAATTTGGCCAATTACCCGACGCTGCAAAAAAATCGCGTGGCCACGATAGCCATCGCTTAGGCCGGCGCAATTTGGCGGATGCATTGCAGTGAGGAATTAATTTCAGGATATATCTTGTCATCAGTGGACATTATTTACGATTTATTGCCGCATTTGCATAGAAAATGTGGAAAAAAATCCGCATTAAACTCGTTATTTGGTACTTGGAATCACTTATAAGCAAGCAGGTGATTTTTTTTCGTTGTTGATAGCGCAAAAGGAAGTATAATTTGCAACTAATAATGCATAAAAGTAGTACAGGTGAAAAAAAAAGATATGTAAAGTAATTACAGTAATATGACATGATGTGTTACTATTATCGGGTAAGCGTTTACGATTGATTTCATCTTTACATCCTTCCTCAATTTTTTTCAAGTTGTCTTGGTGCACTAATCTATGGTACTCTAACCCAAGAAGAGGTCCCAGAGACATCGTGGCAAGGTTATGGCTTTCCCTAAAGATGATGTTAACAAACCCATACAATTGACTACTTCTATTGGTTACGAAGCTCTTATTGTTCGTGAGGCTGATCATCCTGGATCAAAAATTAACAAAGAAGAGATTGTTGAAGTCGTCACATTCCTGGAAACCCCAATGGTTGTTGTCGATATTACCTACCTTGACACCACACACGGCCTTCATGTCCTCGCTCAGTATCTTTTAGAAGATTGCCTGACATTAGACCAAGAAGAAGAACATCACCACTGCCTGACTTAAATATCTCCCGCAGCCGCTTCAACAAGAACTGGTACAAGAGTAAGAAGAAAGCCTTCGCCGAGGCATTTAAAAAGTGGCAGGATGCTTTTTGAAGGAAATCCATCGAGTGTGATTTCAAGAAGATCATCAAAT
The DNA here is from genome assembly GCA_963969525.1 of Ontholestes murinus. Classification (NCBI taxonomy): domain Eukaryota; kingdom Metazoa; phylum Arthropoda; class Insecta; order Coleoptera; family Staphylinidae; genus Ontholestes; species Ontholestes murinus. The sequence continues at coordinate 54,392,340 of OZ018397.1, forward strand.
AAATTGGTGCTTAGTATCCATCCAGAGTTTTCTTCACAATTGCCCGTACTGAAATGGACAAGAATATATTCCGTATTATTGCTGGAATTCATACCAAGGATGGAAAGGTAATCAAAAACAATTCTTCAATCTAGTATAATTTGAATGAGAAGAGTATCACTCTATAAGAGGATTCGCCCATTACGGTGAGGTCAATAATGCCTCCATCATGATCATGAGTTACTGCATGGGACCGAAAAAGAGGGTTATCCCCTTCCACGACAAACGTGTCGCATTCGAGAAGATCAACCTTAAATTAAATAAATTCCAAACTCTTGCCAACAAGCTGTTGTAATACGCTAACTTAGATATTCTAATAGTAACAAATTTTACATTACGAACAACATTAAATGAAAATAAAGAAAATCTTAGTTCCATTGTTTCTAAGTAGCTTAATTTTTCCCTGTCTAATAATGTAGTTTATTCGTTCTTTTTTCTCCTGACATTTTTATTTAGTTTATTTAAACCTTCATTTTCTTCTTTTTATTCATTCCACGTTTTCGTTTCATTATTTCTTTGTCGTCAAAGTTTCATTCATTCTTTCATTTCTTTATTTATTTAATTATTTTGATTATTTCTTCATTCGGAACTTCATTAATTTTATAACTATTATTTTCTTATTTTATTGATTATCTTCTACGCAATTATTTTTTTGTTCCTTCAGTTATTCATTATTTCTTTAACTTATTTATTTTTCTATCGTTCATAACTTTATGCGGTAGATACATTGTTCACGGAGCTCTTGATGAAACGAAATTATAAAATTTTCTGATGTCATAACTTTATCTCCTTAGTCTCCATTTATTTTTCTTATATTTCTTCATCACATAGTTGCTTTTGTGTAAATTTAGGACAATCTTTTATTTCCTGTGAAGAGTTTTTACAACAGTATGAGTTTCTTTAATTTCAGCTACTTTTTTAAAAATTTTCAATTGTTTTTTTTTTTAATCTCAGTTCTTCCCCGTTCGATTTTTTAAACATGATTTTAGATTTCCTATTTGCTATACGTATGATATAATATTATATTATGTAATTATGTGTAAACGCAGCATACTCTTGACCTACCTCAATAAATTGTTAACTAACCTAGGGTCTTCTTGACCTAACACAATAAACGTTATATTTAGCTGTCGTATACTTAACCTACATACCTATATTATAAAACCATTTCTGATGCTAGCGTACTCTTGACCTACTACAATAAACCATATATTGTACCCAACCTACTTCTGACCTAAGTTAATGCATACTTTGTTAAGGTAGGTCAGGGGTACGATAGCTCAAAAGACAGTTGATTCTGGTTTTAAGTAACTTTATAGTTTATGAATGTGTGGAATTTCTGGCGTTTGTGTCTGTGTTTGTTTGGTTTACTAAACGTTTAAACAAAACAAAATTTATAAAATGTAAGAGAAACATCTTAGTGATCTGAAAAGAAAAGAAAAGAAAAGAAAAGAAGTTGGTAGAAAAAGCTAAAACCCTTAAAAAAACATTGAAAAGTTTTTAAATGCTCTCAAAGAAAATATGATGAAAAATTTGAAGCATATTCGAATTATGGAAAATATATTAAAAAATTCTAGAACTCTTGAGATATTCATTCCAATTTGGTATAAAAGAAAATGGAAAGGTGATAATTGTAGAAGTTTAGAAAAGATCTGGAGAATTTTAAAACCCTTGAAGAAAATTTACGAAAAGAGAAAAGGTGATGAGAAGTGTTTAGAACCTACGAATCCTGAAAAAAATGCTTGAAACTTCTAGAAAACAAAAATGATAGAAAAAGCTAATAAATTAAAACGCTAGATTGTGGAAAACATGCTGGAAATCTTAAAAAACCTTTGAATATACTTTATGAAAGAAGAAAACATAATTACACAGAAAACAATGGTAACACGTTCTTTACACTCGAAATGTATACATTTAACACAGAAACAATATTTTGTGAAAGAAAGTGTTAACATTGTTTTCTGTGTAATTATCAAATCTATCTTCACGTGACTCACAAAAATCACGTTTCTAGAAGAAAACATGCTACAAAATTTTTAGATCATTCGATACCTGGAAAAAATTGTTTGAAAACTCTAGAAATCTCAAGAGGATTTTCTTTACTTAAAAAATAATATAGAAAAAACTGGAAAATTTTGAAAAGCTTTAAAAGAATAGTTGAATGAAAAAGAAATTTGTTTATTATTTAATTTATTAATAATTCATGCCAATAAAACAGAGTTCACACAGGCCAAAAAAGATAAAATAATTGCTGAAACATCTAGAAGAAACATTTTCTAATTTTGAAAAAAAATTGTAGAAAACTCTAGAAATCTAGAAAAAGTAATGGAAAATTTAGAAACCCTTGTGAAATTTTACAAAATAAAAAAAAAATTAATGAAAAAATTTTAGAAACTTCGATACCTGTAATTTTTTTTGTTTAATTTATTTATTAGCAAAAATTGGTAGAATTTTTTTGAAAAAAACCAAATTCTGGATAATTTTAAATCTCTCTCTCTGAATGAAAACTTGAATCCTTCGAAACATGGAAAAGAAATTACTAAAACATTCTAGAATCCTTGAAGAAACTCTTTCCAATTAAAAAACCACTAGGAATTTAAAGAAAAGTGGTGGAACATTTTTAAACCCTTGATTCACAAAAAAAGAAAAAAATTCTACAAACTCTATTCTACTAAAAATAGTAGAAAAATCTAAAAGTATTTTACATTTTTAAAACGTTCTTAGAGAAAAAGTAATGAACATTTATGAGAAACCTTATTTATTTATTGATTCTTTCGTCTTGTTTCATTACTTGTTTTAATAACTGAAAAATTCTAGAATCCCTGAAGAAAATTTTTCCAGTTTGAAAAAAAAATGAGAGAAAATCTTACAGAAAATTTTAAAATCTTCCAAGAACATTCACGAAAACAGAGAAAAAATCTTGGAAATTTTATAGGATTTTCGAAACTTGCTTGAACATTCTAGAATTGTCGAAACAATCCTACTAATTTGAATAAACGTCTTGAAAAAAAAGTACTGGAAAAATTTAAAACCCCTCATAAGAATGTTTTTATTTAAAAAAGAAAATTCACAAAAACAGAAGAAGGCTGGGAAATATTTAGGACCTTTGAAATCTGAAAATAATTCTCTAAATTCAAAAATTTTCAAAAAATTCTTTCTATTAAAAAAAAATGGTAGAAAAATCTGGAAAGTTAATTTTTTAATTTTGGAAAAATGGAAAAGAAATTAATTAAAATAAAATTAAAAAATTTAAAATAAAACAAATGGTAAAAAAATTCGAGAATATTACAAAAAATCATTCGTTCAATTGTTTATAAATCCCAAAATTGTTTTATTTCAAAGTTTTCCTAATTCCCTCATTATTTCGTTTAACTATTTCAAAATATCTTCATTTTTTTACCATTTTTAGTTTTTATTTTTTAAATTTATTAAATACCTCTCTCATTCCTTCTTTTGCTCATTAATTTCAACGAAGTTTTTTTTCTAATTTCTTCAACACGGCAAAATTGCTAAATATTTTTAGAACTTTTGAAACTTTCGAAAAAGTTCTAGATTCTAGCTTAAAGATTTTATTTCAAATTAGAATAAAATGATAGAATAACTAGAAGTCAATAAAACATATTTATGGAAAAATTATCTAAAACCCTGAAAGAAAATTTAAGTTTGAGAAAAAAAATTGCTGAAAAATTTTTAGAACCTTCGAAATAAATTTCTAAAAAATTCTCGAAGTTTCAACATAAATTCTCTCAATTAAAAAAAGGACACAATTAGTAAAAAATTCTAGAAAATTTTATTTTTAAACGTACAAAATTATAGAATTCTTAAAGATACTTTTTCAAATCCAGAAGAAAGATGATTATCAACAAATATATATTAGAAAACTTAGACCCTTGAAAAAACTTACGAAATTTGTCATAGATTTAGTTCTTAAAGAATTTAATTTTTAATTTTATATTTTGAAAATCTAAGAAAAATACTAGAGAAATTTTAAACAATAACTGAGAAAATTTTTTTAGAATATTTTTTAAAACTTTTAAAAATCTAGAAAAGTTCGAAAATAATTGGCGAAATTTTACAAAAAGTGCTGAAAAATTTAGAGAAAACAAATATTTAGTTTTATTCTTTGTGTCTAAATTTCCTCTTTCCTGCATCCTTTTTTTACAAGTTGTTCTTACGTTCTTTTGTTTATTTCAAAATGTCTTCCCCGTTCTAGAGTTTTTTTTCGTCACTAAATTTAGTTTTATATTCTTTTTTTATTTAATAGAGAAAAAAACCTATAAACTTCTAAAACACTTTAAGATATCTGATGAAAATTTTCTAGAACCTTTAAACTGGGAAATCCTTTACTAGAAAATTTTAATATCCTTAAATATTATAATTTTGAAAAAATGGCAAAAAATGCTAGAGATCTATAAAACAAAAGTACAATCCGAAATCCTCGAAGATTATTTATGAAATTATAAAATAAATCCGAAATTTTTTTAAAACCTTTGAATTCCAATCAGTAAAACATTTTTAACATTATTACTACATTTTATTGCATCAAAATATTTATATTTAACTTATGAATACTTTACAGGTGAAGAAGAGAAAACATGTAAAAGTGCTTGGTAGTCGTACGTTTGTCAACAGGATGTTGAAAAGATTTCCAGGCGAATGCTGCAATTAGCACGTTGTTGGTAGATGTTATCTACTTTCGCTTTATAACAAATTGCTGCCCATTTTAAACCACAATAGGTTAGACAGCGCTAATTAGAATTGTGCGTTATTACATGCACGACTAATCGCTATCGTTATATTGGTTATAAAATAGCGTTTATTATTATTAATGCACGGAATCACGTTTTACATTTTATTTACTCGGGAATAAATTAATCGCGGTTGTTTATTAAATGTGAACGCTCTATATGAAGTGGTTAGAAATTTTTATTATTTACTCGAATCAATAATAACATTGTAACACTCACAATAGTTGATAAATTTATGAAAAAGTAGTACCGAGATGTGCTGATGATTGTAGTACTACTATCTGTACAGCCCGAGTTGGTTAGTTACTTGATTCAATAACAACATTGTAATACTTATAATAGATAATAAATTTATGAAAAAGTAGTACCAAGAAGAGTTGTTAGTATTCTGGTACTATTATATGTACAGCCTGAGTTGGTTTATATTTTTTGTTGTTGTTTCCTTAACTTAATAGTAAAGTTTTGTGCCAACTCAGGTTGTACAGAATAAGCAACTCTTCTTGGTACTACTTTTTCAAAAATTAAATTAAATTAAACTAGTGATACATTGTGGTACTGTCTATTTAATCCGATTTGGTAAGCAGTTTCTAAAATGATTATTATATGTAAGCTTTCGATTTGCAAGGATAAGTTATTATATTAAAGTTGAAATGTATGAATAAAAAGTCGTACCGGCGATAAGAAACGTAATTGCAGATTAATTTAATATTCCAACACGTACAACTATAACGAAAAGGACATTTCATCCGTATTGGATAATGCGATGGCCATCGAAAACTTTATTATTCAATTTAATTAAAATAATCCAAAAGCCATCGCCATCGGAATATAACGTCGGTACTTAATTTTATCGCCGGTGCGACAAAATGAAATCCAGGGCCGACTTATTAACTCGACGCTCGTATGTTAATTAACGGCATTACTTCAATTTATGCCAATATGCAATTATGCCGGGGAGCAGAGGATCCGCAGACGAGGTACTTTGTACCGAGGTAACGAGGAGAGGAGCGAACCCGGCCAGAAAACTGGTTTCGGCCAAAACACGACAATCTCAAAATTTTCTGCACACGTCAAATTGCGTCCATTACGTCGAACGTGTAATTTCGGCACTGCGGCGGATAATGTGCGCACGGATATCATCATGATCCGATGATGCCGTGATGCCCGTGATGCGGCCATCATTCAATCAGATAAGAATAATAAGAAGGTAATCCCTGTACACGACGTGTGTGAGATGCTCGCTCCTCGGCCATATATAGCCATTTCAGATGTGGATACTTTTCTGGAGAAACCTGTTAACACCGGCCAGATCTTGTGTGCAATCACAATTGTAGCGGATAATGGTGATTACTATTGCTAGTTTTAATGCCTTCACGGGTATTTATTGGTATTCACCTTCGGAATTCTAAAGGCACCACTATGCAAATTATAATTTTCTGGATTATAAATTGTTAATAATTTTATCGTTAATTGCCCTCGCCCAACTGTTGCACGCTGCGCTCAATCCGGTTTTAATTTTAGAATATAATACTTCTATTTACATACTATACGTATGTTTTAGAAAAAAAATACTTGATGATAACATTAAACTATTTGCTTTTCTAATATATATATACAGATTTAGTTCACCTTCTATTTTTTCATGATTTGGACAGTTTTTTTACATCTTTGGCTTCTGCTGAAGCCAAAAAACTTCTAGAATCTTTCAGCAATTTCTCCTTTAGCTTTTTTATATTCCTAAAATTTTCTATTATTTGTGTTTTTTCAAATAAAAATCTTGTTTTTAACAGATTTTTAAGGTTTAAATTTTTTTCTACTATTTACATACAGTGTCTATTATAAAAGTAATGCGCATGATTTGTCCTTCTAATGAAGCCGGTCACCAGTTTGCTCCGAGCAGTCTGATTGGGAAAATAGCGATAAGCAACCAAGTATTGTGTGCGGCTTAAAAAGAATAAAACCGAAACATTCCCGATTCCTCAAGAGAACTTTAAGGATGACTACACTTCAAGGTTAGAGTCTGGGTGATGGCACAAAGCGTTGAAGAAGGGCCGAAAGGAGATCGCTGACGGACCCCATTCTGGACGTTCAACAATACCCGAATGTCGATTGATCATCCAGCAAATCGCTGACACCCGATACAAATCCGCATTTGAGGTACATGGGATAGTGACCGAGGATGTAGTCGAAATCCTGAAACCAGATTAGTCTGTGAACTGCATTCTGTCTTTTCGTAACGGTTATTTATTGTCATTTATTATCATTCTGCCATCTGTCAGCAACTATGTGTCGTATGTCATAGAATTTTAATTTTTACTTTATTTTGAAAATGTTGTTTCAGGATGTAAAATATTTTATCTTTAAACTGACATACGTCAACTGTCATATATCAACTGCCACATGAAATTTTTTATCTATACTCTATTATCTGTCATCCGTTATCTTTCATCAGTCGTCTATTATTTGCTAATTGTAAATTATTTTCTCTTGCTTAAGATTTAAGCCTTATTATATATTATCTATAATCTATGGTTAGGTTAGGTTAGGTTAGGTCATCTATCACATGTCATCTGCCATCTGTCATTATTTTGTCTGTCATCTATTACATGTTATCTGCAATATATTCATCTGTAGTCTGCCATCTGTTATTTCTTATCTGTCATTTATAAATCGTTATCTGTCAACTGTTATAATGTAAAATGTTTACTTTTTAACTGTCATCTTTTAAATGTAAACTGTCATCTGTCAAGTGTCAATTGCCATTTTTTACCTATTTTTCAGTCATTAAATGATTTTTTTCTTACTTTGAATAAACAATAAAAGTTGTCTAGAGTTTGCAATTTATCATTTGTTATCTGTCAACTGTCATCTTTTAAATGTCAACTGTCATCTTTTAAATGTCAACTGTCATCTGTCATCTGTCAAATGTCATTTATTACCTATTTTTCAGTCATCAAGTGATTTTTTTTTACTTTGAGTAAACAATAAAAGTTGTGTAGAGTTTATAATTAGTTATTTGTCATCTGCCAACTAGTCATCTTTTAAATGTCAACTGTCAACTGTCATCTGTCAATTGTCATTTATTACCCTGATTTTTTTACTTTGAGTAAACAATATAAGTTGTGTAGAGTTTATAATTTGTAATTTATCATCTGTCAACTGTTGACATTTAGAAGGTCAACTGTCATCTGTCAAGCGTCAAATATCATTTATTTATTTTTCAGTCATAAATTGATATTTTTGAGTTAACAATAAATGTTGTGTCAGGGTTTATAATTTGTCATTTACCATCTGTCAACTGTCATCTTTAAATGTCAACTGTCATCTTTCAAGTGTCAAATGTCATTTATTACCTATTTTTCAGAAATCAAATGATTTTTTTTTTACTTTTAACTAAATAATAAAAGTTGTGTAGAGTTTAGAATGTGTCATTTATCATCTGTCAATTGTCATATTTTAAATGTCAACTGTCATCTGTCAAGTGTCAAATGTCATTTATTATCTATTTTTCAATTATCAAATGATTTTTTACTTTGAGTAAATAATAAAAGTTGTGTAGAGTTTATAATTTGTAATTTATCATCTGCCTACTGTCATCTTTTAAATGTCAATTGTCATCTGACAAATTGTCATTTATTACCTATTTTTGAGTGATCGAATGATTTTTTTTCACCTTGAGCAAACAATAAAAGTTATCATCTTTTAAATGTTAACTGTCAACTATCATCTGTCAACTGTCAAATTTCATTTATTACCTATTTTTCAGTCATCAAATGATTTTTTTACTTTGAGTAAACAATAAAAGTTGTGCAGAGTTTATAATTTGTTATATGTCATCTGCCAACTGTTATCTTTTAAATGTCAACTGTCAACTGGCATCTGTCAATTGTCGTTTATTACCTATTTTTCAGTCATTAAATGATTGTTTACTTTGAGTAAACAATGTAAGTTGAGTAGAGTTTATAATTTTTAATTTACTATCTGTCAACTGTTGACATTTAGAAGGTCAACTGTCATCTGTCAAGCGTCAAATATTATTTATTTATTTTTCAGTCATAAAATTATTTTTTCACTTTCATTAAACAATAAATGCTGTGTAGAGTTTATAATTTGTCATTTACCATCTGTTAAATGTCATCTTTAAATGTCAACTGTGATCTGTCAAGTGTCGAATGTCATTTATTACCTATTTTTCAGAAATCAAATGATTTTTTTTTACTTTTAACTAAATAATAAAAGTTGTGTAGAGTTTAGGATGTGTCATTTGTCATCTGTCAATTGTCATATTTTAAATGTGAAGTGTCATCTGTCAAATGTCATTTATTATCTATTTTTCAATCATCTAATTATTTTTTTTACTTTGAGTAAAAGAATAAAGTTGAGTAGATTTTATATTTTTTTTCATTTATCATCTGTCAACTGTCATCTTTCAAATGTCAACTGCCAACTGTCATCTGTCAATTGTCATTTATTACCTATTTTTCAGTCATCAAATGATTTTTTTTACTATGAGTAAACGATAAAAGTTGTGTAGAATTTATAATATGTCATTTGTCATCTGTCAACTGTCATCTTTTAAATGTCAACTGTCATGTGTCAAGTGTCGTCAAATAATTTTTTTACTTTGAGTAAACAATAAGACTTGTTTAGAGCAATTTGTCATTTGTCATCTGTCAACTGTCATTTTTTAAATGTCAACTGTTATCTGTCAAGTGTCAAATGTCATTTATTATCTATTTTTCAATCATCAAATTATTTTTTTTACTTTGAGTAAACGATTAAAGTGGAGTAGATTTTATAATTTTTTCATTTATCATCTGTCCACTGACATCTTTCAACTGTCAACTGTCATCTGTCATCTGTCAAGTACCAATTGTCATTTATTACCTATTTTTCAGTCATCAAATGATTTGTTTTACTTTGTGCAAACAATAAAAGTTGTGTAGAGTTCATAATTTATCATTTGTCATCTGTCAACTGTCATCTTTTAAATGTCAACTGTTATCTGTCATCTGTCAACTGTCAAATGTTATTTATTACCTATTTTTCAGTTATCAAATATTTTTTTTTACTTTGAGAAAACAATAAAAGTTGTGTGGAGTTTACAATTTGTCATTTGTCATCTGTCAACAGTCATCTTTTGTCATCAATTGATTCTTTTTTACTTTGAGTAACCAATAAAAATTGTGTGGAGTTTATAATTTATCATTTGTCAACTGTCATCTTTTAAATGTCAACTGTCAACTGTCATCTGTCAAGTGTCAAATGTCATTTATTACCTACTTTTCAGACATCAAATGATTTTTTTTTACTTTCGAGTAAACAATAAAAGTTGTGTAGAGTTTATAATTTGTTATTTGTCATCTGTCAACTGTCATATTTTAAATGTCAACTGTCATCTGTCAAGGGTCAAATGTCATTTATTACTTATTTTTCCAGTCATCAAATGATTTTTTTTACTTTGAGTAAAGAATAAAAATTGTGTAGAGTTTATAATTTGTCATTTGTCATCTGTCAACTATCAACTGTCATCTGTCAAGTGTCAACTGTCATTTATTATCCAATTTTCAGTCATTAAATGATTTTTTTTACTTTGAGTAAACAATAAAAATTGTGTGGAGTTCAAAATTTATCATTTGTCACCTGTCAACTGTCATCTGTTAAATGTCAACTGTCATCTGTCAAGTGTCAAATGTTATTAATTACCTATTTTTCAGTCATCAAATGATTTTTTTTTACTTTTTTGAGTTTATATTTTGTCATTTGTCATCTGTCAAATGTAAACAATAAAAGTTGTGTAAAGTTTGTAATTTGTTACCTGCCATGTTTTAAATGTCAACTATCAACTGTCATCTGTCAAGTGTTAAATGTTATTTATTACCTATTTTCCAGTCATGAAATGATATTTTTTAAACTTTGAGTAAACAATAAAAGTTGAATAGAGTTTATAATTTGTCATTTATCATCTGTCAACTGTCATATTTTAAATTGTAACAGTTGTGTCATGTGTCAAGTGTCATCAATTGATTTTTTTACTTTGAATGAACAATAAAACTTATTTAGAGTTTTCAATTTGTCATTTGTCATCTGTCAACTGTCATTTGTTAAGTGTCAAATGTCATTTATTACCTATTGTTCAGTCTTCAAATGATTTTTTTACTTTGAGTAAACAATAAAAATTGTGTAGAATTTATAATATGTCATTTGTCATCTGTAAACTGTCATCTTTTAAATGTCAACTGTCAACTGTCATCTGTCATGTGTCAAATGTCATTTATTACCTATTTATCAGTCATCAATTGTTTCTTTTATACTTTGAGTAAACAATTAAAGTTGTGTAGAGTTTGCAATATGTCATATGCCATCTGTCAACTGTCATCTTTTAAATGTCAACTGTCAACTGTCACCTCTCAAGTGGCAAATGTCATTTATTACCTATTTTTCATACATCAAATGATTTTTTACTTTGGGTAAACAATAAACGTTGTGTAGAGTTTATAATTTGTTATTTGTCATCTGTCAACTGTCATCTTTTAAATGTCATTTGTCAAGTGTTAAATGTCATTTATTACCTATTTTTTTAGTCATCAAATGATTTACTTTTACTTTCAGTAAGCAATAAAAGTTATGTAGGGTTTATAATTTGTCATCTGTCGTTTGTCAGCTGTCATCTTTTAAATTTAAACGGTCAACTATCAAATGTCTTTTATTACATATTTTTGAGTCGTCAAATGTTTTTTTTTTTACTTTGAGTAAAGAATAAAAATTGAGTAGAGTTTATAATTTGCCTTTTTTCATCTGTCAACTGTCATCTTTTAAATGTCAACTGTCATCTGTCAAGTGTCATTTATTACCTATTTTTCAATCATCAAATGTTTTTTTTTAATTTTGAGTAAACGTTGAAAGTTGAGTAGAGTTTATAATTTGTCATCTGTCAACTGTCATCTTTTAAATGTCAACTGTCAACTGCCATCTGTCAAGTGTCAAATGTCATTTATTACCTATTTTTCAGTGATCAAATGTTTTTTTTTTTAGTTTGAGCAAACAATAAAAGTTGTGTGTATAATTTGTCATTTGTCAACTGTCTACTGTCATCTTTTAAATGTCAACTGTCAACTATCACCTGTCAAGTGTTTATTACTGCAATCTATCACCCTGTTAGTTGTTATTAGCCACTTGTTGATTACGGAATGTTTACTTCATTTTTTGATATGGAAATACTCATCTATAATTTATTATCTGTCAATTGCCATCTGACATTTTTTATCTGTCATCTATCATCAGTAACTTATTATGTGCAATCCATAATTTCTAATTTATTATCTCCCAGCTGTCATTATAATATGTCAAATGCCATCTATCAACTGTCAACTGTAGTTTATAAAATTTCAGCTGTCAACTGTAATGTCATCTGTTATATATAATCTGCAAACTGTCATCGGTTTTGTGACATGTTTTCAACTAAAACATTTTTGTAAGATTTAAAATTTCTCATATAAGCTGTCACCTATAATCAGTCAGCTGTCAACTATCAACAACTGACATATGTCAACTGTCAACTGCAATTTATATCAAATATCATATTGCTATCTGCAATCTGTCATCTGTTTACTATCATCTATAATGCGCTATCTACCATTTACCAATTGTTATCTGTCATTTATCAATTGTTATTTGCAACTGTTGTGGAGTTTACAATCTATCATTTGTCAACTGTAACTTTTTAAATGTCAAGTGTCAACTGTCATCTTTCAAGTGTCAAATGCCATTTATTACTTGCCCTCTTGATTTTTATGTGCAATCTGCCACCTATCAGTTATTATTATTAGCCACTTGCCTATTATGATATTTATTAATTGTTAGCTATCATCTGTCAATTGTCATCACTCTTGTAGAGTTATATTTTTTTACTTTCTAGCGATAATCTCTCAACGGTATACCAACATTGATATTTTTAAACAAAATTAAAACTTTGCTTTTTAACCCCCTAAAATATGTAGAAACTTTTGTACATTGTATAGATTAGATTATAAGATTGTTAAACAATATAATTATTATAATTTTAACGTTTCGTCAAATGATTGTATTTTTATTAAAACTGGTTTAGAGTATTTGTATAAGGTGCTTACTAAGAAGTTAATTTATTACAGTAATAAAATTAAATTATATTGTTGACTCTACACTGCCTCTGGTATCCCACAAGGGTCAACTTCAGTTCACTCACTCATTCAAGTAGTCCTGATTGAATCTAAAACTACAATCGCACGCTAATTCCAGATGTTGATCTTTGATGTTTATCTCGAGATAAATTTCACTATTTAAGTATCAACAGACGAATAACGATAATGACGCGGGAATGAAGAATCGAAATAAATGGTACAGGGCATCTGGGCATTGTTATACAGCACGGCGGAAAAAAAAAATTGGTAGAAAAGAGTCATGCGAGCGTATCGGACAATACATAAATATATCCGCGAGCTCGTAAAATTATCATATTGGTATACGAACGGACAAATACATAAACATGGGGGCTTTCGGCAGTTTTGGGCCAACGACGACGGACAACAAGATTATATTGTTTAAGATGTCGAGCAGGACGTGAGTATATACAGCCACCATTGTTATCTCCTTATTTAACCGAGATATAACTGACCGTTTTTTTTACGCACGATCCTCGTGGATTGTTTAATGGCTACCGGTTTTCGCCGTGCACGACACGCAGACGTTTAAAATATCGGCATTTTTTTTGATTGATTTTTTTCCTCCGGTGCACCCGACGTACCTTCATTTTTTTTTCTGGCCGCCGTAACTGGTATTGAGTGGTAAGAGAGGTACGTACACATGTTTGATTGAGTTAAATGTATTGAAAACCTTGTAATGATTTATATTTGATTGCAGAGAAGTTTTTTTAGATACCAAAAATAGTTAGCAGCAACTGTTTGGTCATATTGGAGGTAGGTGGTAAGTCTAATATCTGCAGGTCAACCACGTGATGTTATTATTTTCCAAATAAAATCTAAATGTTAAAGTATGTTCATTAATATAGTCTCCAAGAATTGGACCTAAATATGTCAGAAATGGCAAAAATGTTACCTCAATGGCTGCAGTTGCCTGCTGGATATCATCACCAGCTGTAGGGTATAATGGGTCGAGTGGAAGAACACCAGAAGTTGTGAACTCCACCTACAAGATCTACCCGTACCTGAAGTACTGAAACTATGGTCCTAAAGAAGAATTGCTATTGGTTAAGTGAGAAAAAATATCGGTCACCAGCTAAAATGATGAGTTTTGTCAAAGAAGACTACGACAAGCCTTAACAATGGAAATATACATCAGGAGCAAACATATGTTTAGTACTGATGAAAGTGATTATTGGTTTAGCAGCAAAAAACTATTTTCCTTTCAAAAATATTTCTTGTTATATTAGGTAAACTTTCAATTTTGTACATCTGCAAAAGTCTGTTACTCTTAAATTATACTTTGTAGAAGTTGTTTATCAGTATAAATATATAACATTTAATAAAACTGTTTTCACTGCGTCTAGTAACGCAAGCGCCACAAATAACAGTCCTAGACGTATCGTCTTTATATTATCCGCCGTAATTATCCAATTACAAACTTGTTTGGATACGTACATGCAGGAATTGCCGGTGATTACAGGTTGGAACTAGGCTACCACTCGAGAGGATTTTATTTTCGTAGTGGGTGAAAGGCGCTAACCAATATTTATTTAAATCGCGTAATGCACGGTGTCTCGAAAAACCAATGCAGATTATCAGTTATTTAGCGGCGGTAAAATCCCGGTATTATTATTTACGAGCGAAACGAGAAAAAAGCGATAATTGCGGTGGAAAGTATGTGGTAGGTAAGCGAGGACGGCGAAACCAAGAAGCTCGAGGATGGCGCGGATTAGATAGCCTTTGGAACTTAATTCCCAGCACATAATTTTGTAATTAAGAGGATCCTCCGAGCACACAAGTTATAATCCGATGCAATATATTCACGTTCAAAGCGGTTGAATTATGGCGAACGCCACCCTCGGCACCGGCGCGCGCCTTTTCTTAGAAGCTTCAAACCGGAATGACCTCTGTGCAGCAGTCGAATTCCACCATTACGCATAAATCAATCCGTCACCATCAATCATCTCATATGTTGGCCTCCAATGGTGCTCCTTGGATACGTGGATTCCCTCCACTCTCTCCGTACTGCACCGTGTGATTCATGTGCGGTACTCACGTTTCCGGCAGGCGCCCTAAACGTACCTTGTACATACATACGGTAGGATTTATCGTTGATAAGATTGTGTAATGCAAATTTTTCCAAACCAGTCGAAATTATCCCACGAGCTTTACATGTACCTCGTAGGCAGCTCTAGGAAGTCGGCTGGATATCAAAACAAGTGGCACAATCTAATTTGTCAATCTCCTTTCATAGAATGTTAATAATTTTTAAACTTATTCGTAATTGGCAATGATTTCCAAGGAGCTGAATCCTTGAGTAATTCCTTAAATATATTTTAGACCAGTCTTTTTGTTAAATAATTAAACTTTTTAGGATATAGACACTATTACGTTGAAATTTAATATTTGCTTCCATTCAATTGGAGAATCTGGATCTGGATCTGGATTTGTGCGATGGGAGAACAGAGAGGTCCACGCACGAAGACCCCAGTGGGCCCTTTGTACCTCTTCTCACCTGAGTCTTCATCCTCTTAGGATGTCTGATGACTGTAGATATCTCTCTCCCATTGTGGATTCACGTAATTTGGATAGAGCCGGGCAGTCCAAAAGCACAAGCTCGATGGTTTCCTCTTCCTCTTCGTACCCTCTGCAGGTTAAACTAGAGTGTAGTCACAGTCTGTTCATGTGCGATCTTAGATTGCAGTGTCCTTTCAATTGGGAAAATTAGTGCAATGCTTCGGCAATAGATGTCACCACCAATTTACATTTATATTTATGTTTTGTTATGGTTTCGTTTAGCAAAAATGAAATCACGTGAACTATTTTGGACTAAATCTCTTGATTTAAGATTGTAACACCCAATTAAACCTAGATTTGAGATTTCTGACCAAATTTTCAGATTCTAGAAGGATTATTATTCTTGAATAATTTTCTCACTTATCTCTTGGTGATATTTTTTATTGACCAAGCTAAAATAATTGGGTTGAAGGTCTGCTCTTCCGAAGACAGCTCAATTATGTTACCGGGATTTGGAATCTACTAATTCTAATGTTTGTAGCGTATTTGACATAACAGGGACATCGATGGAATCATTACATACTTCTCCTGGTGTTCCCTTAACTCATCTCCTCCTTCGCCCTTCTTTATCATCCTTCATCTCTTTCTCCTTCTGCTCCTTCTTCGTCTTCATCCTCCTCATTCAAAAACCCCTGCTTCAGCTGTCCCTGAGAGATAAGCTTCTTTTTCTCGAGGATTTCCTTTACCATTGAGTCCACCGCTGTCCATTTCTCCTCATTCTCGAGTTAACGGGCCCACCGAATGACCTGGCCAGCTCCATCACTCGAAAAAGGTGTGCCATGCATTGTACAACTCACCCTCGCATCAAGGACAATTCTCATCCAAGGCTTTTCCAATTTTATGGAGATACTTCCCAAAGCAGCCATGGCCTGACAGAATGTGTTTCAGATGGTATGTCAGTTTTTTAACGTTCCTCTTAGTCCAATTACTGAGATGATATTGGAGATCCAGACACTTCTTTTCCTGCCATCCCACAGCTGCTGGTACCGATCCACTTACTCTCTCAGAGTTGCTATTCTTCATCGTCTCTCGTCACGATCTTTAAGTCTGGGGCTTCTTGTGTGTAACTAAGATTCCCCACCTTTCAGTCTCAAGCACTACTTCGGTTTTCCACCTCCCATCATCATGACACCAAAGCCGTAAGAACGCCAGCTTTCTAATTCGTCTAATGTCTCTTTCAGAATCCGACACCTGTAGGATCCCAGCAAGCACCACGAAGAGGTGAAGGCCGAACCTGAGAGCTCAAGAAAATCAGAAAGACGACAAGCGCGCTGAATGAACTGATCTAGCAAATAAGGGAAAAAAAGGTCGATGGAAGATACTGCATGGTAGTGACAATAGACGTGACCAACCCATTCACTTCTATAAACCACGACGTGATCGGGAAAGAGCTGAGCCTGACAAAATACCTCACAAAACTATAATAGACTTCCTATACAATTTAACAGCGCACTGCGGAGGGGAGCACAGAAGAGATTTGAGAGAGGGTGTCCGATACCGTGGCTAATTGGTGTGACATGATAGTTTAGGAGCATGAGTAGAATATAAACAGGACTATTTATTTATTAATATCTTTGTACTTATTTCTAACAGAATACCATAAAATGTATATTATAAAATATGTAAATATACTTAAAATTTTAGTCGAAAGGAGAACAGGCGGAATTCTCTTCATCAAAGAATCTTCCACTCAAACCCAAGATTATTCACCTTTAATACTGCTCCAGAATATCATCTGTAGTATCTTTTTCTATGATCAAATAAAGCATATTTTAGTCTTTTATTAGACATATTTAATGACATGTGTTGTCACTGTCGAATTATATAATTTCTATACGTGCAGGCATACGCCGGCGACCATTTACTGGTGGTCTGTTGTCTTCTGTCTTATGTCTATTGTCTTATGTTTTTTGTCATCTGCCTTTTGTCTTCTGTCTTTTGTCTTCTGTCTTTTGTCTTCTGTCTTTTGTCTTTTGTCTTCTGTCTTCTCTCTTCTGTCTTCTGTATTTTGTCTTCTGGCTTCTCTCTTTTGTCTTCTGTCTTCTGTATTTTGTCTTCTGTCTTCTCTCTTCTATCAACTGTCATCTAGAAAATCTAAATTTGATGATTTCAAAGCAATAAAGTTTTCAGAAACTTTAGATAAAGTATGTAGAAACTTAAAATATTAATTTTGTAAAAATTCAAGAATTTTTCTGGTTTTTTTAAGTTTAAGTTTCATAAGATTTTTTTGAATAACTTGAAAATCGAAAATAGAGGTTTTTCTTTAATTGTGTAAAATCAGTTAATTACGAATGTGAAAACCAAGGAAATTGAAAATTCGTAAAAATTAATGACGTGTTATTTTTTTTTTCTGTCTTTTATCTTTTGTCTTTCGTCTTCTGTTTTCTATCATCTATCAGCTGTCATCTATCATCTGTCATTTAGAAAATCTAGATTTGACGATTTCAAAGCCATAAAATTACTTGAAATATTAATCTTCTAAAAACTAAAGAGTTTCTATAGATTTTTTAAGCTTAAGTTTTGTAGGATTTTTTTAAATAACTTGAAAATCTAAAATAAAAGTGTTTTTAATTGTATAAAATCAGTTAATTACGAATGTGAATATCAAGGAAATTGAAAATTCGTAAAAGTTGTTGATGTCTTTTGTCTTTTGTATTATATCTTATGTCTAATGTCTTCTGTCTTCTGTCTTCTATCTTCTATCTTATGTCTTCTATCATCTATCAGCTGTCCTATATCATCTGTCATTTGTAATCTGTCATCTAGAAAATCTAGATTTGATCATTTCAAAGCAATAAAGTTTTTAGAAACGTATAATATTAATTTTCTAAAAATTCAAGAGTTTCTTTGGGTTTTTAAAGTTTAAGTTCTATAAGATTTTTTTTAATAACTCGAAAATAGAGTTTTCTTAAATTGTATAAAATTAGTTAATTACGAATGAGAATATCGAGAATGGAAAATCCGTAAAAGTTAATGATGTCTTCTGTCTTTTGCCTTCTGCCTTTTATCTTTTTTCATTTGTCTTCTGTCTTTTGCCTTCTATCTTCTGTCTTTTTGCTTCTGTCTTCTGTCTTTTGCCTTCTATCTTCTGTCTTTTTGCTTCTGTCTTCTGTCTTTTGCCTTCTGTCTCCTGTTTTCTGTCTTTTGTGTTCTGTCTTATGTCTTTTGTCTGCTGAGTTCTGTCTTTTGTCTCTTCTGTCTTCTATCTTCTGTCTTCTGTCATCAATCATCCGTCATTTTCAATCTGTCATCTAGAAAATCTAGATTTGATGATTTTAAAGGAATAAAGTTTTCAGAAACTTAAAATATTAATTTTCTAAAAATTAAGGAGTTTCTCTCGATTTCTTAAGTTCAAGATTTATAAGATTTTTTTTAAATAACTTGAAAATCGAAAATACAGCTTTTTTTCTTAATTGTATAATATCTCTTCTGTCTTCTATCACCTATCAGCTAACATCTATCATCTGTCATCTAGAAAACCTAGATTTGATGATTACAAAGCTATAAAATTACTTGAAATAATAATTTTCTAAAAATTAAAGAGTTTCTCTAGATTTTTTAAGTTTTATTAGATTTTTTTTAAAAACTTAAAAATCGAAAATATAGGTGCTTTTTTAATTGTAAAAAAATAGTCAATTACGACTGTGAATACAAAGGAAATTGAAAATTCATAAAAGTTAATGATGTCTTCTGTCTTTTGTCTTCTGTCTTCTATCTTTTGTCTTCTGTCTTCTATCTTCTGTCGTTTGTCTTCTGTCTTTTGTCATCTATCATCTGTTTTTTTTGTAATCTGTCATCTAGGAAATCTAGATTTGATGATTTCAAAGCAATCAAGTTTTCAGCAACTTAAAATCTTAATTAATTACGAATGTGAATATCAAGGAAATTGAAAATTCGTAAAAGTTAATGATGTCTTCCGTCTTTTGTCTTCTGTCAAAAGAAAAAGCCTAAGACGACAAAAGTCTTCTGTCTTCTGTCTTTTGTCTTCAGTCTTTTGTTTTCTGTCTTCTGCCTTTTGTCTTCTGTATTTTGTCTTCTGTCTTTTGTCTTGTGTTTTCTGCCTTCTGTCTTCTATCATCAATCAGCTGTCATCTCTCATCTTTCATTTATAATCTGTCATCTAGAAAATCGAGATTTGAGTTTTCAGAAACCAAATATTAATTTTCTAAAAAGAGATTCTTTTGGTTTTTTAAGTTTAGGTTTTATGAATTTTTTTTAAATATCTTGACAATCTAAATTAAAAGTTTTCTCTAAATTGTATAAAATCAATTAATAACGATTGTGAATATCAAGGAAATTGAAAATTCGTAAAAGTTAATAATGTCTTCTGTTTTCTGTCTTCTGTCTTTTATCTTCTATCTTCTGACTTTTGTCTTCTGTCTTTTATATTCTGTCTTTTGTCTTATGTCTTTTGTCCTCTGTCTTTTGTCTTGTGTCTTCTGTCTTCTATCATCTATCAGCTGTCATCTATCATCTGTGATTTGTAATCTGTCATCTAGAAAATCTATATTTAATGATTTCAATGCAATAGAGTTACTTAAAATATTAATTTTCTAAAAATGAAATAGTTTCTCTGGATTTTTTGAGTTTAAGTTCTAGAAGATTTTTTTTTAAATAACTTGAAAATGGAAAATAATGTTTTTTTTAAATTGTATAAAATCAGTTAATGATAATTTTAAAAGTTAATGATGTCTTTTGTATTTTGTCTTCTGTCTTTTGTCCTCTGTGTTCTGTGTTCTGTCTTATGTCTTCTGTTTTCTGTCTTCTATCATCTATCAGCTGCCATCTATCATCTGTCATTTGTAATCTGATATCTAGAATATCTAGATTTGATAATTGCAAAGCAATACAGTTTTCAGAAACTTAAAATATGTATTTTCTAAAAATTAAAGTTTCTTTGGATTTTTTAAGTTTAAGTTTTATAATATTTTTTTTAAATAACTTGAAAATTGAAAATAATGTTTGTTTAATTGTATAAAATTAGTTCATTACGAATGTGAATATCAAAGAAATTGAAAATCCGCAAAAGTTAATGATGTGGTCTGTCTTTTGTCTTTTACTTTTTCTTTTTATATTGTGTCTTCTGTCTTCTATATTTTGCCTTCTGTCTTTTGCCTCCTGTTTTCTGTCTTTTGTCTTCTGTCTCCTGTTTTCTGTCTTTTGTCTTCTGTTTTATGTCTTTTGTCTTCAGACTTCTGTCTTATATCTTCTATCTTCTGTCATCAATCATCTGTCATTTGTAATCTGTCATCTAGAAAATCTAAATTTGATGATTTTAAACGAATAAAGTTTACAGAAACTTAAAATATTATTTTTTTAAAGGAGTTTCTCTCGATTTATTAAGTTCAAGATTTATAAGACTTTTTTTAAATAACTTGAAAATCGAAAATACAGGTTTTTTTCTTAATTGTATAATATCAGTTAATTACGATTGTGAATACCAAGGAAATTGAAAATTCGTAAACGTTAATGATGACTTCTGTCTTCTGTCTTCTATCATCTATTAGTTGTCATCTATCATCTGTCATCTAGAAAATCTAGATGTGATGATTTCAAAGCCATTAAATTACTTGAAATATTAATTTTCTAAAAATTAAAGAGTTTCTCTAGATTTTTTAAGTTTAAGTTTTATTAGATTTTTTAAATACACTTAAAATTCGAAAATACAGGTGTTTTTTTTTAATTGTAAAAAAATTAGTCAATTACGAATGTACGAAGGAAAATAACTAAATTAATAACAGTTAATGATGTCTTCTATCTTTTGTCTTCTGTCTTCTATCTTCTGTCTTCTATCTTCTATCTTCTGTCTTCTATCTTCTGTCTTTTGTCTTCTGACTTTTGTCTTCTGTCTTTTATCTTTTATCTTCTGTCTTTTGTCTTCTGTCTTCTATCATCTATCAGCTGTCATCTATCATCTGTTATTTGTAATCTGTCATCTAGAAAATCTAGATTTGATGATTTCAAAGAAATCAAGTTTTCAGAAACTTAAAATCTTAATATATAAAATAAAAGTTTTTTTTTAAATTGTATAAAATCAGTTAATTACGAATGTGAATTTTAAGGAAATTGAAAATTCGTAAAAGTTAATGACATCTTCTGTCTTTTGTCTTCTGTCAAAAGAAAAAAGACAAAGAAGACAAAAGTCTTCTGTCTTCTGTCTTTTGTGTTCTGTCTTCAGCCTTCTGTTTTCTGTTTTCTGCCTTCTGTCTTTTGTCTTATGTTTTCTGCCTTCTGTCTTTTGACTTCTATTATCTATCAGCTGTCATCTTTCATCTGTCATTTATAATCTGTCATCTAGAAAATTGAGATTTGATGATTTCAAGGAAATAAAGTTTTCAGAAACCTAAAGTATTAATTTTCTAAAAACTAAAGAGATTATTTGGATTTTTTATGTTTATGTTTTATGAGTTTTTTTTAAATAACTTAACAATCTAAAATAAAAGTTTTTTTGTAAATTGTATAAAATCAGTTAATTTCGAATGTGAATAACAAGGAAATTGAAAATTCGTAAAAGTTAATAATGTCTTTTATCTTCTCGCTTTTATCTTCTGTCTTCTGTCTTTTGTCTTCTGTTTTCTGTCTTCTATCATCTATCAGCTGTCATCTATCATCTGTCATTTGCAATCTGTCATCTAGAAAATCTATATTTAATGATTTCAATGCAATAGAGTTACTTAAAATATTAATTTTCTGAAAATGAAATAGTTTCTCTGGATTTGTTGAGTTTAAGTTCTATAAGTTAAGTTAAATCGAACATCGAAAATAAAGGTTTTTTTAAAAAAATTGTATAAAATCAGTTAATTACGAATGTGAATACCAAGGAAATTAAAAATTCGTAAAAGTTAATGATGTCTTTTGTCTTCTATCTTCTGACTTTTGTCTTTTGTCTTCTGCCTTCTATCTTCTATCATCTCTCTTTTGTCTTCTGCCTTCTGTTTTTTGTTTTCTGTAATCTGTCTTTTGTCTTCTATTATCTATCATCTATTATTTGTAATATGTCATTTAGAAAATATAGATTTGATGATTTGAAAGCAATAAAGTTACCTGAAATATTAATTTTTTTAAAATTAAAGAGTTTCTTTCGATTTTTTTAATTTAAAGTTTTATAAGATTTTTTTTTTTAAATAGTTAATGATAATTTTAAAAGTTAATGATGCCTTTTGTCTTTTTTCTTCTGTTTTCTGTCTTATGTCTTTTGTCTTTTGTATTGTCTTCTATCATCTATCAGTTGTCATTTATCATCTGTCATTTGTAATATGTCATCTAGAAAATCTAGATTTGATGATTTTTAAGAAATAAGGTTACTTGAAATATTAATTTTCTAAAAATTAAAGTTTTTTGGATTTTTTAAGTTCAAGTTTCCTAAGATTTTTTTAAAAATAGTTAATGATAATTTTTAAAGTTAATGATGTCTTTTTTCTTCTGTCTTCTGCCTTCTGTCTTTTGTCTTTTGTCTTCTGTCTTCTGTCTTCTGTCTTCTGTCTTCTGTCTTCTGTCTTCTGTATTCTGTCTTCTCTCTTCTGTCTTCTATCATTTGTCTTCTGCCTTCTGTTTTTTATCTTCTGTATTCTGTCTTTTGTCTTCTATTATCTATCAGCTGTCATCTATCATCTGTCATTTGTAATCTGTCATCTAGAATATCTAGATTTGATGATTTAAAAGTTAATGATGTCTTCTATCTTTTGTCTTCTGTCAAAAGAAAAAGACAAAGAATACAAAAGTCTTCAGTCTTTTGTCTTTTGTCTTCGGTCTTCTGTTTTCTGTCTTTTGTTTTCTGCATTCTGTATTTTGTCATCTGACTTTTGTCTTCTGTATTTAGTCTTCTGTCTTGTATCTTTTGTCTTCTGTTAAATTTGCATTTCTCAGTTTAAAAATTAAAAAAAAATATTTCTACTAGTAGATTTACCTACAAAACTTGTGAATCCATTAAGAAGTAATATATTTTTGATATACTATAAAATAACTGGCATGTCATTGTTAGAAACAAAATAGTAACACGAAACTTGAGTGTTGAAGAAACTAAATGTGCACTTCTCAGTTTAGAAAATTCAAAAAAATATTTCTACCAGTAGAATTATCTTCAAAACTTGTAAATCCACTTAAGATTAATATATTTTTGATATACCATAAAATAATTGGCATATAATTGTTACAAACAAAATGGCAACACTTTAAACTTGAGTGTTGAAAAATATAAATTTGCCCTTATTGGTTTAAAAAATTCAAAAAAATATTTCTACTGGAAAAAATAGCTTCAAAACTTTTAAATCAAGTCACTACCTCAATAAACAATAAACAAGTAGCCTAGCGTATTTCTGACCTGAGTTAATGCACAATCTATTGAGGAAGGTCAGGTACGCTAGATATACAAGAAATTTACCTAGCGTACTCTTGACCTACCACAATAAACTATATCTTGACCTAGCGTACTCCTGGCCTACGTTAATGCACAATCGGTTGCGGTAGGTCAAGAGTACGCTAGGTTCATTTCTAATGTATTACGACTGATTTGAAAGATACTAGCGGCTAATGTGTTACTTATAGTATCAATCTTTAAAATAATATAAATAGAAAAATTAAAACAAGCGATTTAATCAAGAATCCAATTATGGACCACGTTACTTTTCCACCATGCAATTGTTTTATATTTACGTTTACGTGTATAAATAAGCTTGACCGTACAACATCAGATGTTTGTTTAGCTTTACTATTGATTGATTGATTGTTGTTGCTTTCTTTTGTAATTTTCTCTACTGTTTTCTTAATTTTTGTGTTTTCGGTAATTTTAATTTCTCGACTGATGGTTTTCATATTTGTTCATTTATTTATTTCATTTCTATGTTGTACATTTGTCTTTATCCATTAGATACAATCAGATGTTTCAAATCATGACTTTGCAATAATTAGAATTTTTCAAAATTTAGCAAAAAAACAAGCGTTAATTTATGGAATTAAAAAAAATACAATAATGCGTTAGAAGAACTGTGAAATTCAGGAAACGGTTACGTGCACTATTGAGCCGCAAATGTTCCGTCAATGAAACGTAAAAAAATACATCCAGCACACCGTGAACTTTCACTAAACCGATTAAAGGCAACAATTAACGCAATCAAACGAATTCGGTCCACCAATTACACCCACCGATAAACCGGCCTACCATTTCATTCGCAATTAATTCGAAACGATACAACAAAAAAAATCTATTCTATCGATAGTTCCCATCATGCAAAAACCATTTCTAGTACAGAATTCACGCCCGAACGATCGGCTTTAATAACTTTTTCGGAACATTTAATTACAATCGCAATTCCGAAATTTCACGGGGCCACCTTCCGTAGAACAAAGGTACTCGACCCATCAGCTTCTCCTTTAATGGGGAAATAATGATGGTAGGTTTTTACCGCTCTGATTAGGTTTGTCCAAATTTATAAACAGAATGTTTCTTTTCTTATTTTCGTATTATTTTTTTTTTCACGATCCTCGCGGTACACCCGGCAATTATTTCTGATACATCATTATTAAGGCTCTCGTCTTTCATCTCGACGTCCGGGATCCGCGTTTCGAAATTGAGACGACGGCAACAAGGGCCGAATTAGCGGGAATCATTTTTTATGAATGATATTTTTGCGTCTACCGGTCGTAACGGTGATTCCGCAGGGTTCGTAATAACAACAATCAGGAAGTAATATGTAATTTAGCTCGCCGTCGCAAAAATGCGTTCGTTTAATCCCGTTTCGTATTTCGCACAGTACAATACCCTTTTATGTTACATTATCATTGAACACTGATTGCGTTTCTTGCACGACGCCACGGCAACGGAGTGATTTGTTATTTGCGGCATGATGGATATTGTGTAGTTTGTAAAACAAAAAAGATTAAATTCGAAAATTTGTATTAACATCGAATGGAAATACAAGTTCTTTATTACCTCCTTGTTGGTTGTGATGTAGATGTATAATAATCGACTATTTATATAAAATAGGATTTGTAATGTTAAGATAAGGACTGCTGTCGTCCTCAACTAGAGTTGAGGTGATGTTTTTTGGTCCACTCTTCGAAATGCTTCATATACTCTTCATAGTTGGCCTGATTCTATAATTTGCTTAGATAAACAAATTTTGTTGTGATATCGGACAACACTTCAAGGTAAGCATCAGTAGAGAATTTTTCGTTTGGCAAACTTTAGGACCGTAGCCGAAGGTCATAAGGAGAGTCCATTTAAGAGTTGTTGCAATCTGCCCTTGAAGAGAAAAAATCTTACACCTTTCTAATGTTAGATTCTCGTTAACTAAAAGCTTTCCCCAATTAAATAGGTCTTTTCTAGTTTTGGCCTTTTGTGTAGCTTTAAGATTTTTATTATTTTCCCTTGGTGGTGGTTAGTAGGTCCAATTAGGACTTTAAAATACGTCTTGGTGAAAAGATTGAATTTCTTCCTAGGTCAGCCATTCTTGGAAATAAGGTAGGTGGAGATCGCACTTCTTCGTTTCAGATATCTTTTCAGACGAAAGACGGAGAGAGTCTAAATCATCGATTTGCAATCACTTAAAACCTCCTATTCTTGCTGAGTGTTTGTTGAAGCCTTAAAATTTATAAGTTTGAATTTCTTTCTAAGCGAAACTTTCTTTTGAAAAGATACCTGAAGCGAAGAAATGCCATTCCCACCTACCTTATTGACTTCTTCGCTTTAGGTATCTTTTCAGTCGAATGCATCCGTTATTCCTAAAACATAAGACCGTCTAATTTTAATGTAAACTCAACTGACATATTCTTTTCAACTTGTCTAAGGGTGTAGGAGATGACCACAACCAAACCTCCAAGCTGGTAGACTTCCTGTAGTTGTTTCTTTCCGTTTGTACATTGTTCTCCTCGATTTCTTATACCAGGTAGAATGTGCTAACCATTTCGGTTTATGCCGGTTTCTACTGCAGTTTTCGTACGAATATGAAGTATACAGGTGAAACTACAAATGGCTAAGCAGCTGATGATGCGATGATTAAGTTTAAATCCACTACTGCAGACTTTTTTAAGTGGAATAATACAACCCATCTGATGACTGTGTCTTCTAACAACATTAAATCAATCATAATGCAGCGAGAGAGTCTAAATCATCGATTTGTAATCACTATGGAGTCTAAATCATAAACATAGAGAAGACTCTTTAAGAAAGAAATGGAAAATCCAGGAGGTAAAAAGCAACATTTTCGATACCTGCAATTGAGGCAAAAAAGCCTACGGAGAAGGTTTCATAGGCGAATTTACATCAGGGAAAGGCATTCTGAATTCGACGAAGAGCGTCTCGAAGCACTTTTGAAGAAGGACGGTCAACAAACAAGTCATGAGTTGGCCAAAAAAATGAACTGCGATCATCAAACGATTCTCAATCATCTTCATTAAATGGGATTAGTCGAAAAATTAGAAGAGTGGATGGGTTTTGCACTGAATCGTCACGGGAGGTAATAAATATGAAGTAAATAAAGGAGTGGGCGACTTCAGGAGATACACCAAAGCCAAGAGTCACACCTGACCTCCATCCAAAAAAGACAATGATCTGCGTTTGGTGAAACTGGGAGGGCAAGGTGCACTGGGAAATTCTCGGTCAACAAGGGGTTCTACATAGCCCAGCTACACCCCGTTAAAAGTACTATTCCATCAACAAGGCCAAATCATATTCCTTTACGTCAACACGAAGCCCTATGTTGCACAAGTCGTCAAAGCCACACTCTAAGAGCTAGAATGAGAAGTTCTTTAGCATCCGCCGTATTCTCCGTATTTTGCACCCACGGATTACTATCTTTTCCGCTTCCTATCGAACCATTGAGGTGTAACTAATCAGATATGTTCTACTGTTCAATAATATTCAGCCTATATGTTGACTTGTATTTTTTCTATGTTATCAGTACCAGTATTCCTTGGTTCATAATATAAATTTTCTTTCCGGCGATCAAAATCTTTCTCCAGATTTCCTCATCCTTCAAGGAAGCCTAAAATGTTTCCGTTTTTAACATGTCCATCAAACAAACTATGAATTTGTATCTAATAACCTTCATCAGAGAGATCAGTGGACGCTACTATTAGTTATTTTAAAAACTGTTAATCATTGTCAATTTCCAGGTAATATCCTTCTTAGTTAGGTTTTGCTCTTCCGACGAAATTTTAGTAACATTTGCTAGATTGTACAAAACGAGTCTGTTTATCGTTGTCAAAAGATGGCTATAGTTATGACCTTCTCAAGATTGGATTGTAGTCCTTTGGAGCTAATGACATTCATTATCATTAGACATGTTCTCCTGTTTTTTGAGCTGCAATTTTTCAGTTTCTGGAATAATTTTTTCATATTTTTAACATATTCCTCGACGGATCCAAAGAGTTTAAACAAATCTTTTCAGTATAATGGGATTCTTGTTAATTGATCTTCGGTTTTTATGCTGACCATCAAATGAAGTATGAGTTTTGTTGTGATATCGGTAGGTATCAGTAGAGTACTTGTAAGGTTGAGAATCATCAACACCGTGATCGGTGATGCAAGAAGAATCCAGTTGTAAGGGGATCTTTTGAAGCTAATGGTATTCTCTTGTAACAGTAGAGCCCGAAGGCTTTGTAATCGAATTTTTCTCTTGTTTGGTAGTATTTATCTAATATGCTTACATTATTCTGCCTCAGCAAAACTTAATTAAACAAATAACAATAATGTTCAACGCACACAGAAAGGTTTGAGTACAAATTTAGATGACCTTCCACTCTTGCCGAATTTAGCTTCATTGACACTGCTGCCACTGAAGTTCTGATGGCAATATTCTATGATTATGGATTTTATATCTCCAAATGAAGAACTTTATGTATGACTGTTTGAATATGTCAACTTGACATAATCAGCCAAAAAGTTTGTTCCAGAAAAGGAACAAAATAAGAGAATTAATGCCTATGTAAGAGATTCCGGATGTCACAGAGGATACCTGCACCTTCGTCATCATGGTAAGGACAGGGTTTGAAGAACATGTAAAGACTTTTCAGATTTTAGGATACCTTTCTTAATTTTTTTATGTATCTCAATAGATCCAGAGAGTTTAATCAAGTTTGAGTGGAAGAACATAGTTGCGTCCTTCATTGGGCCAAACAGAAGAAAATCCGTTGATGCGAGATCGGGGCTGTAGGGCGGATGAGGAAGAACAGTCCACTAAAGTTTTGTTTTAGTTTTCCTCTCAGGTGCGAAGACTTGTGTAAGGTCTGGCGTTGTCGTGGAGAAAGAGAAGTTCGTTTGGCTTTTTGTGCCTACAAACACGATCAAGTCGTGTCTTCAATTTGCGAAGAATAACATACACTTCAGAGTTGGTCGTTTGACCATGGGGAAGGACATCGAACAGAATAACTCCTTCAGAAACCCAGAAGACCGTAGCCAGCTGAGGGTATGGCTTTAAACTTTTTCTTGATAGTCGAGTGGGTGTCGCGGCACTCCTTTGATTGTAACAATATTTGTGAAAAATTTGTCACAATCAACCTCATACCGTGCAAGCAGTTCTCCATAAATGTTTCTCCTTTACTCTTTAGGATCTTCTGTTAGACATCGTAGGACCCAACGGGAACAAACCTATGAATGTTCCAACCGGTGAACAATTGTGACAGCACTACTAACAGAGACGTCCTGTTGAACAGCCAGGTGTTTGATTGTGATCAGTCGATTATCTCGAATGAGAATGTACGCACGCTACCGTATTGCATGGACCACAGCTGTGAACGGCCGGCCGACATGCGGGAGTTCAGACAGCTCCGCTTGACCTTCTGGCAATTAAAGCACATGCTTTACCCAACGACTCACTGTGATTTTGTCCACTGCCAGATCTTCGTAGACAATCTGCAAGCGCCTATGAATTTCTAACATGCCCCAGTCAATCACAGCCCGTTGTTTGGAACGCACCTCCGTTACAAACGCCTATTTAGCAGCTACGTGTAGCGCTGTCACCTTCCTATAGGTGAAACTATCGTATACGAGACGAAGCGGGAAACGAAATGTTAAGGTTTTTCAACCAAGCGTGTATGAGAAAAAAAATATGTTGCATTAATTATTAAACTCCCCTTGTATAAGTGTTTGTATTTCCAATTTTTATATAACTTACTGCAAGTTTTTTTGACCACACTTGGCTTATTCAGGTAGATAATATACATTCTTCATATATATTCAGAAGGAGAAAAAGAAAACTT
This sequence comes from Ontholestes murinus, assembly GCA_963969525.1. Classification (NCBI taxonomy): domain Eukaryota; kingdom Metazoa; phylum Arthropoda; class Insecta; order Coleoptera; family Staphylinidae; genus Ontholestes; species Ontholestes murinus. Next base: position 54,422,080 of record OZ018397.1, read on the forward strand.
CTTTTTACATAGATGCTGCTTTCGCTGATGGAAACACTGGCGATCACGCACCATCTCCGGCACCCGACGAGCCGAAAGAAAGCAAAGACGACATATACATTGATGACTTGGACATGAAGAAAAAGAAGAAGAACGAGAAGCCTTCTAAGAGGGATGATCTAGAGGGCTGCCTTCCAAATAAGGAAGAGGGAAATAATGATATTGGTCATAAGAAGGATGCACCGATGGACGATAATTTCGATTTAGAACTGGACTTTAGCAAGGTGAAAAGGAAGAAAAAGAAGAAGATGAGATGATGAGAAACAGAAGGATAAAGAAAGTGAAGAAAACTCTGTTAAATGGGTAACGACGGGCAGGGACTACACCTATAAAGAACTGTTAAACCGTGTACAATGTATATTCTTCACCTGAAGAAGCAACAGTATAGGGAAATAATTGCAGTGAGTTAAATAAAAATTTGAAAACACTTATTATCAATTAAATAAAAAAGTTTGTTGCTTGAACTTCGGTTTTTATGTTCTCCATCAAACAAACTATGAACTTTGTTATGATAATGTCAGTAGAGTGCTGCCTCGATTGGTAAACATCACGATCGTAACCGAAGATATAAGAAGATTCCAAAGGTGAAACCTGAAGGGTGTTGCCAAAAAATTCTACTGAGATTTTTCTTCGGATTGTCATGAGTTCAAATTTTCTTAGTTTTTTTTTGGAAACACTTCTTATATTCTTAGCATGTTCCTCGACGTATCCAGAGCATCTACGAAAAAATAAAAAATATTGTAACATCGGACAATACTTCATCATAAGTAACAATATAGTACTTTCTCAGTTGGCATACCTCAAGACCAATGATTCAAGAAGAATTGAGTTAAAAAATAGGCGTTCTTTAGACCTTGTAATGTCATGAGCAAAAATTTTGTACTGAAATTTCCATTTGGTTTGTCTAGAGTCTCAATTTCTAGGTAACTTCCTTCTTACTCAGGTCTTGCTTTCCGGACAAAGTCTTTAACGAATCTGCTAGATTGTATAAAATGAGTGAGGAGTGATGGCTTAGACTCTCTCAGGATTGGGTTGTAGTTCTTATGAGCTAACGATGTACCTTAAGAATTCATTTGAGGTGCAGCCAATCAGACATGTTTTACAGTTTATTTTTAGCAAACATCAAGACCAAAGATTCAAGAAGAATTGAGTTAAAAAATAGATGTCCCTTGGAACTTGTAATGGTAGAACTTGAATGGCATTGCAAAACCTTTGTACTGAGATATATATTTCTGAAGTTACGTGAAGATTATTATTATAGTAAATTGTATTCAAAATATTGTACTGAGATTTCTCCTCGGTTTGTCCAGAGATGGCATTTTTGCAGTTTTTTTGGAAACACTTACTCTTGACATGTTCCTCAACACATCCAAGGATTATGATCAGATCGTCTAAGTAGACTAAGATTCTTATTGGTTGAACTTCTGTTTGTATACTATAATTTTAAAAAAATGAATTTTGTTGCGATATTCAACAATACTTCGTGGCAATCTTTTTAAGTTATTAAACACCTAGGATGCTAGAAGAATCCCGTTGAAAGGAAAGCGAATTGCAGCTTGTAATAGATTAACCAAAAATGCTGACATTCTCCTTGGGTTTGTCATAAGCTGACTTTGTGCAGATTTTTCGAGATTCTGCCCAAATTTTAATTGTTCCCTTGATGGATTCCGAGAGTACGATTAGGTTTTCTAGTTACGTAGAAGTTTTCTAGGTACGTAAGAGTTTTCTTTCAATGCGAGAAATAGAAAGAAGTCAGGAGGATTGAGATCTGGCGAGTACGGTGAATGTTCAATTTGCACCGCCCCATTTTTGCGTAGACCTTTCATGAATCGGTTCAAAATTTTAATATACCTTGCAGCAAGGAATGAGATTTGACGATATTCCTGACATCCAACGAAGGCTTTTGAACTCCATCCCAGAAAAAGCCTTCTTGAAAAGTTTCCAGAACATCTATAGATCTTAGCGGTGTATAGTTGTTAGAGGCGACTATTTCAAAGGACAGTAAAGTAAATTTCATTAATATTTCATCTTTGTTGAATTTGATTCTCGTTTATCACGTGGTGAAACCTTTTTTAATATTAAGGGTTGTTTATAAAAAGGCACTTGGTGAAACCAACCAAGTGTCTTTCTATTTCATCTACAATAATGTTACAGGACTATTCACCGAACTTAATTGTCAGAGTTTGTTAATCCAAAATTGAATTAATTTTTAGTTTTTCAACATTAGAGACTCTAACAGGAATATGCTCTTTCTACCAAGACTAATTATACGCACCTATTTTTAACTTGTAAGAACTTATTTGTAACGTGATTAAAACCTTGAAATTTACGAAAATTATTAATTATTTTTTCGTTGTTGTAAATAAACGATTACGCCGGTCACGAGCAGAATACGAACGTATAAGAGATTCATCTCCTCATAAGTATTTCATTAAATCCTAAATTAATATAATTACAGGCGAGGCATGCTTTTATTACAATGTTAAAGCAACAATTAGGAAAAAACAAATTAAGGCGTGCCCCCGCAATAAACCGAAAATAAATAACGAGGCAGAGGGACCGCGGGTATTGGTTTTTAATTTACTTATAATTACCGGCCGGGATGGAAGAACAAGAAAAAAAAATGGAATAGGCGGGATTCGAACGAAATTAATTTTTAGCGACGCGACGCTCCTAACGGTAATGGCAAATTAATTCCGAGCCGCTCCGGCGCTAATTCGGTAACAAGGAATTAAAACAAGGTGATAATTACATATTGTTTGTCCGTCGAGGATGTAATGAGATGCTCCGCGCCTTAGGTGGCTTTTTTACGGCCAGTTATTGAGCTTTTAGTCCGACGGTGTTCTCGTTAAAACGAAAATTGCAAGAAAACTAATTACTTATTATTGCTTTATAACCGTGAGCCACCGAGGTATTTGAGGGAAATGCATTATTTTGTTTCTTTTATTTGTGATTGTTGTAATTGTAATAATGCAGGGGTTGTTGAGGAAGTTTTCTCGCACTTAAGTAATTACAGTGATTAGATTGGTTGTGATGTCGACAGGCGAATGATGGATGTTCGCACCGCCAGCTTCTTTGTACTTTTGTTACTCTTCGGCCTTTGGTGGTGGCGGCGGCACCGTTTTGCTCCACTGCTACTGAAGAACGTACCGCATAATTCTAGACCAGCGCTGAGACGTACCTATCAATTAGAAATCAATGTGAACCGTAACGAATATTCGAACTGGATAGATTTTCTACGAACGCGATCTCGGCTTCGGTTTTTCTTTTCTTACGCCAACAGACTTATTTTAATGCTGACTTGCTCTAACCTACCAAACGCTAGTTACTTAAGACGAATGCTTTAACTTCGTAATGCAGTTTGGAAGGTGGGTGGACACTATCCCACCCTACAATTACTAAATTATCAAACAAAATTTTCTACAAAATCTGCTTGATGTAAAAATAATAATTTATATTTAAAATTTCATAATTTCGTGCAGTTTCTCCCAAGAAAACCTTTGTTGATGTTCAAGTAATTGGAGGGTGGGATAGTGGCCACCCACCCACCCTACATATATATTTTAACATCACTTAAAACACTGTCTTCAATTTTTTGAACACATATTCATACACTTGTTTACAGTTTGCATTTTTCTAAATGGTAAACCCTGTTTGTAACTAAAGTTTAAATAATTATGTAGGGTGGGTGGGTGGCCTCTATCTTACCGTTCAATTACGAAACCATCCACTAAGATTGACCAAAATTTGCTTTATAAATAAAAAATTATTCACATTAATAATTTTCATAAGTTTGTGCAGTTTCTCTGGAGAAAAACCTTGTTTATGTTGAAGAAATAATAAAGGTGGGATAGTGGCCACCCACCCACCCTATATATACATTTAATTTCTAATTACAAACAGTGTTTACAATTTAGATAAACGCAAATTACAAATCAATCGTGTGAACATTTATTCAAAAAATTGAAAACAGTGTAATAGTGGAAGATAGAATGTATATGTAGGGTGGGTGGGTGGCCACTATCCCACCCTCCAATTACTAAACCATCAAACAAAATTTTCTATTAAATCTGATTGATGTAAAAATAATAATTCATATTTAAAGTTTCATAATTTCGTGCAGTTTCTCCCAAATAAACCTATGTTGATGTTCAAGTAATTGGAGGGTGGGATAGTGGCCACCCACCCACCCTACATATATATTTTAACTTCACTTGATACACAGTCATTACATTTTTTTAACAAATAAAAACACATTTGATTACAGTTTGCATTTATCTAAATTGTAAACACTGTTTGTAACTAAAGTTTAAATAAATATGTAGGGTGGGTGGCCTCTATTCCACCCTCCAAATACGAAACAATCATCTAAGATTGACAAAAATGTGCTTTATAAATAAAAAATTATTCACATTAAAAATATTCATAATTTTGTGTAGTTTCTCTGAAGAAAACCCTTGTTAATGTTGAAGTAATTGGAAGGTAAGATAGTGGACACCAACCCACCCTACATATACATTTAATTTCTAATTACACACAGTGTTTACAATTTAGAAAAACCCAAATTAACAATCAATCGTGTGAACATTTATTTAAAAAATTGAGACAGTGTTTTAATGGAAGTTAGAATATATATAGTAGGGTGGGTGGGTGGTCACTATCTCACCCTCCAATTACTAAACCATCAAACAAAGGTTTTTACAAAATTTGTTTGATTTAAAACTAATTATTCACATTGAAAATTTCATAATTTCCTGCAGTTTCTCTCCAGAAAACCTTTGTTGATGTTCAAGAAATTGGAGGGTGTGATAGTGGCCACCCATCCACCCTATATACAGGGTGACTGACGAAAAACCTTTGGTGCTGTATCTCGCTTATTTTTTATCCGATTTTAATAAATAAAACATCAAATTAAACCATTTTTAAAAGACTTTAATAGGATCTGAACTGTTATTTTTTCTCGCACCCTGTTTTTGACAAAATACGATCAACATTTTTTTTTTAATTGCACTGTATATATATTTTTATTGATTCGCAAGGAGATTTTTTTTCTGAATATAAAATTGTAGACAAATTTATCCATACATCAAACTTAAGTAGAGAAATTGAGGATTAAAAAAATAAATAAAAAGTCAAGTATCCATTGTAAACAATATACAGACCCTATTTTAAATGTCAAAAGTGACAGTGACAGCCATTGATACAATACTGCAACGATTTTTAATTATTTCATAATTAAAATGTTGCAATATTTCAAACACTGTACTAGAATTTTGTGCTTCTACAGAAATCGTTTTTCAGTTTTTGAAATCTTGCAACATTTTTATTATGAAATTATTAAAAATCATTGCAGTATTGTACCAGTGACTGACACTGTCACTTTTGACATTTGGAATAGGCTCTGTATATTGTTTAGTATGGGTATTTGATTTTTAAAAAAATTTTAATCCTCAATTTCTCGACTTTGGTTTGATGAATGGATAAAATCTACAAATTTAGATTCAGAAAAAAATCTCCTTGCGGATCAGTACAAAATATATATAAAGTGCAATTTGAAAAAAAAAAGTTGATCGTCTTTTGTCAAAAACTGGATGCAAGAAAAAATATCAATACAGTTCATATTAAAGTCTTTTAAAAAACATTTAATTTGATGTTTTATTTATTCAAATCGGATCAAAAATAAGCGAGATACAGCACCAAAGGTTTTTCGTCAGTCACCCTGTATACATTTTAATTTTACTTGAAAGTCTGTCTTTAATTTTTTAAAGAAATATTCAAATATCCACACGTTTGTTTACAGTTTACATTTTTCTAAATATGCAAACACTGTTTATATAAATATGTAGGGTGGGTGGGTGGCCACTATTCTACCCTCCAACTATGAAACCATCAACTAAGATTGGCGAAAATGTGCTTTATATATAAACAATTATAACATTGAAAGTTTTCATAATTTTGTGCAGTTTCTCTGAAGAAAACCCTTGCTAATTTTCAAGTAATTGGAAGGTGGGATAGTGGCCACCCACCCACCCTGCATATACATTTAAGCTCTAATTACAAACAATGTTTACAAGTTAGAAAAATGCAAATTACAAATTAATCGTGTGAACATTTGTTCAAAAAATTGAAGAGTGTTATATTGGGAGTTAAAAAACATGGTGGGTGGGTAGCCACTATCTCAACTTTCAAGTGATTTTAATAAATATTCACAGATTTGTTTACAGTTTGTAATTTTTAAATTATAAATACGGTTAGTAACTAAAGTTTAAATAAACATGCAGGGTGAGTGGGTGGCCACTATCCCACAATTTCTAGAACACCCATCAAATTTTACAATTGTGAATTGTAAAAATTCATTTTTTAATTTTTTATTTGTCGCTTCTATTTATTAAAAAAACTTTGATAAATGTTCTATAAATTGTAGGGTGGGTTAGTGGCCACCCACCCACCCTACATATAATATGCAATTTCAATGAAAACAATGACTATGTTATTTTTAATAAATGTTAAAATTCTGTTCGTATTTTGTATTTTTTTAATGCTGACAACGGTTTTGTGTCTTAAAATCTATTAAATATGTAGGGTGAGTGGGTTTCCACTATCCAACCCTCCAATTTCTAAAACATTGATATGAAATTTTACAAGAGGAAATTGTATGTTGTAGAAAATTCAAACTCTAAAATTTTGTAAACATTTTGCTCCTTTAATACAGAAAAATTTGATTAATATTTAATCAATTGGAGGGTGCAATATTGAACGCCCACCCACCCTACATATTTGTTTTATTATAAAAGGCCACTGTTATTAGATTATTAAGAAAAATTCAACATTTTTGGATAAAGTTTTTCGAATCAAAATACGTTCTTGTGGCTTGAATTAAAATTATAAATGTAGGGTGGGCACACTCTCCAATTTCTTTAGCACTAACAAAAGATAATTATATTAACAATTATTATAACATCCACCATTTTTTTCTCTTCATTCAAACTTTCACAGTAATATGTTTGTTAAGCTGAATTGAAAAATTCACTATGTTTTAACCACAAATTATGTGGTTAAAACATAGTGAATTTTTCAATTCAGTGTAAGTATGGATTACCACGTAGTAACGGTCGCAACCATTCTCTTTATGTTTGTTAAGGTTTTAAAACTGAAGAATGGGATATATTAAATAGTAGAGGACCTATAAGTAGCCCTGGGGGATACCATGGTCCCAAAAATTGGTCGATTGTAATAAAGTTAGAGTTAGTTAAATACTTTTATTGGCTATAAATAGGTAATGCACTTAATACATATAATTTAATGAATAATGAACGGCTCACATATTTCGAGTAGGTAGCGATGGTTTATTCGAGCACGGATACAATGCTATCTGTACCATACGCTCCTGAATAATATTCCTCGAGCGTAATATGCTGCCCGCTTTTGCAATTATAATGTGTACGTACCTATATTGGCCTGACCACAAGTAGCCCCTCGTGTTCTGCACCCATTCTATTGTTCTCTTAAACATTAAGATTAGAATACAAACATATCTTCGATTGGCCGTTAAGCCGTGTACAACGCGCGGCCGTGCATTCAGCAGGAGCGAGCTGAGCGTTTACTTAAAACCGCGCGTTATGGCCGAGTGCAAGGAAAATCTCCATACGTGGAAGAATAGCCATTACCTAAATACAGTTACTCCATTGAGTGACAACGTCTGATATCTAAGGCTAATGGTATTAAGGAATGAAGTAGTTACAAATAGTTAAAACCACTAATAATGACGATTTAAAATTGCATCAATGAAGAACCAATTCGACCAGTACTAATGTAATTTTTTTTTTGACGTACTAATAAATTACAGTTGATGACCAACTTTTGTAAACGAAAAAATGTTTAATAACGGTGGTGGTAGATGACCTTGATGTTGATGACCAACGTTTGTAAACGAAAAAAATGTTTAATAGCAGTGGTAGTAGATGACCTTGATGTTGGTCATCTAAACATTTTTTTCGTTTCCAAAAATTGGCCATCAACTGTAATTTATGTATTAGTACATTTTTGTAGAAATAGATCAGAGTTATTAGACTAATGTTAATCAAAATTAACTGTGTCCAAATGTTGGTTTTATATTTTTAAGTCTCGCCTCGTATTATAATAAATGGAAGAACAAAAGGCCGGCGATGCCGATGAGGTGTTTGCGCGATAATTTATGAAATAAAAGTGTGATCGAAAGTGGCTCCATTGGCAGGCGAGATTAAGATATCTGTCGGTCTGAGCGTGATTTTAATATTCCAACTAGTTATGGAACTGTCGGCGCGCGGCGGGACGCTGCCCGTCCGCCCGTCACCGGGGCCCCCGTCATCCGGGGCCCCCGTCCACTGACGGCCAGCACGGTTTTTAATCAGACCGGAATTTTAATATTTACATATAAAATGCCTGCCTGTAAAGTAGATAAAGGCCCGTCTTTATTGCCGGGTATTTAATTACCGGACCGTAATATTTTACGTTCGCCGGTCACCGAAAACGAGAATGGCCACTAACTCAACTGGTTTATCGCGTGCATATTTCGCGCTGATTGTCTCTCGCCCGGCTATTTATTGTGTGCGAATCGGGAATTTTTATTTAAATCCAATGTAATTTAATCGCGAATAAATTGCGATCGGCCGGAATCGCCCGAATTCTTCGTAATCAAGACGCTCAAGGTTATTACTGCTTTAGTTCATCAACTTCAGTAATACACACAAATAAAGGGTGTCCGGAGATTTGAATTTGGCGCCATTTTGTCATATGACGTTTGGCAGTCGTGCTTGTTTCATGGTTGTTATTTGCTATCATTCCCATTTACACACCTGATAGCTTTTGTGAGCATTGTAGTTTTATGTTTGTTTGATGACAACCAAGCAACGTATTCAAGTGAAAAGTTATTACAAAAACAGTGAAAGTCAGACGGAAACCGTTCGTGAATTGTGTGTGATACTCGGACGTAACGCTGCTCCAACCGAATCCTCAGTTCGGAAGTTGATCCGGAAGTTTGAAACCACGGGTTCTGTTGCTATTGTTAAAAAAACAGGTCGACCACGTTCTGTTCTAACACAAGAAAACATTGCTGACATACCTGAGTGAGCGTGGAAATCGGTTGATCGACGTGCCTAAAAACTGAATTTATCAACCAGTCCATTCCTTTTAAATGATCTGAAAATGCATGCGCATTCAACTTACACAAGAGTTGAAGCCTGCAGATCGTGAAAAGAGACATCGATTTGCTCGACAAGCGGAGAACAATAACTTCACTAGAAGAATAATTTTCTCTTCCACCTGAGTTAGTACGTCCATTATCAGAACTGTAGAATTTGTGGTACAAAAATTGACAGTGGAATATGAGATGCATCCACAACACATGACTGTTTTGTGTGGGTTCTGGGCAGGAGGAGTGTTCTTCCCGTACTCCTATGATAATCACGAGGGAGCTACCGTCACTGTGAACATGCTTTCCCAATGATGAAAATGACGATTTTTGGTTTCAACAAGATGGTGCGACATGTCACCCAATTCCATGAAACGATTGCTCATTTGAATAAAAAGTTTCCCCAAAAAAATATCCAGGAATGGCCTGCCAGATCAGATTTTTAGTATTTTCTAGTGATACATTTTTCAAGCAATTTCCCTTTAATTTCTCAAGAAGTGCAGGTTGTGAAAATTTCTTACGTTATCTTATCGTAAGTTTCTAAAAACTTTTTTTTTCAGATCTCTAGAATTTTCAAATTGCGATAACTATATTTTCTTGATTTGTAGGAATTTTAATGTTTTACACTTAAGAACTTTACGTTATTATTCGAATTTTTTCGAAGTATCTTCTAGATTCCTACAATTTTGCCTTCTATTGGTTAGAATTTTCCAATTGCGAGAATTGTATTTTTTGGATTTGTAGAATTTTACGAATATTTTAGGTTTTTAGAATTTTCTATTAAGGTGCTCGATTTTTAAAGCAATTTCTCTTTTTTTCTTTTCTTAAGTACTTTGCATTATTATCAGAATTTTCCAGAAGTTAAATTAAACCATCTTTACTTTCATTGGTCGAAAACTTTTCAATATTTCTTACATTATCTTATTGGAAGTTTCTAGAAACTTTATTTACACAATTCAAGAATTTTGAAATTGCGAGAATTATATTTTCTTGATTTGTAGGATTTCCCAAGATTTTCATGTTTTTAGAATTTTCTATCAGGGTGCTAGATTTTTCAAACAATTTCTCTTTAGTTTCTCAAGAACTTTTCATCGTTAATAGATTTTTTCAGGAATTAAACAATCATTCTAGAATTTTTTCTTTCATTGATCGGCCACGTTTTAAAATTTCTTAAAAATTGTATTTCTAGATTTCTAGAATTTTTAAATTGCTAGAATTCTATTTTATTGATTTGTAGAATTTCCCAATTTTTTATATATTTTATTTTTATATTTATCTTTCGTTTCTTAAGAACAGAATTTTTCAGAAGTTGGTCAAACATTTTCAAAATCTAATGTTATCTTAACGGAAGTTTCTAGTAACTTTATTTCTAGATGATTAGAACTTTGAAATTGTGGGAATAATATTTTATTGACTTGTAGAGTTTCCTAAATTTTTCAGATTTTTGGAATTTTCTATTCCTTTTTCTAGATTCTAGAAGAATTTTGTCCTCTATTGATCAAACTTTTTTAAAATTAATCTTATCGAAAGTCTGTAGAAACTATTTCCAGATTTCAAGAATATTCAAATTTTCTTGATTTGTAGAATTTTTCAGGTTTTTAAAATTTCCTATTAGGGTGCTAGATTATTCAAGCAATTTCTCTTGAATTTCTCAGGAATTTTACATCGTTAACAGAATTTTTTACGAGTTGGACCATCTTTTAAATTTATAGAAGTTTGCCCTTTATGAGTCACAAACTTTTCAATATTTCGTACGTTATCTTATTGGGAGTTTCTGGAAACTTTATTTCCCGATTTCTAGAATTTATTTTATTGATTTATGGAATTTCCCAATTTTTTTAGGTTTGTAGAATCTTCTATTACGGTACTAGATTTTCAAGGCAATTTCTCTTTAGTTTTTCGAAAACTTTACATCGTTAATAGAATTTTTCAGGAGTTGATAAACAATATTCTAGATTTCCAGAATTTTGACCTCCATGGGTCGAAAATTTTTAATCTTTTTAATGTTATTTTATCGGAAAATTCTAGAAACTTTATTTCCAGAATTTTCAAATTGCGAGAATATTATTTTATTACTTTTTTGAATTTCTCAAATTTTTTATTAGGGTTGTAGATTTTCAAAACAGTTTTTCTTTAATTTCTTAAGAACTTTACATTACCATCAGAATTTTTCAGGAGTTAAATTAAACCATCTTCTAGATTTCTAGATTTTTTCTTTCATTGGTCGAAAACTTTTCAATATTTCTCACATTATCATATCGGGAGGTTGTAGAAACTTTTTTTTCAGATTTCTAGAATTTTTGAATTGGGAGAATTCTATTTGCTTGATTTGTAGAATTTTCCAAATTTTTCAAGTATTTATTAGGGTTGTAGATATTTTTTAGAAGTTTCTCTTTAATTTCTTAAGAACTTTACATTATTATCATAATTTTCCAGAAGATATATTAAACTATCTTCAAGATTTCTAGAATTTCGTACGTTATCTTATTGGGAGTTTCTGGAAACTTTATTTCTTGATTTCTAGAATTTTCAAATTGAATGAATTCTATTTACTTGATTTGTAGAATTTTCCAAATTTTTCACGTTTTTAGAATTTTCTATTAGGGTTGTAGATATTTTTTTAGAAGTTTCTCTTTAATTTCTCAAAAACTTACATTATTATCAGAATTGTCCAGAAGTTATATTAAACCATCTTCAAGATTTCTAGAATGTTGTCCTCTATAAGTCGAAAACTTCGCAATATTTCTTACGTTATCTTATCGCAAGTTTTTAGAAACATTATTTTAAGATTTCTAGAATTTTCAAATTGCGAGAATTCTGTTTTCTTGATGTCTAGAATTTAACAGAATTACTTTTTTCAAAACTCTTCTAATTTTCTTCATGGACCCCAGAATTTCTGTAAGAATTTTAAAGCTATTTCTATTCTAAATTGCCAACATTTTTTCTTCTAGATTCTTAGAATTTTCTTCAAGGGGTTTAAAATTTTTATAACCTTCCAAAAACTTTAACTACTAAAATAGAAATCTGGAATTAAAGTTTTTTTGAGATTTGATGAAACCTAGAAGTATTTACGTGGGTTTTAGATTCATATTCACTTCCATGTATCAAAAAACGTTTGCTGCTTTATCTGTATATTAAAAATTTCCAGCAGTCTATCATTAAAATGTCTAGTATTCAATTTATCGATACTTTTCAAATATGTCTTACTTATTTTATCGGTTAAAATACATAGATTTATAGAATTTTGAAGGAACTTTTCTTAATGATGGCTTCTAGAAACTTTTGTTTGTTTCTTTGCAGATTATTAAAATATCCATCACTTTCTAGAGAATTGTACATTGTGGATTCAAATATTCTGACCTTGGATATTGGAATCTACAAAGTACAATCCTTCTGGAAAGTTTTGGAAAATTGTATGTCGAAGAGAAAAAAGTAAAAAGAAAGGATACAACAGTGTTATTAAATTATTTAAAGAAATTAATCGATACGAAAACTGCTATAAAAATATAGAAAGTTATTTGACGATCCCATCAAATTGCCTTTTTTTATTGTGTGTTATTCGAAAGGAGAGTCCGGCCCGAATTTTATGATCCGTACCCGTAAAAAGGAAATACGTTATTTAATCACCAGGCTATCGGCCATCTAGAAGATTGATTTTCGTGCTGTACAAAAACGGATGTTTTGTCACGGCGTAAATGGGATTCGATGTTCCGAGTGACCTTTCGGTCGCGGCCGGCGCAATTGATCACGCTCCGCGTCGTCATCGAGAAGAAAGTGATGTCGGTGTCGACCTGTCGACACGGACGGAAAAGAAAATACACAATTATTTGATAAGCATCATTTAATTTGCTTATGCAACGTCCCTCTTTATATAATTTAATGCGGAACGTACGAGTCGTTAAGATTTCGATCGGCCGGTTGGACGGACGGCGACAGGTACGGCTCTCCGTTGTTGTTCGCTCGTTGTTTGCATAAGTTATGACAATATGGAATTAATAAAGCGGTTGCGATTTGATTGCGACTATCGGCGCAAAGATTAAATCGAGGGAAAGTGGTCACGTTCCGTCGCTAATGACCGCTACGCCACCGGAACACCCGGTGGCGCTATTGCGATCTGCCCGTCGACAGATGGCGACACTTTCGAAAAAATGCTTTCGCGTTATTTATCCAGCGCGATAAATCAAATCGCGCCTGGCGTGATTTTAATCATCTCCACGGATCGGGATGAAAATTATAACTGATTTTCTGCCGTATAAATCACCCACCGTACCGCACAGCAACTTCGTGGAATGTAAATTCGATTTAATTTCCCGTGTCCAGCAAGACTGTTTTGCCGGATCTGTTCGCTAACAAGGCTTTGATGGATTCGCTCGCATTTGTTACAAACCGTTTATTGTTTATCGATCATTTCCGCGTTTCGTCACGATTTATTTCACACCGCTCGAGTGGATTATAGTCCTGCTGAGAATATACATCTACATCATCCAGGCTTAAATTGAACTATATTGAAAGATGACCTTCATAAGAAAGTTCTTTAGTTAACATTCAAAAAGGATTTTTTGATTCTGAAGGTGTTTCAATTTTAATATTAATATTCCGAGCCTTTGTACCAAAGATTATACAAAGAAGATTTTAAAGGTGTTCATGTTAAATTATGAAAGAATCTCGTGACGGCATGCAACGTTTAACCAGTTTACCTCTACGTTTTTTTTTTCTTCTTCTCCTCCGAAAAAACGCACGAGCTCCACTTAGAGCGTGTGGTGCATACACACACGCACTCTTCTCACACACAAACCATACCGTTTGGATTAATCACGTGACAATTACGCGTCTTCTGGGAACACCGGGAGGAGGCGGTGTGTGATTTTGATGATTTTGACTAACGAGAGGTCTTGTTAGCACGGCAAAACCAACATAATGGAAAAGGGCCACCGGAAGCGAGCACACGGATTAATTGGCGTTTAATTATATGACGGCGCTCGTTAACCACGTTTTTGATACACACACCCGAAATCCTGACGTGGGCCATTGTTGCGCGTTTGTTCACATTGCTGCTCTGCTATTAAATGTAATTCGTTCATAAATTGTGCTCGTTACAAACAATCTAATTATAGTCAGTCCGCCTCAATTATCAGAGTTGTTGCTCTTGTGCGATTCTAAAAATTATATCATTACAACGAGAATTGGATATACTTGGTTCATTATAGGTTATAGGTTAATATAGGGTATATAGGTTTTATAATTAAAATCACTTGGTTTGTTTCACAAATATTGTTTTATTTTCGACTAGTTTCGGCTTATTGCCATTATCAAGAATGTTTGTACAAAAGAATTTTACCGGTATTTAAATACATTGAAGGTGCATCAGGTAATTAGGGCGTTTAATATCGGGGAGTTCCAAATCTCGTCGTTGTCATTAACCACGTTTTTTCCCGCTTTTACGGCTTTACAAATTTCAAAACCCTCCCGGTAGTTAAGTAATAATCCCTTATTACCTGAATGCAATATTTTACAATCCTCTGAATTGAAGATATGATTAAATGTGATGCAATGTTTTGCAAAACCCGTGGTTTGTTTTTTATTTAAAATGTCGTTGCGGTGTTCTTTTAGTCGGGTTTAAAAGGACCTACCAGTTTGTCCTATATAAATTGCATCACATCCATCACACTTCAACTCGTACACACCGCTCTTTTTATTATTATTATTAGATTTTATTTTGTTGTTTATTAACAATTTGCCTAAATTAACTGAGTTAGTCAAAATGATGTTATTATTCTTTCCCTGTAGTGACTTTTTTATTTTTTGTGAGAGATGTTTAACGTATTCTAATCTATTCCAACTATTCTTTTCCAATTTTGTCCCATTATAAAAGTATTTTTGTAAAGATTTACGTTTTATCTTTTTTAATATATGATCAATAAGTTGTTCTTGGTACCCATTATTGACAGCTATAATTTTTATTGAAAACCTCATTTCCAGATTTCTATTTTGGAACTTAAAGTTTTTAAAAGGTTATAGAACTTTTAAAACCCTTGAAGAAAATTCTAAGAATCTAGAAGAAATTTTCGCAATTTAAAAGAAACATCTTTAAAATTCTTGCAGAAATTCCTGAGCCCTCGAAGAAAATACTTTGGAATTCTAAAATTCAAGAAATGAAATTCTCGCTATTTGTAAATTCTAGAAATCTGAAAATAATGTTTCTAAGAAATATTGGGAAATTGTCGACCAATAGAGAAAATGCTTTATTTTAAAACTGCTGGAAAATTCTGTTAACGATGTAAAGTTGTTAAGAAGCTAAAGAGAAATTATTTTGAAAATCTAAGCACACTAATAGGAAATTCTGAAAACTTGCAAAATTGGGAAATTCTACAAATCAAGCAAATCAAATTCTCCCAATTTAAAAAATCTAGTAATCTGAAAAAAAACTGTCTAGAATCTCCCAATATGATAATGTAAGAAATATTCAGAAGTTTTCGACCAATGAAAGAAAAAAATCTAAAAATCCAGAAGAAACTTCTGGAAAATTCTGATAATAATCTAAAGTTCTTAAGATATTAAAAAACTAGCACCCTAATAGAAAATTATAAAAATCTGAAAAATTTTGGAAATTCTACAAATCAAGAAAATGTAATTCTCGCAATTTGAACATTCTAGAAATCTAGAAATGAACTCTCTAGAAACTTTCAATATAATGATGTGAGAAATTTTGAAAAGTTTTCGACCCCTGGAAGACAAATTTCTAGATATTTAGAAGATGTTTCCACTCCTGAAAAATCCTGTTAAGGATGTAATGTTCCTGAAAAATTCTAATAGATAATTCTAAAAACCTGAAAAATTTGGGAAATTCTACAAATCAAGAAAATAAAATTCTCACAACTTGAACATTTGGAAAAAAAGTTTCTAGAATCTTCTGATAAAATAACGTAATACAAATTAAAGTTGTCCTCCATGGAGGACAACATTTTAGAAAGATTGTTTAACTCCTGAAAAATTCTGTTAATGATGTAAAGTTCTCAAGAAACTAAAGAGAAATTGCTTTAAAAATCTATCATCCTAATAGAAAATTCTGAAAACCTGAAAAATTTTGCGAAATTCTACAAATCAAGAAACTATAATTCTTGCAATTTACAAACTCTTGAAATCTCGAAATAAAATTTCTAGAGAGTTCCGATAAGAAATTTTGAAAAGTTTTCGACCAACGAAAGAAAAGTTTCTAGAATTCTAGAGGATAATTGAACGCCTGAAACACTCAGTTAACGATATGAAATTCTCAATAAACTAAAGCACCCTAGCACCCTAATAAAAAACTGGGAAATTCTAAATGTCAAGAAAATATAATTTTCGTAATTAAAATTGTCTAAAAATATAGAAACACAGTTTCTAGAAACTGCCGATAAGATAACGTAAGAAATTTAAAAAAATTAACCAATAGAGGACAAAATTTTAGAATTCTAAAAGATGTTTCAACTCTTGTAAAAATCTGTTAATGTTCTTAAGAATCTAAAAAAATAGTTTTAAATAACTAGCAACCTAATAGAAAATTCTAAAAAACTGAAAAATTTAGGAAATTCTACAAATCAATAAAATAGAATTCTCACAATTAGAAAAAAAATTGATAGCTGGAATTAAAGTTCTTAGAATATTCTGTTAAGATGACGTAAGAAATTTTAAAAATTAATCGACCCATGAAGGACAAAATTCTAGAATTCTAGAAGATGGTTAACTCCTGAAAAATTCTGATAGCTATTTAAAGTTCTTAAGAAACTAAAGTGAAATTGTTTAAAAAATTTTGCACCCTAATAGAAAATTCTAGAAACCTGAAAAATTTGGGAAATTCTACAAATCATTAAAATGGATTTCTAGCAATTTAAACATTCTTGAAATCTAGAAATAAGTTTCAAGAAACTATATGATGATGTAAGAAATTTTGAAAAGTTTTCGGCCAATAGAAGACAAAATTCTAGTAATATAGAAGATGGTCCAACTCCTAAAAAATTCTGTTAACGATGTAAAGTTCTTAAGAAACTAAAGAGAAATTGCTTTAAAAAACTAGCACCCTAACAGGAAATTGCAAAAACTTGAAAAATTTGAGAAATTCTACAAATCAAGAAAATAATAATTCTCGCAATTTACAAACTCTTGAAATCTCGAAATCAAATTTTTAGAAAGTTCCGATAAGAAATTTTGAAAAGTTTTCGACCAATGAAAGAACAGATTCTAGAAATCTAGAAGATGAGAGGAGAACAACTCCTGAAACATTCTGTTAAACTAACCTACTCTATAGAAAATTCTAAGAAACTAAAAAATTTGGGAAATTATTCAAATCAAGAAAATAGAATTCTCGTAATTTGAACATTCTAGAAATCTGGAAATAAATTTTCCAGAATCTTTCGATAAAATAAAATTTCAATAGTTTTCGACCCGTGGAGGACAAAATTTTAGAAATCTAGAAGATGGTCCAACTCCTGAAAAAATCTGTTTACGATGTAAAGTTCTTTAGAAACTAAAGAGAAATTGCTTTAAAAATCTGGCACCCGAATAGAAAATTCTAAAACCCTGAATAATTTCAGAAATTCTACACATCAAGAAAATAAAATTTTCGCAATTTAAAGATTTTAGAAATCTGGCAATAAAGTTTCTACAAACTTCCGATAAGATAACGCAAGAAATTTTGAGAGGTTTTCGACCAATGAAAGAAAAAGTTTTAGAAATATAGAAGACTGTTTAATTTAACTGCTCGAAAATTCTAATAACAATGTACAGTTCTCAAGAAATTATAGGGAACTTGCTTGAAAAATCTAGTACTCTTGAAGGAAATCTGGAAAATTAAAAAAATCTAGATATAATCTTTCTAAATAAATAAATATCTTTATTGACGGCAACCTCATTAGTATAAAGTAAGTATGATAAATGAAAAGTAAAATTTTAAAAAAAAAGTAGATTAAAACGAATGTTCGGTTGGTACCGGTGGTAACCGGTACCATTTGCCATTGGGATACAAATAATGGGATCGACTCATTTATACGAATAGAAATACACAAATTACACGGCAGAGGGACCACGTGGTCAGTAGTCAAACCCTACTTCTGCGAAAAACGATAAATATGTACTAGAGAAATGTAGAAATTAGTAAGAAAAAATTATGAAGAAATTAAAGTTTTCAGAAAGTTTTTGTTTTCATGGAAAGTTTATAGAAATTTTACTTTCAGATTTCTAGAATTTTAAAGAAATTTCTTTTGAAAATTGATGGAATTTTTTACTACCAATATTCTAAAATTCTAAATCCTCTGAAAAAAATAATTCTTAGAATTTTAGAAAATTCAAGCAATTTTAAAAAGAAATTCCTTTATAATTGTAGAAATCCGAGATTAAAATTTCTAGAAACTTTCCATCGCATAATAAAAAACTTCCACTAACATAAGAATTTCGAATTTTCTTCAAGGGATTTAGAATTTTAGCAATTTTAAAAAGAAATTTCTTTATAATTCTAGAAATCTGAAAATAAAATTTCTAGAAACTTCCCATAACATAATGCAATAAATATAAATTGGAAAGTTTTCGACAAATGAAAGAAAAACCAAACATCTAAAACTCTGAATTTAAATTCTGGAAATTTTGCAAAATTTAAGAGAAATTACTTAAAAGTTCTAAATCAATCAAATATTTCATATTTATAGATATCTAAAAGAGAATTCAGAATTAAACACATTATACACTAATAATTCTAGAAAATTTTAGACAATTCTAAAAAACTTAAACTTGAAATAAAATAAAAAGTTCTAGAAATCTATAAGAAAATATTAAATTTTTGCAATAAAATTTTCTTAAAAATTCATGTGAAATGAAAATGAAACAAACAAAAATTCATAGGTTTCTGGAAAACGAATTTTAAGAAAATGAATGTGGAATATTCCAAAATAATAGTAATAATAATAATAATAAATTTATTTACGGAATTCTCCTTTTTACAAAAATATAACATATTATATAAAGTATAACTTTAAACAATTTTATCTTAACGATAAGCGTAATATTTAAAGTAGAAAGTTAAAGATAACATTAACAGTGGGAAGACGATTTACCAATTGAGTGCCACGCAATTTGGTTAATGACAGTTTAGAGACTTATGTAAGCAGTAAGAACTATTTTGAAAGATGTATATGAATTATTTCACAAAGGGAAAATTCTTAAAAGACAGCATGAAATTCTACGTATCTCTGAAATTTTAAACATTTTGAAGAAAATTCTATAAAGTAAATAAAAGGTTAATAATTGAAAGAAAAAATACTAGAAAATTCTTCAATGAATATTTTGAAAATTTTAGTTTTTTGATAGTTAGATAAAAATTCTAAAATCTTTGAAGAAAATCCTAAGAATCTGGAAGAAAAAAATTCTCGGAATGTGTAAAAGAACTTCCTTTAAAATTCTTACAGAAATTCTAAATCCAAACACTGTTTGTAATTAGAGATAAAATGTATATGTAAAGTGGGTGTGTGGCCACTATCCCACCTTTCAATTACTTTAGCATTAACAAGGATCTTTTTCAGTGAAATACCATACTAGATTAGAATATTAGAATTTTGAAGACATAACATTTTTCACTTTGATAGAATACACACTAGGAGAATGTTTTCCTAACTTTTGCCTATGATATGTAATGTAAAAGATGTATTCCAGAATTTAAAAAAAAAACAAAAGAAGCTAAAATACCACACTGCAATTAGATGATTAGAATCTTCGAAAGGTCTCCTTCAGATATTTTTTTTCAAAACGTCTTGTTGAAGCAATAAAATTGAAACACAGTTCCTAACCAAAAAACTTAGGAGATTATCGTTCATAGAGTGTTTTGGGTCAGTTTTCTAAACTTTTTGTACTTTTTTATATCTATATATACCAAAAATAGGTTTTTGCTTTAATTTCAGCTATTTTTTTTTCTTGTTCATAATGAGGATCATGTAAAAAGTAAAGGATATTCGAAAATATCTATTCCAATCGATAAAGTTTTAGGACGAAGGTATCCCCCAGGGCTACCCATAGGTCCTCTACTATTTAATGATGAAATTAACCCGAAATGATTTTCGTAATATTCAAATTATTTATTTAAACGAAAATTTAACGCACTTAATACTTCTCGATTGGCATTAGAGTAGTTAAGACATTGTATTAAAGACATAGAGCCCGAGCGTGTTCAGAAATAAATCAAGAAGCGTTGTAGCGATGTTTGTAAATGGATAGCAGAAATTCCCGGTAGCAGAATCAATGCATCACATATACAATTACCTATCTGTGTACCGAGGCTAATTTGCGGGAATTAGTAAATAATTACTCTGGAGGTAACCGACACCGGAACGCGTTTTGAGTTTCAACGAGAGCCAACGGTGGTGAATGGGTTCGGCGCTATGAAACATAAATCCGACTCGCATCTGTTAACATCTAACTGCTACATATTTATACAGAAGGTATATATAGGTTTGATGCATGTTGGTTTATCCGAGATCGCGTTTGTGTTTGTATGTGTACGTGTACTTAACGGCACTCTTAACTGCGGACATTTATAAGAGATGCGTTGTTTCCATTACGTTCCCGTCGACACGAGTAAGAGATCACTGTTTCTATTCACACGACATGTTTCCGACTGTGTTAATTGTCATCCTGGAAAAACGGCGAAAGCGTCACATTCTTCGAGAAATTGTGACCGGGAAGTGTGCCTTTTTCCTGTAACCATATACCCATGCTTCGTCCGTTGTTTATGCGTGGTCACTACTCATTTGCATACAGCATTTTTCGATGATCGCTCACTTATCTTTTGTAATAGATATTTCCAAATATATTATGTCATACTGATGTATTTTACTTTACGAACAAGAACAAAAAAAAGTAGCTGAAACTAAAACAAAAGACTTTTTTGGGTATAGATAGATATTTAAAATAGCATGCAAAACGTTTAGAAAACTCTATGAACTATAAACTCCTAAGTTCTTTGGCTAGGAACTCTATTTCAAATTGCTTTGCCTTAACCAAAACACCTAAAAAAAACTAACCTAAATTGATCATAACTTATTTAGGACAAATTTTTAAACTTTTAAATCATCTAATGCAAAAAATTATATCTCAAATACTTACTTCAAATCTTTGAATTTTCTAAGAAACGCAAAATATAAATTGAAAATGGTTGGCTTTGCTCATATGATTGTTTTGTTTCAGAATTTTTTTGGATTATTGAAAACTGTCCCATAATCTACCCAATTATCCCAAATATTACAAATCTTTAAATATTTTCAAGAAAATCAACAAGAATTATCAGTGTTTTTTGGTATCACTGCTATCTTGAACAAGACTGTTCAAAAATGTTTGAAGGAGACTTTAACCTTTCGAAGATTCTAGTCATCTAATTGTAGAGTAGCATTTTAACTTCTTCTGTTTTCTTTTAATCCTGGAATACTTCTATTACATTACATATCCTTGAAAAAAGTTAAGAAAAGATTCTCCTGTCACACTATTCTCTCAAAGTATTTGAAAAAGGCTATGTCTTCAAATTCTAATATTCTAATAGTATTTAAAAGATTTTGATGTTCAAATCTATGTGTGGCATTTTTAGTTTTTATACTGGAATACATCAACTACATTGTGCATCTTGTACGAGAGATAAGAAAAGTATATTCCTTCAAAAACACTCTACTAAGAAACTATTTAAATAAACTAATATATATCATATTAAGTATCTTTTGTAAAAGTTGGAAAATAGATTATCTTTCTTCAACGCTACCCTAGAAAAATAATGGGTTTTCCAATAAGATTTGATATTTAAAAAAAACGAGTATATTTTAAGAGAAATCAATGGATATTTATTTCATTGTAAAGAGAAAGGTATTCCATTAATGGTGGAGAACGATATCAGCCAAATGGCCGCCACGACTACGGTTGCAGCACCATATCCTTTTCATGAAATTTTCTATGGCCAATTCGCACATTTGCGGCTGTATGTCCTCGATAACTTCACGAATTCCATCTTTATGGTCTTGAATCGATTGTGGAGCATTGGCATAGACCTTATCTTCCACGTGGCCCCAAAGAAAAAAGTCTAAAGATGTTAAGTACCAAGATCTTGGGGGCCAATTGTGAACACCTCTTTGCGAAATAACACGGCAAGGAAACTTTCCTTGCAAATTTGCGATTAATTCGTTGCTTGTGTGGCACGTAGCGCCTTGATGAAAATAAACGTCATCCACATCAATATCTTCCAATTTCGGCCATAAAAATCATTAATGATAGCTCGATAGCGCAATCTATTCATCGTAACAGTTGCGCCAGCCTTATTTTCGAATAAGTAAGGTCCAATCACACCGCCAGTCCAAAAACCGCACCAAACAGTGACACGTTGAGGATGGAAAGGCTTTTCAATAAGCATTCTTATATTTTCCGAGCCCCAAATGCGCAATTCCGCTTATTCACGTAGCCTACGAGGTGAAAACGGGCCTCATCACTGCAGATGATTTTTCGATGATTTCAAGGACCCAATCAGTGAAGATACAACGTTGCTGTTGATCCACAGTCTTGAGTTCTTGTGTTAACTGAACTTTAAAAGCATTCAAACCTAAGTCTTTATACAAAATACGGTGTAATGTCGTTTTTGGAATGTCTAATTCCAAAGATCGACGAGGAATTGACAAACCTGGGTTTTCGTTAACACTATTAACGAAACAATATTCTCAATTGTTCTTGAGCGACGCACACGGTTTCGATTCTTCACATTACTAAATTGCCCCAACAGCTCAAATTTTTTAATCAGTTTTACTATTGCTGGCCGAGAAGGTGCTTCACGACGACCCAAAAGTGCTTTAGTTTGGCGAACTGTGACTGCAAAATTTTCACCATTTCTATAGTGAATTTTAACAATTTCAATGCGTTGTTGAAGCGTGTATTGTTGCATTTTTACTAATGGCGCAGTTTTTACTTGTCAAATGTCAAAAGATGACAGCTGCAAAAGTGACAGTTGGCCAGATAGGGGGCTATTCAAAATGAAATCTCTTATTTGAAAACCCTTATTTAAAGGAGACTACAACCTCTCAAAATTCATAATCTTCTAATCCTAGATGAAGAGAAGAAAAAAGATCAAAGTTGTAATAGCATGACCTATCTGCAAGATAGCTCGATCTCTCTTAGAACTCTTTGCACTAATATAAAGAGAATAGCGTCTTTTTTAAATGCATCTTAAATCTTCAAGCATCGTTTTCAACATCTCCAACTTAAGCCGACTTCCAGATTGCAGACATCAGAAATAAGTTAATAAAGTTCTATTAATTAAAAGTAAAGATTTTAGTGTCAGGTCTCCAATCTATTGTCTACTTTACCCTTTCCGATTACTCTAAATCGCACACACTTACTTGACTATTCATGGAAAAACATTGCTGAAGAAACCTAATCGTCAACGCAAATTTCTTTAATAATATTATACTTACTAAGGGACTTATAAATCCAATTAGAGTTATTTTTATCTTATCTATCTCAAGAAAATATAAGTCTATCAGTCTCGTCTAAAACGTTTGTCAAGGTCATATCAGGCGTAGATCTTAAGCACAATACAAAGATAAGAGGTTACTCACCCACCTTACATATGCATTTAAACTTAAGCCACTGACACTCGTGTTGTTTCGTTGAAACAACCACAGAGTAATTTCTAATGTTTAAAAAAACTTAAAACTAGTGTTTTGGTTTAAATGTATGTGCATATGTAGGGTGGGTGGGTGGTCACTATTCCACCCTCCAGTTTCCTTGTTAATAAACGGTTGCTTGTTAAAGAAACGAATGTAGAAGCGAAAGGTTATGGGAAGCGAAAAAACGGTATAGTAGGGTGTGCGAGGAGAAAAGAAAAAGGAGGTGGAGAAGAGAGCGGAGGAACTAAGAACATGAATGAAGCAGAAATCTGGAAGATACTAAAAAGCGGCGAAAGAAATAGGCAGGTGGAGGTGGACCTAGAAAGGTGGACGGAGAAATGTAAGGAAGAGAGCGGCAGGCCGGGAGGAGTGGTGAGAAAGGGAGAGGTGGTAGACTTCACCGAGGAAGAGGTAGAGAGAGCTTTCGTGGAGCTGAAAAGAGGGAAAGCGCCGGGGCCTGACGGTTTAAAGGCGGAAGGAGAGGATTCGGAGACTTCTTAAACAGAATATGGAGAGGAGGAGAGAGTGTTTTTGTTCGGAGCTTCCAAAGTTCTGTAAATTGCTAACTTGTCCTGTGTGGTTGTTGTCTTCTGGAAAACACTCTACATACCTCTTGCATGCATTTCAGTGTTTCTATTTGCTTTGAAATACACATCCAACATATCAACTTTTTCTTCGTTTGAATATGTATGTGCCATTATCAATCAATCAATCAATTATCAACTTATAAATCGTAATACTTGAGAATAAATAATTACTTATCACTAACTACAAGTAGATACAGGGTTTAAATTAACTTATCTCGGCAGCGCTAATTGTACTTTGACAGGTTATCGTTTTGTTTAATTGTTTCACACTGCCTTACTAATTTTATTGGACAGCCTGTATTTTTGTTAATAATGAAATTAAATGTCAGTATCGTTTCTTTATTTTACATTATTACTTAGAATGTCGTTTCATTTCATTCGTCATTGGTATTTAATTGCATATTATTAATATTTAGCTTGTAACTAAAAAAAATTCAGGCATGTTATACATCGTTGAAATGCACTATCTATTAAACCCAAAATCCAATATGGCCACCATAAGAAAAACAAAAGATAGTGCTAATAACCTGGTAATAAATACTAACCGGGGGTTTCTGTATACACCAAAAAAATTGTCTTAAAAAAATTGTCTGAAAGCGTTAGGCGTCATCGAGTTATTGAAGAAAATTAAAATTGGCAAATTTTGTTTTTTTCAAAATATCTTAAAATTGGAAAAAGGTAAGGTTGAAATGGGATTTGTTATGATCACTGATTACTGCAAAAGATTCCCCATTTAACCATTGCTCTATCTCCTCTAATAACAGAGATACCAATGGTGAGTATCGAAATTGGGACACAGTGTATATGTAGGGTGGATGGGTGACCACTATCCCATCCTCCAGTTTTCTTTTCAATAAACTAGTACAGAATTTTTAAACTGTTTTAAACTTTCATTATTAATGAGTTTCGTCTTAAAATCTTAACGAGTAAGATCGAAAAATTCAATTATTTTTGTACAATTTTTAAAAGATAAATTACTTTAAAATTACAAATGCAATGGGCTGAAAGACCACCGGTCGATAGCCGTTAAGCAGAAAACCAATTATATCAGAATTTATTTTATTTTATCCATCACATGTATTTGATTTTATTTTATTCCTGTGAATAAAGATGTTTAGTAGTAGTTACAAATTCAATTTCCAACTATTTCAGCTATCTGTTCTTGGCAAATAACTGTTTTATATGTTTTTTACAATTTTTAACCATATGTTCTAATAAATTTTTGCTTGCCTTTCTGTTTTTTTATATAAATTATTATCCTTTTTTTTTGAAATTCTTGTCGACGTGATGGGTGGAATTAAGGTGGAATTAATTGAATCTCTTTGCCAAATTCGGGTAATCAGTTACGGGAGTGTTACCGATACGTTCAGATGGTATAATTAACGGTGGAAAGGTGGCGGATAATGCGTGCATAAACTTGTACGATAAAATTTAATATTCAAGCAGTCGGCGATTACAAGAATTACTCTTAATTTCGTTCATTTTCTTAAACGCGTCTGATGTTCCGTAATTTAGATTTCTATTTTTTGAAAATTTGCTGTAATTAAGGGGATGAATTCACAGTACACCCTGCATAATCATTCGCCAAGGAAAAAATTATGTAGGTTGAGTTGAAATTCCTCGAAGGATAATTAATTGAAAATTTTTGAAAATTATTGAAAGAAAATATGAAAATCGCCAGAAAATAAAAGAAGAAGAATCTTACGGTCGGAAACCAGAAGAGGACGAAGAAACACAATTTACAATAAAGATGTTTTCTCTCTCTAAAATTGAAGAAAATTGTGGAGAATTTAAAAAAATAGAAATTTGGAGGAGAATTTACTCGAAAATTTTAGTTAGATAAAGAAGAAAATGCTGAAAAATTATTGGCAACAAAAATTAAGTTAAAATTATTATATTAAATTTAAACTATGTTATAAAATTCAAGAGATCTTGTGAAAATATGTTGATAAAATTATAAGAAATTGAGATTTTTTTATTAAAACAAGGGTTGTTAAAAGAGCTAAAATATTAAATTTGATCAATAAAATTGATTTTGGTGCATTTTTGAATATAAATAAACCTTGCTATTTATTCACGTATTAATCAGAACGATAAATCGTGTCATTGTTTGTACTGGCGTATAGAAAACTAATTATTATCCTTTAAAAGGATATCTACAAGCCGCTGTGTGGGCAGGGCAACAATTAATTATTTATAAGGTACTTTATGTTATTCCGAGCCGAAGTATCATTAGGTACTTACGGAACCCCATAAACAATCTACTTTATTAAATAAATACGTTCTCGCAACGGCGCTCAATTTTTTCTCTACCTTTCGTTTTTCGTTTTGTTCGCGCGCGCTGAGAACATAAAGTGCATTATGCAAAACGCTAGTTGTACAACTTGTAATTATTGTTTTTCGACCACCGCGTTGCATGAAACAATAAAGTCGTGTTTATGGCGACAGGACTGACGTAACTTAAACGGCGGAATGGAAATGTGGGTATCGCTTATTAATAACTGATTAAATTATGTTATTAAGCCATCAAAACGGCGAAGAGTTACGGGGGCCGTTCCCCTTTGTAATTGAAACTATTGGAGCGAGGCGATTTATTGGTCGCGGACCGGGGGGGTAGGTGGACTGACTTCCTAGAGGTGGATTTTTGTTGTAAACCCGGAGTTATGTTGTCTGGTTACAATGGCCGGCGATTATGTAAATGAACGTGCAATAAACAGCGGTTGCTAGAGTTTTATGTCGTGTCTTTGCGGTCTCGATTTGTTATTGTTTCTCGGTTAAATGTATCTTCGATTTAAAAATTAGTAAATTTTTCAGTAATTGTAAATACCAAATTTTGTTCAAGATCAGGTAAAAAATCTGATTCCGTTCTTTATAACCATCTGAGTAACAGATATCTGAAGAAGTTTACTTTGGTTTTTGTATGCCTTCTAAAATACTTACACTGAAACGTTTTATTTACTTTGGTCAAAAATCCCGCCATACACCGTCGGTTTGATATATTGGATTAAGTCTTCAGTTAATATTTAACAAAATACATTTTTGGTATTAAAACTTGTCTCTTTGCTTCCCTCTTCCTCCCTAGCTCCCTCAAAAACTTAACCCCAGCTCCATCCTCTCTCATCCGTTATGTTATTCTTCGCTTCTGTTTAACGTATTATACTTGAGTTAACCTTGAAGGAGTCACAAAAATGCTGTATATTTAACAATTTCATTTATTAAAATGAAAACTAGATGGTGGGATAGTGGCCACCCACCCTCCATACATATACACATACATTTAAACCTAAACCACTGCTTTTAAGTTTTTTTTAAACATCAGCAGTAACTCTTTGATTGTTTCAAAGAAACAACACGAGTGACAGTGGTTTAAGTTTAAATGTATATGTAGGGTGGGTGGGTGGCCTCTATTTCACCCTAGAACCAATAAAACATACGTGAGAGTTATAATGAAATAATTTTTAATAATAATAGAATCAAATAAAATTATTTCATTGAATATTCTCTTCTAAAATAAGTGTTCCTTTAATAAAAACCACGTTCACTAACAAGAAAACTAGAGGGTGGGATAGTGGTCACCCACCCACCCTACATATGCACGTAAATTTAATCTAAAACACTGCTTTGAATTTTTTTAAACATTAGCAGTAACTCTTCAATTGTTTCAAGGAAACAACACCAGTGACAGTGGCTGAAGTTTAAACGTATATGTAGGGTGGGTGGGTGGCCACTATTCCACCCTCCTATCAATAAAACATACATGAGAGTTGTATTAAATTATTTTTAATAATAACAGAAATTATTTCATTGAATATTTTTTCCTAAAAATATAATTCTTTAACAAACACTCGTTTATTAACAAAGAAATTGGAGGATGGGATAGTGGCTACCCACCCACCCTACATATACACATAAAATTTTATCTAAAACATATTTTTTTTTTTTGGAAACATAAGCAGTAACTCTTCGTTTGTTTCAAGGAAACAACACGAGTGACATTGGCTTAAGTATAAATTTATATAAAGTGTGGGTGGGCGCCATCTATCCCAACCGTCAATCAAAAAATCAATAAAATATACGTGAGACTTCTATTAAACTAATTTTTAATAATAAAAGCATATAATAAAATAAAATAATTTCATTGAATATTCTCTCCTAAAAAAAAGTTTCTTTAAGAAACAAAAAAATACAAAAAATGCAAATCTGGCCACAATTATTCAATTGTCTTTTTTTTTGCTAAATTCAATTTTTCTTTTTAATTATCGGCTCTCAATTGTTTTAAGGAATTTGGCGAAATACGAAAAACAAGGTTTATAAAAAAGCAATATTAGTTAAGTTTAGTTTAGTTTATTTACTTTACAAGTCCTACAAAAAAAATATACAAAATAAGATAATAAGATACATTTACAATAACTTGAATTTAGATCGCAGGACTTGAAGGCGGAGTTCACAGGGCAGTGTTCTTCCACTCAAACCATTGTTTCCTGTTTTCGATGAGAAATTTAAAAATCAAGTATTTATCAAAACAAATTCAATTGTTTTTTTTACAATATTTTTCTGATAAAACTAAAACTGAAATACAAATAAAACATTGTTGATCAAACAATGCATTTTCTTTGCAATTCACAAATTCAATTATCAATTTTCTCAAAAATATTTGGGAATTCAGGAAAATTATTATATAAGTCAATGTTTATAAAAAGGATTGATTTCTTTATTATTGACAATTTATATATTCTACGCGTGCGGCCATCCTCAATTGTTTTCTGATATATCTAAAACAAATATACAGAAAAACCATTTTTAAATGTAATTGTTTTATTGGTTTGAATTAAAAATAGATTTCTATTCAATTTTCATGTTACAAATTCAATTGTTTATTCAGCCGTCAATTATCAATTGTTTTTTGAGAAATCTAGAGAAACAAAAAAGGAATGTTTATCAAAACATTCATTTGTTTTTTACAAATTCAATTGCTTTTCAGCCATCAATTATTATTTGGTTTTGAGAAATCTAGAGAATTATAAAGACAATATTTAGAAAAAAATATTCAATTGTTTTTGTTTAGCAATTTACAATCCTTCCCGAGAAATCTAAAATTAAAATTTTAAAAAAATCATTTTTGTTACAAAACAATACAATTTTTATATTTTGCAATTCACAAATTGAATTGCTTTTTCTGTCATCTATTCTCAATGGTTCTTCTCTAAGATATCTACTGCTTTTTTGTAAAATCACAAATTCAATTATTTTTAGTCATCATTATTCAACAGTTTTTTTTTGGAAATCTAGAAAAATGTTAAAATGATAAATGTTTAGAAAATTATTATTTATTGTCTTTGTGGTTATATAACTAAGATTACCGAGCTATTAAATACTTTAGAATTTAAATTAACCTTTAATAATTCTGAAACAAAAATCTAAATTACTTTCTAAAATTTTAGATTCTGATTGCAAAAATAGCTTATATTAAAAATTAGAATCGTGAGAATTCCCGAACTTTCAACTACCTAAAAACTTTCA
The DNA here is from genome assembly GCA_963969525.1 of Ontholestes murinus. Lineage (NCBI taxonomy): Eukaryota > Metazoa > Arthropoda > Insecta > Coleoptera > Staphylinidae > Ontholestes > Ontholestes murinus. The sequence goes on from OZ018397.1 coordinate 54,452,049, forward strand.
GGATCTACCTCTCAAATGAGTTTCTTGTAGGTAATATAAACTTGTGATTTCTCGAGCTACAAGATATTTGAGATCTTTATATATATTCAATAAACCTTAATACACAAAACACTAAGTAATTATTAACACCTTAGAATTAAATATTCATGATCTATTATATATGTTGAAAACAATAAAATCTGTTTCTAAAGAACATTTCAAGATATAAAAACATGAGAATGTTGCTCTAATAGATATTCTGAAAACTTTAGTATTTAATAAGAATTTTCTTAAGGTTTTATAAACCTGAGATTTCTCGAACTACGAAATACTTAAGAACGTTAATAAGCCTTTTAGAGATTTTGAGAAAGAAACAAATAGTTACATCCAAAAACTTCAGAAAATGTTTCCAAAAACAATTTACTTGAAGAGTTTGAAAATCTAAATGAAAATTTAAAAAATTAGACAATCGGTTTCCGAAAAGAGCTTTTCGAAGAGCTATATACCTAAAGTTGCCAGAGCTAAGAAAAATTTCTTACAGATTTCAAAATAAAAATCCAAATTACTATTCTCTGAAACTTTAGAAACTGCTTTTTACTTGTTTAGTTGTTGAAGTAAAACACTTAAATTTTCAAAACACTTTATTATTGCTTTTTTGAAAACGCAACAATTGTTTCGCCTGAAGAAGCCACAATGTGGCGAAACAATTGTTGCGTTTTCAAAAAAGCAATAATAAAGTATTTAAAGTTAATAATAAAGTGTTTTGAAAATTTAAGTGTTTTACTTCAACAACTAAAAAAGTGAATATGAATTTTCAACATATAACAGCCTCATCAGTTAATAAACTGCTTTTTAAAAAAGATTTAGGAACCTAGGAATTTATAAGGTATTACATATTTTGAAAACCTAGAAGAAGTTTTTATAAGAATTTTAAAATATTCCTGAGCTACTATTTATTTTCAAACTTTAGAATCTGTTTTTTTTTTGTTAGGATATATAGAGATATTCGGACCTATCAAATACTTGGCAACTTCATTCATTTTATTAAACATTTTAAGAGAAAGATCCAAATTATTTTCTTATTCTAAAAATAGTTTTCTTAGAAAAATAAAATCATGAGAATTTTATGAGCTATCGAAACATTTTGATATTTTAAATAAACCTTAAGATATTTTAAGACAGAACAACATCTAAATAATTATTTTCAGAATTTTAATTTATTTCTAATAGGTATTTTTTTTAATTTTTAGTAATTCTTGTGTTCTGAGATTTTAAAATTCGTTTCCAAAAAGAGTTCAGTTTGAAGATTTATAAACCTGGATATTTCTGAACGCCTAAACATTTTAAAAACTTTAGAGTACGTTTTTAAAATGAGTTCTTCTAATATTTAGTAATTCTTAAGTTAATAAATGTTCTGAGACTTTAGAATTTTTTTCCGAGATGTATAAAGCTGAGTATTTTTGAAGTATACTAAAAACCTGCGAATTCTTAAGCTAATAATCTGGAAACTTTAGAATTTATTTCTAGAAACAGTTGTTTTAGGAATATTTTATCAAGGCAGTATTTAAATTTATTATATTTTTTATGTATGTATCTATTAATGTATTTTGTTAACAGGTTATCCAAAGAATCAAAATAAATAATAATAATAATAAATAAGTGTTTTAGACTTTTTATAACTTTCTAATAACTTTAATTGCGGATTTCTAAAAATTTTATTTAAGTGTTTTAGAATTTACTACCGTTTTCTCTTCTTAGTTTCCACATTTTTTCAGTGTGTCAGGTAAATTTGGAAGACTCTAAAATGCCTAATCAACCAAAATGTTCTACATCTTCTATCTTGTTCTTCAATTAAATGTTTGACCATTTTAAGGTTGTACTGTTTTTTTTTGTATAACTTTAGAAGAATAGACTAAGCCTACCCAAAATACCTGATAGCGCAAAAATTACGTTTACAATAAATTTTTCGGTTACGTTTTAAGTATCATACCTCCGGTAACCTTGAAGAAGTCAGGTTTTCTTTTTTGAAACTTTTGAAGAGGAATCCCAACCTATTCAAAACAGAAAATTTTTAAATGCCTTTAGGGCTATCAAAAATGTATTGATCTGAAAATAAGAAGGACAAGTTATCGAATTTTAAAAGTTGAATGCTTTGGAGAGTTTTCATGATGAATAAGAAAAGGTCACAAGGAGCAAGATTGGATAAATGGTGGTTATCTGTTTAATCTAAGAGTTGTGAGTATGTTGTGGAAGTGCTCCATCCTTAGAAAACCTAAAAAATTCAGCTCTCTTTATAACAACACAAAAATGAGCAATTTTCACAAAATTTCAGAAAAATTTTTTGCTTAATCGGCTATAGAAAAGTATTTTAAGACTATACAAAATTTCTGATCATTCAAAAAAATTCCGCCTTTTCTGTCTTATCTTTACAATGAAAGTTTCAGCCGCATTCAGGTTAATACGTTTTTTTGGTAACTGTGGAAGAGTGTACTCTTCCACAGTTACTCAAAATGCATAATCATTCAAAGACGATCTACTTTAGTCTTATCTTCGCAATCACATTCAAACTATTACGCTTTGAAGAGGATACCCTTACTAGTCAAAGAACTTAATGCTCAAAAAAATCGTTATCTCTTCTAGGTTATCTTAACTGCATAAATTTCAGGCCATTTAATTTCGGTTTGTCATGCTTTGCATACAAGATGCTTTATCGTCCAAAAATGATCTACTTCTTCCGTCATATCTCTACAACAAGAAAAGAGTTACCTTTAAATTATCAGGCTATGGATAGCTTAGGAAGAAGACACCACGCCAAAAATACTTGTTCCTTAAAATATTATTTTAATAACTTATCTTAACTATGAAAATCTGAGCTAAATTTATTTGTGAATAACGTTAGAAAAGACTGCATAGCTCATCTAAAAACGTTACTTCTCTTCTATCTTATCTTCACAATTCGTTTTTTCTTTGTCGCGTTCAGGTTGTAACAATTTTTAAAATCTTTAAAAGAGGAGAAGAAAAGAGTAGTTATCATCTAAAATTCGCAATCATCTATGAAACAAACCATTTCTTCTATTCTATCATCATAATGAAATTTTTGCCTGCGTTCAGACGGTCACGGTTCGAATAGTTTTGGAAGAGGCACCAAAAAAATCCACACTTCAAAAATAAACTATCTCTTCGGGCTTATTACAACTATCGAATCTTTAGCCAAATTGGTTAATTAAGCTTTGGGGATAGGTAACTTTCATGCAAACAGAATTTCCTTTTTCTGTATAATCTTCACATTGAAATTACTCAGGTTGTCACATTTTTTGGTACCCCTGACCTAGGACAACAAGGTAAACATTGACCTAGCGTACTCCTGACCTACCTTAATAAAACATGCATTCATCTAGCGTACACTTGACCTACCTCACCAATCCAATGATTGAGCTAGTGTGATTCTGACCTCGCCTATGTGAAATTTAGTGTCGTAGGTCAGGCGTACGCTACCTTAAGTAATGACTGTAGGATGTTTATTAAATATTTTTTAATAAAAAAAAAACGAAAACTTTTGGTGAATCTACAACAATGAGTCTTATAAGACTACAAAACAAATAACTTCTCTAGCTAATACCTCGATATTCTACAACGAACTAAAGGATTTTAATACATTTTATTCAATATTTATTAATATTTTTGTAGTACATGTAATTTATAAGTAACCCAGATTAATATCTAATTTATTAAGTATAGTTAAAGGTATGCAGAGGTAATGTATAATTTATAAAGGTAGGTCTAATCTAGTTTAAAATAGGATTTATTCAGAAGGTCAAAAACAAATAATAAAGCGGTCCTAACACAACACCATGGGGAATACCAAATATGGACCGATTTTTCAGTCACTCGTGCAGAAAGTCACATTTTATAATGACATTGAGCGCTGCATTTTATTTACGACCACTTATGGGATTATAATCGAGGTCGAAACCCACAAAAAAAAAACAAATAGGAAAAACTCTAGTTAATCCAACATGACTCTTCCCGAAACGTATGATTAATTCGGAGAGAGGACCGTGTCTCAATTAGCATAATCGGCATGAAAATGGCAATTAAAATGCCGTGGCCGAGCTGTCGATACCGGACGGTAATTGATTGTCGACGACCGGGGCTCCTCGAGTGTCCGAAATATAATGGCACGTTACATAACTAATCGATTTCGGCGGGGTCATCGATTACCATTGGAATTTCATAATTGATTGATAATGCGCGGCCGTTTTCCGGCCGCGCCGCGTCCGTATTTCCAGTCTGTCTTCGCTCTCGTTGTTCGTCGGCCGCCGACTGGAACTAGCGAATAAATAATTGGAGTCGCCGTTTACAAAGCGGACTCCTGGTTTGCTGTAATTAGTTGTTTAGCGGTAATAACCGACTTCAAAGCGGGCTGGACAATTGATGGCGAGGATGCGGTGCACGGGTACGCGTTTCTGAATGGGGGGATTAGTTCTGTCGCGGTTGTTTCTCTTGCATGATGAACTTACGAAGGGCAACCTTGACTGTATAGGTTCGGCGTTGTTGATTGGCTATTACTGTCCATTCGCGATTGTTTATGTGTCTATTTGTTTTGGCTAAATAAATTATCAGTTTATATTATTTTCTTCCAAAACATACTACTTCCGATTAGTGCTAATAAGTTGAGTAGAAGCATAACGACTATCCACCTCCGTCAACAATGTCCTAAATGATGGCTACCTATGGCCTTCCCCGTCTGATCTACTCAAAAGTACTCCTACCTACTAGTAATAAGTTGGGTAAAGGCATTGAAGCTAACCATTTCTATTGAAACCTTCCTATACCCTCTTGTAATTTTGAGCACACCTATTTCGATCCTACATACAAGAGCTTGGTCACCGCAGCTTCCTGAACTAGTCTCCTTCAACTCCATTCAAAGAAACCACCGACATTTGCTATCATCGCTTGACAAGCCTTGTCATTGGTGTAATAGCCTCTCTCGTATCAGTCTTTTCACTCCTACTTTTAGCCTTAACCTTAACTGTCATAAAGAATAAATAGACCAACTGAAATATTATGATATGTTCGATCAGACTAAGTTAAATTAGATAACGATTATATGGCTTAACCTAGAAAACATTTACCTAATGTAACCTAACATAACCCAATACCCAAATTCGCAAAACCTTAACTGTCATAGGAAAATAGTCAGAACTCAATTATACCTAATCTAACCTTAAACTAGTGTAACAAGTTCAATTAGGTTAGGTCAGATTAGGTAATGGTTACTTAACCTAATTTAGTTTTACCACAGAATTACCTTAACCTAATTTAACCTAAATTAACCTACCCTAATTTATCGTAACCTAAGCTGTCACAGAATAAGTCAATCCAAATGAATCATAATGAATCCAACCTAAAATTCTAGGATCACGAAAATAACTGTCATCGAAAAAGTGTCCAAACTTAAAATTACTTAATATAACCTTACTAGGACATATTCTATTAGGTTATGTAAAATTAGATAATGATTATCTAAAACAATCAAGATTACCTTCGTCTAATCTAACATCCCCTTCTCTAATTTGATATAGCCTAAACTATTATAGAAACGAAAAAAATATATCCTAACCTATTATACTTTACCGATTACGTGAGGTTAGGTTAGCTTGGGTTATACAGAATTACGTTTGTTGATATATAAATATATATATATATATATATATATATATATATATATATATATATATATATAAAGATTGCAAGCTCACACAAACCAGAGACAAACTTGACTTAATATTTTTGATATTACCTAAAAGGTATTTACCTTCAAACCATTTTCTTTTCGTCTTATTGCTCATTCAGTACCACTATGCTTTCTGAATAATGTGTCTCAACTTTTATTTGATTTTGAAAAATTTTAATATCTTCGCATGCTATTTTCAAAAAGCAGCTCTCATTAGTTACCTTAACCTAATCCTACTTCATTAGTTACCTTAACCTAATCCAATCTAACCTAACCTACGTTATTTTGATGTAACCTAAATTTTCATAGAAGGATAAATGGATAAAGAATCCCGAATGAATCATAAGTAATCTGGGTCAGGTTAGGTAGTGGTTTTGGCTAATTACATTATAATAATTAAGTAGAATTTGGCAAAAAAAAATTTGGTAACAGTATTTGTTGATAAAATAAAATCAAAGCTGCCAACTAAAACAGATCACCTCAATCTAATATATTTAATCTAACCTAAGCTATATAAATATTTGTGGTTAAAATATAGCGAATTTTTCAATTCACTGTAAATATGGATTACCACGTAGTAACGGTCGCAACCATTCTCTTTATCTAACCTAACCTGTTCCAATTTCTTCAAAAATGATTTATCTTCATAACTATGTTTTTTTCGTCATTTTATTGTTCCAAAATCATCAAATCATTTTAGTTCTAATTCAAGACTCTTATCTAGTATTCGATTTTGTTTGAAAGAATATTTCTTTGCATGATCCTTCTAAAAGAATGCTTTATTAGGATTAGCTTCAGCACCTTCGTCTTCGTCATTTAAACCTTCTTTATAAGTTTTCTTAACTAAACCTAATTAAATAAGCTCAAATCGTCGTCTCGTTCTTCCGAAATTTAATTTTTGGACTTTCTTGTAATTTTCTCTGTTGCCACTTTACTAATATAAAAATGACTATCACAATCATTACAATTTATGATTTATCATTACGTGCATTAGATGCAGGAAATTATTTAGAATTTATAAAGAATTTATAAAAATTATAAATATTGATTGGTTACTAAAAGTTATATTAGAAATCAACTAAAAATTCCTTAAAATTGGTTATTAAATAGGAAATTATTTAGATTTTTGATAGAATCCAAAATTATTTCTCTGATAGGTCAAAGGTAAACTAGGAGGGTTTAGGAAAAGAGTTCATTGGGATACTAACAATGCAAAATAAATATTCTACAAGATCAAAATGATCAGGATAAAGTTATTGAAACTAATACCAAAAAATGAGAATAGTTTTGAAACACGCATGTGAAGAAACTAAGATTTTATTTGGGTTCTTAATTTATTAACGTTGTATGGAATAACATTACAAATAGTTTTCTATTTTAAGGAAATCAGAAATTGTAAAGTTTCTCAGCGTGTGTAAGACTCTAATAACTAGTAAAATTAATTATTTATTGAAAAGAAATGATTTTTTTTTTTATTTTAGATTTAATCAGCAATTTTCTTGGACTTCATCCTCGTAATTGAAATAATTTAAAACTTTTCAGCAATTTTATTTTTTCTAATAAAAGCTTTTCTAGAAAATTTCTAACCAGTTTTCAGAAAATTTCCAGGATTTTCTCTCATAAATTATAATTTTTCTAGATGGAAACTTTTCAGAAATGTTTCTTCTTCTAAAAAATCTTTTGTGTTTTCTAGAAATTTTATAACCAAAATTTCTAGGATTTTCTCTCATAAATTATGGTTCTAGAAATGTCTACCAAATTTTCACCCACACTTCTAAAATTTTTTCGTTCATTTTTCTCAAAAAATTTTCGGAATTGTTTTACTAGAATTTTTTACATGAAATTTTCTTTTAAATTGTCAGGATTTTAGAATTTTCTGGCAAATTTTCTTTCAGTTTTGCAGAAATATCTTTCCTAAATTGAAAAATTTTAGAAATTTCAATTTAATATTTTTTACTTGTCTGAAATTTCTCTCCCAAACTATTTAGGTTCTAGAAATTTTAAGCAAACTCTTTTCAGCATAACTGTTTTTTTTTTTTTTTAACGTCTCTTCCTAATTTCAAAGAATTTAGATTTTTCTAGCAATTTTCATTTCAAAATATGTCAATTTATTTTCCAAACCGAGAGTATTCAACATTTTCTAACAATGTTGCTTCTAGACTTCTGAAAAAAGTCTAGGAACTTCAAATTTTCAAGATTTTAGAATTTTCTAGAAATTTTTTTTCAGTTTCCCAGGAATATCAAATTTGCGATGTTATTTCGAACGTTTCCGAATTTCTCACTAGATTACCAGACTCTCTTAAGGAATGTTCTTTCTTTTAGCAATCTTCCATATTTCTAAAAAAATCTAAGAATTTCAATTCCAAAATTTTTTAAACTTATTTGAAATTTCTCTTCCAAACTTTTGAGGTTCTAGAAATTCTTCCAAACTGCAAGGAATTTAGATTTTTCCAGCAATTTTCATTTCAAACTGAAAGTATTCTACATTTTCTAATAACATTGCTACTAGACTTCTGAAAAAATTCTAGGAATTGCAAATGTTCAAGATTTTAGAATTTTCGAGAAAATATTCTTTCAGTTTCCCAGGAATATCTCTGCGATGTTATTTCGAACCTTTTCGAATTTCTAACTAGATTACTAAAATGTATTAAGGAATGTTCTTTTCTTTTAGCAATCTTCCATATTTCTAAAAAATCTAGGAATTTCAATTCCATATTTTTTTAACTTATTTCAAATTTCTCTTCCAAACTTTTGAGGTTCTAGAAACTTTAAGCTTAAACTTTTTCGGCATTACTGAATTTATTTAAAAACGTCTCTTCCCAATTTCAAAAAATTTAGATTTTTCTAGCAATTTTCATTTCCTCAATTAGAAATTTGTTTCCCAAAATGTAGAATACATTTTCTAACGAAAGAATTTAGATTTTTCCAGCAATTTTCATTTAAAATTTTTCTAGAAATTTATTTTTTAAACTGAAAGTATTTTACAGTTTCTAACAACATTGCTACTAGACTTCTGAAAAAATTCTAGGAATTTCAAATTGTCAAGATTTTAGAATTTTCTAGAAAATGTTCTTTCAGTTTCTGAATATCTCTTCAAAATTTCGATGTTATTTCGAATATTTCCGAATTTCTATCCAGATTACCTGAATGTTTTTTAAGGAATGTTCCTTTTTTGGCGAACATTTTTCCATATATCTAAAAAAAATTCTAGGAATTTCAATTCCATATTTTTTTAATTTGTTTGAAATTTTTCTTCCAAACTTTTGAGGTTCTAGAAATTTTAAGCTTAAAATTATTCAGCATTACTGGATTTATTTAAGAACGCTTCTTCCTTTTTTTTCAAAGGATTTAGATTTTCTGGCAATTTTCATTTCAAAATTTGAAAATTTATTTTCTAAATTGAGAGTATTCTACATTTTCTTCTAGATTTCTTAAAAAAAGTCTAGGAATTTCAATATCATTTTTTTAAATTGTTTTCTTATTTTCTTCCAGTTTTCTAAAAAAAAAAATATCTTCCAAACATTTTTAGTTCTAGAAATTTTGAGAATTTAAATATTAGTAATTTTTTTGAAATTTTTCTACTATTTATCTTATCCAAATTAAGATTATTCTAAAATTTTTCCAGCAATTTTTCTTAGTGTTTCCTAACATTTTCTACGAATTTTTCTTCTAAATTGCGATTTCCTGTCCTAAAGTTCTTAATTTCTAGGAATTTCAAAATGATTTCGAGAAAATCGTTATTTAGAGTTTTTCTCAGACATAATCTCAATATTAATTTTAGAGAGTTCATTATGCATTAATTAATATTCAAGAGGAAAAAAATAGAATCAATTAGTAGGAAAAATATAGTGTAGTACCGAGATAAGCAAACACTTTTGGATTTTTACACCTTAGCTTCTAAATAATTCGATTAAAACTAAAGCCTTAATTTTAAATCAGGAGATCAAAAATTGCTTTAACAAAGCAATGGAAAACCTCATTTAAATTTTGCTACGAACTAAACAAGATTTGTAGCTTAATTGGAACTCATCTTCAGCTCCAAATCTACACTTGAATTGTTATATCACTTTTTTCTTGGGGAAAAGCTTTGACTTCAAACAAGCAGGTAAAATAATACCAAAAAAATCAGTTTTGGAACACGCATGTGAAGAAAGTAATATTTTGTTTTGTTGTGTGAGACAGCATTACAATTAGTTTAGAAGTTAAAAAAAAAAACAGACACTGGTCCATTTCTTAGAGGAAATTATTTGGAACTTTGAAAGAATCAATATTTTTTTTGTTTTGTGAAGATTGTATTTTCGTATTTTTAAATAATTAGTCCAAAAAATCCTTTAAAATTTTGAAACGCTCAAAAATTGGTTAGTAGAGTTGCAAAAAATAGTTTTGAGTTTGGAAAGAATCAAAACTTATTTGTTTTCTTCATGTACTATGTAATGAAAGGATAATTTTTCTTAAAGATTAAACAATTGATTCGTTTTTCAACTTTCCTGATATATAAAAACAATATTTAGAAATTTGAGAGAATTCAAAATCGTGTAATTTCTTAACGTTGTACGGAATAGCATTACAAATCGTTTCGAATTTGAAATGAATCAAAATTATAAAGTTCCTCAACGTTTGTAAGACTCTAAAGAATAAGTAAAATTAAATATTTATTGAAAAGAATTGATTGCATCGAGTTTTTTGATTTTAGATTTAAGCAGCAATTTTCATTACAATTTTTTTGAACTTCAGCTTCCTAAATGAAAGTATTCCAAAACTTTTCAGCAATTTAATTTTTTCTAATAAAAACTTTTGAGTTTTCTACAAATTCTCTAACCAGTTTTTAGAAAATTTCGAGGATTTTCTCTCATAAATTATAATTTTTATAGATGGAAACTTGTCATCAATTTTTTTCTTCTAAAAAAAGCTTTTGTGTTTTCTAGAAATTTTCTAACCAATTTTCAGAAAATTTTCAGGATTTTCTTTCATTAATTACGATTTTTATCGATGGTTCTAAACATTGCAACCAAATTTTCATTCACAGTTTTCTCAAAAATGTTTCAGAATTGTTGAACTAGAATTTTTTATAGTTCTGGAAAATTATTATCAAAATTTCTTTTAAATAGTCAGGATTTTAGAATTTTCTTTCAGTTTTCAAGAAAATATCTCTAAAATTGCGATGTTATTTCGAACGTTTCCCATTCTTCCATATTTCTGAAATATTTTAGGAATTTTAATTTCATATTTTTTTAACTTATCTGAAATTTCTCTCCCATACTTTTTAGGTTCTAGAAACTCCTTTTAGCATTAGTGTTTTTTTAAGAACGTATCTTCCAAATTGCAAGAAATTTAGATTTTTCCAGCAATTTTCATTTCAAATTTTTCCAGAAAAAGAGTCTAGGAATTGCAGATTTTCAAAATTTTAGAATTTTCTAGAAAATTTTCATTCTCTTTCCCAGGAATATCTCTTCAAAATTGCAATGTTATTTCGAATGTTTCCGAATTTCTAACTAGTTTACCAGAATATCTTAAGGGATGTTCTTTTTTAGCAATCTTCCATACTTCTAAAAAATTCTTAGATTAGATATTTTTTTAACTTATTCGAAATTTCTCTTCCAAACTTTTGAGGTTCTAGAAATTTTAAGCTTAAACTTCCTCAGCATTACTGAATTTATTTAAAAACGTCTCTTCCCAATTTCAAAGAATTTAGATTTTTCTAGCAATTTTCATTTAAAATTTTTCTAGAAATTTATTTCCCATTTTCAAAATTGTTGCTTCTGGTATTCTGAAAAAAGTCTAGGAATTTCAAATTGTCAAGATTTTAGATTTTCTAGAAAATTCTTTTCAGTTTCCCAGGAACATCTCTCCAAAATTTCGATGTTATTTCAAAGCTTTCCGAATTTCTAACTACATTACCAGATTTTTTTAAAAATTGTTCTTTTTTTAGCAATTATTATTTTATTTCTGAAAAAATTTAGGAATTTCAACTTCATATATATTTTTAACTTATTTGAAATTTCTTTTCCCTAACTTTTGTAGTTCTAGAAATTTTAAGCAATTTTCTTTCAGCAATACTGGATTGTTTTTTTCAGAACGTCTCTTCCAGATAGAAAGGAATTTAGATTTTTTTAGCAATTTTCATTTCAATGTATGGGAATTGTTCTAGTAATTTATTTTCCAAACTAAGAGTGTTCTAGATTTTAAGTCAATTTTCCTTTTACCTTTCTGAAAAAAGTTTAGGAATTCAACTTCAATTTTTAAAATTGTTTTCTGGAAATTCCTCTCTTCTTCCAGTTTTCTAAAAAAAAATGATTCAAACATTCTTAGTTCTAGAAATTTAGGACTTTAAACATTAATAGATTTTTTTAGGAACCTATTTTTCAAACTGCAAGCAATTTAGATTTTTATAGCAATTTTCGTTCAAATTTTGGGAATTGTTCTAGAAATTTATTTTCCAAACTTCGAGTATTCTACATTTTACGGCAATTTTTCTTCTAGATCTCTGAAAAAAGTTTAGGAACTTCAATTTCAATTTTTCAAATTGTTTTCTGGAAATTCTACTCTTCTTTAAGTTTTCTAAAAAAAATGATTCAAACATTCTTAGTTCTAGAAATTTTAGGAATTAATACATTAATAGATTTTTTCAGGAACTTCTTTTGCAAACTGCAAGGAAATTAGATTTTTCTATAAATTTTCGATCAAATTTTGGGATTTTTTGTAAAAATTTATTTTTCAAATTGAGACTATTCTATATTTTCTAGCAATGTTTCTTCTAGATTTTTTAAAAAAAGTCTAGGAATTTCAATTTCAATTGTTTTAATTGTTTTCTAGTAGTTCTTCTTTTCTCCCAGTTTTCTAAAAAAAATTCTCTTCCAAATAGAATAGAATAGAATAGAATAGAATAGAATTTTATTTTGTCCATTACATAGTTAGTTAACAATATTAGACACACCAAGTACACAAAAATAGTTAAAATGGTAAAAATGCGATAAAACGCTAAAATCGTAACATAATACATAACATAATATAATAATTGCAGAACAAACTTCAACGTAAATAGGTTAGAAGATGGCTCTTATTCTTAGTACTACGTAATAGTGTAGTTTTAAAACTCAGTTATGCTATAAAAAGCCTGCTGCAGAAGTAACGATTTTAGTTTTAACTTAAATTTATTTTTGTTTAATGTTGACCAATGTTGTGGAAGTCGATTATAAAGATCGATTCCCGATTGATGTGGAGAATTTTCAAAGAATGTTTGAGTATGTTTAATTGTAACAATTTTTGCTTTGTTTCGGGTCGGGTACTTATGAATAACATAAATAAACATTTTTAATTCTAGATATTTTGAGAATTTAAACATTAGTATTTTTCTTTTAGGAACTTTTCTTACAAATTGCAAGGAATTTAGTTTTTTTCTGGCAACTCCAATTTGTTTGAAATTTTTCTACTGTTTATCTTATCCAAATTGAGAATATTCTAAAACTTTCCAGCAATTTTTCTTAGTCTTTCCTAAAATTTTCTACGAATGTTTGTTTTAAATTGCGCCAATTTTTATTCTAGGGTCCTAAAATTCTGAATTTCTAAGAATTTCACTTCCAAGATGATTTCTAGAAAAATCGTTATTGAGAGCTTTTCTCAGGCACCATCTCAATATTAATTTTGGAGAGTTTATTACGTATTGCTTAATACTTAAAAGGACAAGAACAGAATTAATTAGTAGGAAAGATAAAGTGTAGTACCGAGATAAGAAAACACTTTTGGATTTTTACACCTTAGCTTCTAGAAAATTTTATTGAGAGTAAAGCCTTCATTTTGAATGAGATCAAAAATTGCTCTAACAAAGCAATAAAAAAAACCTTATTGAAGTTTAGGTATGAACTAAATAAAGGTTTATAGATTGCTTGGAACTCATCTTCATCCAAATCTACACTTGAATTGTTATGTTCCTTCTTTTCTTGAGGTAAAGCTTTGACAAATAAGGAAAGACCACTCTAGCTCAAGACCTAACACCTTTAGATTATCCCCCATTTAATTGTTTAATTTATAGGAGGCCAAGCTAAGGATGTAAAAATTCCTAAAGGCTTTACAAAAAGCTTTATAGCTTCGAAAGAACTGGCCATTACGTTCAAATCTATTACTGTTGGATTATTAAACTCTGTTAAAAAATTAAATTATCCTTTTCTTCTCTGTTGTCGAACATCCTCACAGAAACTCCGATTGTATGAAAATTTGTAGACAACTCAAAGAAGAGAAGTATTAGGAGAATAAGATATTTCAAAAGTAAAAAATGGATTGGTTAAGAGAAAACTTTATTACCTTCTCATTGTGCAAAGCAATTTCTTGCTTGCAACTATTTATTTATTATTTCTTCCCAGTATCCCCAATAATAACTCAAGTTATTGGGTGACGTCGTGCTTCTTTATTTTCCCTCTGAAAGGGTCCACCCTGTGATGTTTCGAATTTACTCCATACAATATATTACGCGAAGCCTTTATCCACACGAGAAGTTATTACATATTTGTTGTTACGGGCGCAACATGAAATAAATTCGATTTTTAGTGGAGAGCGTCGTAAAGAGCCCACGCATGTTCCAGTGGGCGGTCGCAGCGGGACAGAAGAGGACACTTGGTCCGTCGCAGGTGTACCAACCGTTTAATTGCTTAATACACGGCGGGAATAATAGAGCAGAAGCCACGCGGCCTGCCCACGACAACTATATCATAGATAACATTCGCGCATTTCAGCGAGGCCATCGAGGCCACTAATTACAGTTCTCTTCTTGCACTGTTGACTTCTTTTAATGCGCCCATAAATCATATCCCAGGGAACCTTCTTATTTAAAGGCTTTCGCGCTCGTTCCTCCTTTTCTCTTTCTTTTTTTAAAATTGCTATCTGATCGTTTTAATTGAATGTTTATCCGATCTTCCATCTGCTGCATACCTGGTAATTAATAAAAATGAAGGAACATCATATTAAGTAAATAAATCTACATACCATAAAGATTATTCATATAACCCACATTCATTTCAGACCTTAAGGCCAGACGATCACTTTCCAGGTATCAAGGGCCCTTAACTCAATTAAAATATTTAGATCTCACAGATAACTAGATTATAATGCACCCCTTTAGGGTTTCGAGTACGGTAAAGCACCAATTCCGTTCCCAGAGATGTAATTAAGAAACTCGTTGAGATGTCACTTCCGATTAAAAGAATGAAGAGGAATGCGCCAACTAATGAGGAATAGAAGACGCGAAGCGAAAAATTACGTTAACGTTAACAAAACGAGAAACTTTTGGTATCATTACGTTTAATTAGATCGTTATATTTGTTGTTATTATGTATGGGACGTAATTTCGTCAAATTGGCGTGATTACGCGGTCCATTTTAAATGGTTTCCCATTCGTGTAGTTTCGAGGTTAAAAATTAAATTAAGTCGAGTTTACGTTGTTGTCGCCGACGAACGGACAGAAACAGGCCCAATTTGGGTGAATTAGCCTAAAGGCCGCTTTCTTATTAAATATTTAAGAACGTAATTACTTACGGCTCGTTATGGTGTGGTTTATTTATGTTACCATTACGGCAGCGGAATATAATTGAACGTACACAAACACACGGCTGGTTTTCTTATTTTAACCAATCTAATTGGAGACGAAAAAGGAATTGGCAGGTAGCAATCTAGATATCTAAATCTGATGTAGCTTTAGGTAAGTTTGATGAAGATAAATGAAAACATAAATCAACAATCATATTCCTGGTTCTTGATCTTGCGTTTTTGCAAACTACTTTAATAAATTACCGATTCTCACCAATTATTACAAATGGTAGCAGAGGAGTGATCAGAAACACTCAAGGAATTTTTTAGGAGTGACATTGCCCGAGGTTCTACCGTTATCACATGTTCCCATATTAAAAAAATACTGGTGATCGTCGACTACTTCTTTTTTGGAAACAGTTTTCGACAGTTTTTGAAGCAGCAGTTTTTCATAGGGCCGCTCTTGATCTCCTTTTTGGCCTTCGACTTCGCCTTCGATTTTGCTACCTTCTCCTCGGAAGCAGCGGTGTCAGATGAGGATTTTTTTGGCCTTTAAGCAAGAGGATTATTATGCAAGAAACTTTTGGACTAAACTTCAAAAGATTTGCTGACCACCTAGATCGATATCCAAAGATTAGCAAACTTTCTAGCAAGGTTGTTTTCTGATAAATTAAGCAGAAGGCCAATAGAAAGCCAAAACCTTTCCCTAAATTTGATGGAGGTCCAAAATTAAACGCTCTTAATTCATTCAAGTAAAAGGAGTTAAAGATGCCAACTCATCATTTACATTTTAACTCGCGCTCATTATTTCATGTTTATTAAGTTAATTTTAAGTTGATCTAATTATTAATCATTTATTTTTAAGATAATATTGTTTAATTAATCAATATATTAAAAGCACCTTTTCCAAAATATTGAAAACCTAAATCATGCCAACAAATCGGTCTTTGTTGTATGATTTAAAGAATACCTCAATAGCTATTTACTCATCAACACCTGTTTCATCACACAACACTTTTATATATTTTTTTAAATCCTAAATTTGGATCAAAACAACTATAAAACTTCTTCAAAAAGAATCGCAGAAAAATATTATTAATCGTGAAACTTATCTGGTAGTTGGCCTTCTTGATTATAGGACATATTTCTATATCAAGTCATAGCTTTGTCTAAACTATAAAGTTTATGTTTCATTAAAGAAAAAAATAAAAGGTTAATTAAAGACTTTTATAAAGTCAAGGTTGAAGAAAACCTACCCAACAATATATGTTGACCAAAGACACTTCCAAAATGGCCATGCGTAGAAGAAAGCTACCAAACAAAACTAAGACTAAATCTCTAAAAAAAACTTGAGATTAAAAAAATGTCAGGAAAATGTATAGGAAGAAACATAAAGAAGATAATTATACAGAAGCTTACTTGAGTCTTCTAAAATAGTCATACATGAAGGAAAACTACAAAAATATAACGAAAACTAAATCAATAAAAAAACTTGGGCCTAATTACCATTGATGAGATTCAACTATCATCCATAGTTTATATTCCTCAAGGTGCTGAGTGTAGATCAAGATTATAATTACTAAAGATGTTTAGAAATTAGCTCCTAGAGTATTTGATTCATTAAAAAGAAAATTAACAGAAAGCTATCTAATAAAAAAAGATTGAAGAACAACTAACCAACTAAAAATTTGGGTTTTCAAAAATGTTTAGTTTAGTGTAATTTAGTTTACTAGCTTTACAAGCCTTACTAAAAAATGATACAAAATAAAATACATTCACAATAACTTTAAAATTTTAATCGTAAGACTTGAAGGCGGAGTTCACAGTGCAGTGTTCTTCCACTCAACCCATTATTTCCTGTACTTACCATGAATATCAGCAGACTATTCTTGCCATTTAGGTTTGCCATTGATAGCACCTATTTTTGTTCCAATTTTAACATATGTCAATATGACATTTGTGTTTTCTTCTTCTGAGAATTCTAGTTCTGTATTCAGGAGAAGCAATCCTGAGAGGACAACATTTTCCAGAAAAATCACATTTTCTCTCATGAGAATATTTTTCTTTAGATCTCTCCACTGAAATCCTAAGATTTTCAAACCTGGGAATATTTCTAATAATTGGCCACAAATTGTTTATGTTTATGTTTATTAGTCTTTAGCTTCCTTTCCAAAAAAATATGAATATACACAAATATTATAGAAAACGTTTGCTTTTTCTAACCTAGACCTTTTACTCTACAATGAAAATCAAAAATATGATGTTAGTTAAGCTATCTAAAAGAATAGGATTGAAGAAATTCTATCTAAACAATCCCTTATATAGAAAAATCTTTAAAGAAGAACTTGAGTTTTCAAATATCAATTTTTTTCCTGAAAATAGAAAAATTACCTGGGTTTTAGCAATTTAAAAAGGCATAACTATTTCCATAAAGATAATAATTTCTCCTATAAGAATGTTTCTTTATGAATATCTCTTTACAAATCCCACGTAAATCAACAATTCGAATTTTCTTCTTCTTCTTCTTCTTTCTAAAGCATATACTCTCTCTACTAGAGTTGAAACTGCGATGATGAGCTCCAGCTATCATACCATCGTATGAATAGTTATCCAAGAGGTCTCTTAGATCTTGGGAGACCGTCCCTTGCGACGTTGGCAATCTGCTGTAATCTATTCCCTCAACATGATCCCTCCATTAGCGACGTCTGTTTCTGGACCATCTTACAATATCTGGGACGTCGCAAATCTCTCAAAGTGTATCCCGCTATTTAGTTTAGACGTGTTTACAGGGTGTATGGTTGGTCTAGAGGATTCTACTGGGGAAATGTAGATCGGTCTTAAATTCTTATAGACAATTTGAAAAAGTTGAATATTTCTGGAGGCTACAAGTTTGGGAAAAATTTTTAAACAACAGATCGTTAAAGTTTTTGGGAGGACAAACCGTGGAAAAGGAAGACCTTTTGATGATACCAAGATCTGGGAGAATTCCGAACCTCACCTTAAAATTTAAAAAAAATAATCGTAATGACCAACAGACGTGTTCAATTAATATCTGATGAGGACTAATTTATTTATCTAGGGATTTGCTTAAGGCAATGTAATAGACTTCATTTTTCCTATCCAAAATAAAAAAAGTAGGATATGTTTAGAGGCTGTAAGTCTGAGAAAATTTTTGGAAATGATCTGCAATAAATGGCAGAAGTGTTTAAAGAACAGCACGTGGAAAAAAAGATCTTCTAAAGGTACAAGAATTTAAGAGAATTCCCATTAAGAACAGAACATTATTTTTAACAGCTCCATGTCTTCTGCCCAAAATTTAAGAGCAGAATACTTTTAGAGGCTGCAAGTCTAGGGAAAATTTTTTGAAAATAATTTTCAACAAATGGCAGAAGGCTTTGGGAGGACATAGCAGCTTTTGGAAAAAAAATCCAATTGATGTATTGTAGGAATTTCTTCTGAAGAAATATAGATCGAGTATTATTACAATCAAATTATAAATTACATTATAATAATATTAAGTGAAAAAGTAAAAGACTATTTTAAGCCGAAAATCTAAGGATTTTTTTTAGAAAGTATAAGCAACAAATGGCAAAAGTTCCTCACATACACTTTTGCCAAAAATGAAAGAAAGAGATACTCAAACAAATATATCCAATTAGAATATATAATTCAGAAAATTGTTTGTTTTAATTAATTGTTCAATTAATGTTTGGTCCAAAATGTAGGCCTGGCCTCAGTTCTTTTCAAAAGGAAAAAAAATAGTTAACAGAAATTTGAGGCTTTAAGTTTGGGAAAATTTCTAGAAAATATTCGCAACCATTGCTGAAAGTATTTTAGAAGATTTCTTTGAGTTCAAAAAAATGTAACTAGACGTGAAGAGTACGATCTGATATATAGGATAAAAGGAGACATAGAACGCCTGCCAGTAAACTAGATAGATGAAAGAGATGCTTTATGGGATTATTTTATCTGAAGATGCCTTTATCTTCAGATAAAATAATCTTCGACAAATGAGTCTATATCTAAATTTGGTGAAGTAAGACACTTGTTATGTTCCATAGATTTATTATAAGTTAACAGACACGTGTTTCGATTGTTACCAATCATTTTCAAAGTTTAAACTTTCACAAAATTTACATATTTGGATCCATCAAGCGTGTAGCGCAACATGTATCAATTATGAGTCCATATCTTCAAAAAAAAAATGAATCAAAATAGTTTAATTAGAAAAGTCCGCCGTCTACAGAGGCGTATTATAAGATTTGAGAGGTACATCATAGGTAGCTTTTGACTGCTTCAAATCAATTCACCAGAACTTGTAGAGCTTGATCTATTTATTGTTTTTCTTTTACTTAAGACAACTACTTCTAGCTATTTTATCCCGAACCCAATATTCTTTGACCTTGAGAAACCCGAAGCAATTGAGTTTGATACAAAATTTTCTCATTCTAAATAGATATATTAAAAGCTCATTCACCTTCAACAAATAAATCCTCAACTTTGAACAAGAACCCGATAGGTTTCAGAAGTGACGGAACGGCTGTTAGTAAGCTAGATAGATAAAGGAGAGATTTTAAGGATTACAGAGTTTAACCTAAATTGCAAGCATGTATTTAAAGCTGATCTATCTGCAAGAAACAAATCCTCAAATAAGACAAGAAACCCAAAGGTCAGGGTAGTGATGGAACACCTGTTAGAATAGAAGGATTGAAGAGTGTAGCCTAAATTACAATTAATTAAATTTGATCCAAAAAACTCAGTCTAGGTACATGCATTTAAAGCTGATGTATCCTCAACAAATAGACTCTCAAACTAAAACATGAAACCTAAAAGTCCTAGAAGTGATGGAACGCCTGATAGTGCTAGATAAATGAGAGATATATTTAAAAGATTGAAGAGTCTCGGCTAAATTGCAATGAAGCTTGATCAAAAAATAGGTAATTGTGGAGGCCTCTACTTTATATTTACAATCATTTATTTATCAAAAAAATCTAAGTCTAAATACATGCATTAAAAGCTGATTCACCTTCAACAAGTGAAGAAGAAACTTTAGGGATTGAAGAGTCTAACCTAAATTGCCAGCAATTATGTTTGATCCAAAAAAAAACCTAAGTCGAGACACATGTATTTAAAGCTGATCTACCTTCAAGAAATGAATCCTCAAATTTGAACAAGAAACCCAAAGGTCCTAGTAGTGATAGAAGACCTGTCAGTAAGTCAAGATAGATGGAGATATTTTAAAGATTGAAGAGTCTAATCTAAATTGTAAGCAATTAAGTTTGATCCAAAAAAATCTCAGTCTAGATTTATATATAAAAAGCTGATCTATCTGATCTAGAAGGGATAGAATGCCTGCTAGTAAGCTAGATAGATAAGAGAGAGAGAGAGGGAGATTTAAAGGATTGAAGAGATTAACCTAAATCGCAGGCAATTAAGCTTGATCAAAAAAACTCTGTCTAGACACATGTCTAATCTACCTTAAAGAAATGAATTCTCAACTCTGTACAAGGAACCTAATGGTCCTAGAGGTGACGGAACGCCTATTAGTAAGGTATATAGTTGAAGGAGAGACTTTGAGGATTGGAGAGTCTAAGCAGTTATGCTTGATCCACAGGAAATAGCCAAGCACATTCTATGCGTTTGTGAACCCCAGACTAGCCCTAACCGGAAACATGATAATAATACAAGAATGGATCAGGACATGGTATTCTAGGAAGTTAATTGACTTTGGCAAAGAAATTGATTTCCTAGGAACAACTAATAGTAGAGTATGTAGTACAAAAGATCTAACCAGATCACAGTGCTATAAGGCTGTGTTTAGACAAACGTCTAATCTAATCTGAGCTTGATCCAAAAAATCTTAGCCTAGACACAAGTGTTTAAAACTGACCTACCTTAATGAAATGCATTCTCCACTCTAAATAAGAACTTTAAATGTTCTAGAAATAATAGAACGCCTATTAGTAAGATAGATAGATGAAGGAATGAAGAAGAGACTTTAGGAATTAAAGGGTCTAACCTTAATTTGCAAGCAATTAAGTTTGATTCAAAAAGATCTCACTTAAAAAGCTGCTCTACCTTCAAGAAATGAATCCTCAACTTTGAACAAGAAACCTAAAGGTTCTAGGTCTAACCTATCGCTCAGTTTAGGTTAGACTCTTAAATCCTTTAAGTCTTTCTTTCATCTATCTAGCAGGCGTTCCATCACTAGAATTAACAGGCGTTCTATCACTAGAATTAACAGGCGTTCCATCACTAGAAATTTTTCGTTCATTTGACAGGATTATTCAATTGATGCTTGATTTAATAATAATCTTTATTACCCAACAGGCAAAGACCAATTACAACAGTAACATACAGTGAAGAATACAAAACAGTATGATTACAAATTAAAAATTTAGAAAAAAAATCTAGACTTGTCATAAGTTCAAGGTCCAAAATAGAGAAATAGTAGAATTCACTTAACTACCACCTGAAGGAGATGCCTGCTAAGTTCTACAGAATGCAAGCAGACCAGATTATTTCTGGTGTACAAAAACGAAAAGAGAAATATCTTGAAAACTAACTAACTAAAATCAAAATTATAAAGTGCTTGTAAGCGGAGTGGAGGCATTCGAAGGTAATTTTGGAAAGATGCAATTTTCAAGGTAGTTCAAGGGATTTTAAAATATTTTCCAAAACTCGGAAGATTATTCGCAGCAACTGACAAATTTGTTTGTTTAATAGATATGGTCTAAACGTTTTTTCTGAGGAAATATAGGTTTGACCAGAGTCTAATCGTACAAAATAGAAAAATAAAAGAAGAAACTTAGAGAAATGATTCGCAATAACTGATAGAAGTGCTAATTAATGCCTAGTCTAAATAAAAAAATAGAAGAATTAAATTAGAGAGGGGTGATTCAAGAAATGATTCCTAATAATTGAGAGAAGTTTTAATGAATGTCTGTGGTCTAGATGAAAAAAATAGAAAAATGAACTTTGAGGTCTTGCATCAAAGTTTATTCTTCTAAGGAACGTAGAAGTGGTAGAAATGTATCGCAACAACTGACAAAATTGTATTTACCATGTCTAGCTTAGAGGATATACTTGAAGGAAAATACATCTGGCTTTGACTGCCTGACATACAATCAAGACGGCTAAAAGAAAATCTTAGAATTTTTTGAAACCACTAGAAGAAGAAAACTCTTATTATGAAAAATCTTACTTTGATCCTCCTGTTCAAAACGAAATAACCTTGAACATCTGAATTGATTCATAACAACTAGCCAGTGTTTGTTGGCTGTCTGGCCTAGAATATTCTTTTGAGAAAATATTAGTCTAAAATTAGTTCTCCTGTGAAAAATCAAAAAAATAGGAGCATGAACCTAAATTGAGGCGGTGCAGAAAAATTCCTATAAATAAATTCTAACAACTATCAGTAGTGTTTAATTGATGCCTCTTCTGAGTCTTGTATTGATCTTTTTATTCAAAATTTAACTTTAAAAAAATAGGACAATGAAGTTGCCAGCTAAAAAAAAGTGCAGGGGTAATATTCTGGAAATGATTTTCTTGTAAAAAGCCAGAAGTGTTAAATAGATGCATGTTCTTGGGGAATTTAAATTGCTAAAGCTTGATCTGATAACTTCTGACTGCTTAATCCAAAAATTTGTCACTCTAAGAAGATGCATAACAGACTGCTTCTGCCTCAAACTGAAGTATTAAAACTGTCTAGAAACATCTATTATAGGCTACTTCTACTTATTTTATCTACAACAAAAGAGTCCACACCTTTGAAAAACCTGAATCAATAGAGGTTGAATCAAAAAATCCTCAGTTTATAGGAGCGCATTATTAACCTTAATGAAGGAATTCTACAGCTTAGAGATGTCCATCTTAAGCAGCTTCCGAATGCTCTATCTTCAAACACATCAGTTGATCAAAATCTTTACTTGAGAGCAATACATCATAGAATGCTTCTAGCTATTCTATCTCAGACAAAAAATTCTATGACTTTAAGAAATCCGAAACAATAGAATTTGATTCAATAACTTCTTAGTCTAGAGAGATATATCTAAGGCTGATGTTTACCTTCAACAAAGGAATGTTAAAGTTAGAACAAAATAAAAAACATCAATATTGCTTGAGTCGAATATTCAAAAGTCTAGAGAGATGTATTATAGGCTGTTATTTAACCACAAATAATGTATTATTAAAGCACTCTAGGCCATTTAGACACCTCACAGAAAAAAAATGTAAATAACTAATTATTATTATTGAAAAAACTTGTCTTGTACATTTCCAATTATTATTTCGCAACATTCCAGATTAGATTAAACGAATAAACATTCCAGCGCGTTGGAACCTTGTACGTAGTCATTAACTGATAATTACCATTAACAATAATAATATCGCAAACGTGCGGAGAAACAATATTGTATTCACAATGTGTAATTTTTTTTTCTTTTCGAAAACGGCAACAGACGGCGATTCCAATTACGGCCGAGATAAATTTCCTGAGTTATGAATGTTATTAAAATTTGCCCATAAAATAGCCGACATGTTTAAGTACCATATTTATTGGGTTAATATAAAGTGCGACGTGTTAATCTGTACCTCCATATACCTGATTCATATCTCCTTATTTATTGTTACGTATATTTGTTCTTGTACAAGCTATAAATGTGCCATAATTTAGAAGGGGGACTTTTTTTCATAAATTCCGCCGTACGTGTTGCATACATATGTAAACATGTCGCGCATGCCGCTTCGCCATTTTATTTCCTTTTTACTTAATTGAACGGTCATCAAAAATTCATCCGCATTTTTATTGGCTGCATTTATTTAAATTCGCACGCATATATTAATCTTATAAATATTTTTCACACATTATCTGAACACGTAAATAAGTAATAATGATTGCAGTAACAACCAATTGATTACAATATCTTCTTTCTATGATTTTTAAGTATAATTTTGTGTCTTACTTTCTTACTCTCTCATTTCATTACATTTTTCTCGAGACTTAAACTCTTTTAGAGAGTTAAATATGATAAAATATTACTTATGATATGAAAGAGAACTATTTCGAAAAGAATGCAATGAAATTAATAGAACAGTAGTAATAAAATTACTAATTAACGAAACAATTCTTATGATACCACATCAACAGAGATAATAATCAGATAATTTGGTCGTCGGCCCTGACCTGAATAAAATAGAAGTGTCTTTCGCAAATGAGCGACACAGCTTAAGCAAACAAAGAGCAAATCAAATTATTTCCTTATTCAGATTGCGTCTATGCCGCAAACAAGGTTGTAAAATATTGATTTTTTTCCTATCGAGACAATTAATTGATTGCAATCGCCGTAATGCTACGTTCCCGCTATCGGGTTTATTCGTAATTAATAATTATTATGCGGTGATTAGGTCATTAGTATTATTGATCGTGGTACTTTTTTCTGTCACTGATACTATAACTAATATCATTGATTTTTTTTGTTGTATTACGGAATGTGTAAATAATTTATAATTTATAGTTCGTTATTTATGATTCAGGTTAATATTTTATATTGGTAAATCAGAAATTAATGGATATACAAGTAAACTGATTTGATTTGTTTGTTATACAGCCAAGGTCATTTATTTATTTGTCTTGTTTTCGTATTTTAAGTGAATTTTGCATAAGTCATTTGGAAATCATAATTTGATTTGATTGATTGATTTGACGATTGTAGAAAAAATATTATAGGAATTTGAAGATTTAAAAAAATTGATTAAATGAATTTTACAATGTTTAGTTTTAAAATTCTATACATTTTTGTTCTTTGTCCTTTTATGATACATCTGTTGGACAATAAAGATTATTATTATTTTCAATTTGACTATTCTAATGTAAAGATTATAGAAAAGTTGATATTCCGATTTGAGTATTTAAGAAAAACGTGGATTTTCCATTTAAGTTTTGAAAAAACAAACGTTTATAAATAAAGATTTTCCAATTTGAAAATCTTTAAATTATAAAATCACAAAAAAGAACAATGTATTTTTTAAAGATTTTAAATACAATTAGAAATTTGTAGATATTGCTTTTCTTTTAAAATTTGAAAAATGTAGAAATATGGATTTTCTAATTGGAAAATAGATAAAAAAGGGGATTTCCCATTTAAAGATCGTAGAAATAATTGTAGAAGAGTAGTTTTTTTAACACTAAAATTATAATCAAGAAGATTTTCCAATTTTAAGATTGCAGAAAAATTTTTTTTTTTTTAATTCTTAAATTCTAATCAGGAGGATTTTTCAATTTAAGGATTGTAGAGAAACATGGATTTTCTAATTTAAAGACTGTAGAAAAATAGTATTTTTAATTCTAAAATTCTATAACATCATAGATTGTAGAAAATATGGATTTTTAATATAAAAATTGTTTGATTTGTTGAATTTTTAGTTTAAAGATTTTAAATAAATGAAATAGATTGCAAAAACATAGAAATTCAGTTTTGAAGATTGTGTATGTATTTTACTTTCCAATTTAAAGATTGTAAGAAAAATTAATTTTCAATTTGAGCAGCGAAATTTCTAATTTAAACATACCTAAATAAATTAATTTTTTCATTTTGATTATTATAAAATAAAAAAGTTTCTAATCTACACGTTGCATAAAGAATATATTTTCCAACTGTGAAAATTGATTCTCCAATTAAAAAACTGCGAAGAACTATTTTCCGATATAAATATTGCATAAAATATTATTTAATAAAAAAGGATTTTCAATGTAAAGATTTCTGAAAATCTGCCCTTTCCAGTTTAAAAATTGTAGAAATAAATTTTGCAACATTTAGATTATAAAGAAAAACGGATTTTTTATTTTAAAGATTGTAGAATAAATCGGTTTTCCAAATTGAAAATTGCCAAAATTAGATTTCAATGATTTTCCAATTTGAAAAAGAAAAAGAAAATTGTTAAAAGACAATTAGTTTTTTATTTAACCTTTATTCTTTATGCATTACACAGAGAAACGTATAATTGTAATTATTAAATAATAATTATTATTATTATTATTTCTATTCATGTATTAATTGTATCATTTGTCATTTCTATTTTTGTAATTGTATTTTAATTATTACTGTAAGTTTTAATGCTAATTTTAATCTGTAATTGGTCTTTTGGCTGTTGGGTAAAAATCAATAAACAAATAAATAAATAAATTGTATATTTAATTAATTGCTCACTTAACCCGTGGTGAAACATATTTGAAAAATCTTGATTAGAAATTAAAAACACCAAGTGTTTTTAATTTCTAATCAAGAAATAAATTGTATATTGTAAGAAAAAATATATGCAAAGAATTTTGACTGTATGGAGCAACGAAGAAAGAGTTCACTCTTTTGAATGATCTTCCACCAAAAAATAGTGGCAAAATCATAGTATTAGGTAGTTGTTAGTCCGTTTTATCAAGGTGAATATAATAGGGTAATATAAAGTACTTCTTGATATTTAACATCAAGAAGTACTTTATATTACCCTATTAAAATCATAGTAGTTTAGTATTTCTCATTAATACCCAGTTAGTAATGGTTGTAACCAGTCTTACGATTGAATTTAAATCATGTAAAAATTGGATTTTCTAAATGAATTACAGAAAAAAAGAACTTCTCATTTCTTTTCGACGATTGTATAAAAAATTGATTTTCTATATTGGAAAAAAAAATTGGAGGACTGTAAAAAAAACGATTTTCTAATTTGAAGATTGTAAATAACAGAAAAACTGGAATTTTCAATTTCAAGATTGTAAAAAATAGACTTTCCACTTTGAATATTGAAGAAAAATATATAAAAGATGGATTTTTCAATATTAAGATTATAAAATTTGTTCTATTATTCCAAATATTGTAGAAGAATGGATTTTTAAATTTGCAAACTGTACAAAATGTTTCCTTTTTTTGAATATTCTGTAAATAGTAGTTTTCAATTTAAAGATGAAAGAAAAACAGATTTTCTATTTGAAATATTTCCACAATATCGATTTTCCTTTTTCTAGAATCCCCAGAAAAATTGATTTTACTAATGTGAATGTAAAAAATCCTATTACACTATTATAGTGTAAATTGATTTTCTATCCAAAGGGTCGAGTTTGTAAAAAATGAATTTTCTAATTTGAATATTGTGGCAAAATTGATTTACCAATTTGGGTATTTATTTATTTAGATCTTAAAGATTTCAAAAATGTGCATTTTTAAATTTGTAACTTGAAGGAAAAAAATGGTTTTATCAATTTAAGGAGACTGCAAAATATATATATTTTTTTTTTTATTTTACAATTTTTAAATTATAGAAAGAATGGGTTTGAAAATTTGGAAATTTTAAAAAAATATATCTTCCAGTTAAGAGACTGTATGAAAATGGGGTTTTCAATGTGAAGAAAAAAAATGTGTGCAAAAAATGGTATTCCAAATTTAAAATAATAAAAATATGAATTGTCTTATTTGAAACTTGTAGAAAAAAAAATGGATTTTCTTTAAGAAAACTGTAGACAAAATGGATCTTCAATGTGAAGATTGGGAAAAAATTCTAAATTAAATATAATAGAGTAAAATCTATTTTTTTTTAATTTGAATATTTAAAAAAAATAGATTTTACAATTTTAAAATTGTAGAAAATTTGGAGATTATAGAACAAAAATCTAATTTCTAGCTTGTAATAAATAAATTTCTATTTTAATATTGTAGATTAGGTGGACTTTCTAAGTTGATGTTTCTAGAATTTGATTTTCCAATATGAAGATTTCTGCTCAACTGGATTTTCTAATTTATTTTTTATTTTTCTAAGTTTTTAATTTTAATATTACAATATTCATATTTCCAATATGAAGATAATACAAAAATAAATAAATACAGGATTGAGGAGGCTGTTACTTGTTGAAACTTCACATCACTTAATAAAATACTGACAAAGTTTCAAAAACGTGTCTTCTTCTTTCTCCTTTTTCATCTACCTAACAAAGCCACTGTGTGGTGAAACATTGTCGTAGAAAAAAATTAAAACATTTGTGAAACCATATATTGTGACAGTATTTTATATAAGTTTTCAATGTGAAGATTCGATTTTCTAATCAGAAGATTTCAGAAAATGTAATTTCCAAACTGAATATAGAAAAAAATGGTGATCATAGTAATTTCCCTATATCTTACTAGAAAATTATGAGGTTCACACAAAAAAAACTATTCTTAATAATTTGTTCAGCTTTAAATTCTCTACAAAATTTATTATATAAGTATAATAATTATACTCAAATTTTCAATGATGATGAGTAGTCTAGAATCTAGTTTGATACGTTGACAGCAGTGTTGAATAACAATGATAAACAAATTTCACGATCAAACACATCGTTCGGTTCGATGATTGAAGGTTGAGGTCAAGTCCGACGGACACATCAGCGAGTGTTAAAGATCGCGGCAGTAACAACAAGTGGATTCTCATGAATCACGTAAACGTAAATCATGCAAAACCGGCCGTCAATAATAACGGCGAAATTAATACCAATAAATCAATACGCGGACCGACTTACCGATTACACTGTTATTATGTTATTAATTTTTCTCAAGGTGAACTATACCTCTTCTTTTTTAGAATAGGCCGTGCATATTAAAAGTTAAATATCTGTAACTGTAGTGAGGAAAGGGATATTTAACTTTTAATATTATAATGAGAATAGTTAAGAATACGTTTTCGGAATACTTGGGAATTTTGATGGATCAACTATAAAATCCTTAACGAAAAAGTAAGATGGAAAATGAAAACCAAAATCATAAAATCTTTCCCAAAACGTGATGACCAACCTACCTTTAATTCAAGAAAGTTTTTGTAACGTGTTCAACGCACTCTCTTTATCTGGTGTGCATTTGTACATACTTCAGTACCCAAACTTCTTCGATTTTAATTGGAGGTGGTTTTTACCTGTAAAGAAAAAAATAATCAATTAAAATATTTTATACGTTTTAATATTAATAAAATATAATTGCAGATCTAATAATTAATATTTTTTTAAGTTTCTTGATGTTCCAAAAGTTTCATGTCTGATGTTCTATGAACGAATTTAATTCGATTTTAAAGATTGTATTCATATTTTGAAAGTACCACCACAAACAAACAGGCCCGTTCCGTAACACAAAATCATTTAGCATAAACTGAATGCAGCAACTTTCAGATCACAAAGATAGATTGCTTTCACCTCAACGATGAAATTAATTAATCCGGTAAGCGTCATTAATTAATGGCATGCCCGGCGCACTTCTTAATTAAAACAGATGATGCAAATGAGTCGTGATTCTCATAACACCACAGCAAGAAAGGACGAAGGGGAAAAAACCACGGACAGTAATACTTATCGAACCAATGAAAAAAATGGTGGAATCAATTAAAATTCGAAGCATTCCAACCGTGCAATAATTAATAGCGGTAAATAATCCAGCTAATAGAGTTGCAAGTTGATAATATTCAGTGGGGACAGCACGATTGTGTCAACGCGCGGATTTATTCTATTGCTCCGCTGATCCATTTAATCAAAAGCCCGGGCAAAAATTATGGTATCATGTCGGCGAGAGAAGTTATTACACAGAATGATTTGCATGTTGTCGATGGAATTAGTTCGTAACAGGGTTACCTTTCTATTGTCTTGCGTTTTAAATAATTAGCGCAATCGCCCACGTTGATGATGATGATGAAAGGATATTTTTCTGCACGTATTGAAGATAACATGACTGTAAGAAAATTATGAAGATTGTAACTAGTATAATTAATTTAATGCGTTTAATGATTTCTTGCTGCCATTCAATCTATATCTCATAGCCATACCTCCTTTATTCCTTGGATTATTTTACCATATATTCTATATTGTTGTTTCTATCTTCTTCACATTATTTTCTTAAAAGTTTTACTGAAATATTTTAGAATATGGAATCTTCAATCATTGCTGAATACTTCCCTAAATATCCAATCAAAATCTTTCATTTCTTTTACGATCGACAAGTTATCAGAAAATATTGAAAAAAGTACTTAGATCATCTAAAAAAAAATCAAGAGGCAAAATGTTTCTTCTACATCTGTAAACAGTACGCGGATCGATATGCTTCTCAGATGATCTAGCTCTATATTGGCTTTATAAGCATCTTTTCCAGTCCTTTCGTCGTCAAAAATCTCACTCACAATCAATCGATCAGTTTTCTTTTTCAATTGTGTTTAATTTTTTTTTAACTCACTGTATAATCAAGTCGAGAACTACAAAACGATTTTTTAATTGACGGATCTACATTCTTTCAATAAACAAATCAAAAACCCATTGTCGCCGAGGTCATTAATCTAACGGGCGAACCGAACATGCGCCGTCATTAAATTGCCTATTTTTCCGAAGAAACGTGTGATTATGCAAGAGTTTTTCATCCATTAGATTCGGCCGGAGCGAAATCATCGAAACTAATGAGATCTCCACGTTAATTATACCAACATTGATACACCTCCTCCGAACGCCGAAAGAACGAGAGAGACAGAGAGAGAGAGAGAAAAAAACGAATCTTCATTTAGTCGGAAATGATAATGATTTAATCGCTTTGTCAAAGTCGAAAGTGGGTGGATTCGGCCCGTCGTCGGAGCCGTCGTCATCGTCGTCGACGTCGACTCTCGAGATTTTTTCGGTAATTATGTAAATTCCCGGTGACGTCGGCCGGTCGTAAATAATTTCGATTAATTTGTGGAGATTTATTGGTCGGCCTCCTCTCTCCGCTTCTTATCAGATATTCAAGAATCCGATAATTTATCGATGCTAATTAAAATTTTAATACTCTTCCACATTCCTCGTCCGCACCGTCGCGCCTAGGAAACAACGACTGTTTTCTTAATTACGGATCGACGCAAGCGCCAATCGGAATGGAAGGAATACGCTCGAATTTATCGTTAATTGATTGTGATATGATTTACGTTCGGCGTTCAAAATTCATCAAGCCTTTCATGAATTAAATTCTATTTCACGGTTACAAATATACTAACTAATAAAATTATAGTAGTACTAGTTAGTAGTTATCAACCACCTGGTTTTGTGTAAATGAACTTGTTACTTTCAAGTCTTGCCCCCATCACTCTTAATCTATCCTAATGGCGAATGGTATCGGTTACTCACCCAATATCTGATCTTGACTAACAATACTGCACTCTCCCTCTACCACTAGTTCAGTCCCATAAAATTATATTTGATTTTAAATGCCTTTTATCACTTCACAATTTTCAGATATCACTAGAAACTCTATAAATCCATTATTTGATATTCCATTAGTGTTTTACTAATGTTTACTTAAAAATCCTGAAATAACAACTTACTCACAGCATTAAAAAAGCAGAAAGAAAGAATATCCGCATATAAAAATACAAAAAAAAAAACTTTCCGGTACCGGGAATCGAACCCGAGCCTCCTGGGTGAAAGCCAGGTATCCTAGCCACTAGACCATACCGGATATGTAAAATAGTTGTTATGATTGGTGTATATAATTTATCTCTCTCTATTTCTACCTCATTAAATGTATCACACGTTGTCGCTTGAAATTTTGAATATGATTAATAATAATAATTATTGTTAAATGATTTTGCGAAGGTCATTCGATGAATGAATTCGCAAATAATTTGTTTTGGCATACGATGTGATGTAAACACCATTTCAGTCTTCCATGTTATACATTCGCTTTATCAATCTATCTCTCTCGCTCTCTAAAGATCTCTCCTTCTTTGGCTGTCTAAATATCTCTTTCTTTTGCTCTATAAATATCTCTCTTTCTTTGGCTGTCTAAATATCTCTCTCTCTAAATGTCTATTTCTCTCTCTAAAATCTATCTCCGTCTAAATATCTATCTCTCTTTCTCTCTCTAGATATCTATTTCTCTGTCTAAATATCTACTTATCTCTCTGTCTAAATCTATATTTCTTTCTCTAAATATCTATCTGTCTAAATATCTACCTCTCTCTCTCACACACACTAAATATCTATTTCTGTGACTAAATATCTACTTCTCTCTCTCTAAATATCTATTTCTCTCTCTAATTATCCATCTTTCTCTCTCTAACCATCTAACTCTATTTCTTACTTTAAACTTTTTTAATCTTTCACTTAATACCGTTATTTCTCACACCATCCCTCGATCTCTCCCTTCTATCTCTTTGTCTTTGTCACAGACGACAGATGACAAATGATATTATAAGAAATATAAGTGATGATGGTAATTGACTTATAACAACAAAAAAACAAATGACTATTAAGAAATGACAGATTACATTACAAATATTAGTTTACTTAATAAAACTATTCTTAAAAAATTCAATCAACAAAAAAACAACAAATGATAATAATAAAAAGCACGGAATATTAAAAAAAATAGATTTGTTGACGTTAGACAATCAGCTATTGACAGACGGTGCTTGACAGGCAACAAAAAAAAAATAAATGACGTAATCACTCATCAATTGTTTTTGTATTTTTTGCGATAACTTTTGAAATAATGTTCGGATTAAAAAAATTCTATCAGGACTATGTTCCTATGATAGGATCTGTTTGCATTACGAAAAAAACAAAAATTCGAACTTCAATTGTTTTTTTCATTTTTGGGCGATAACTTTTGAAAAATTCCACCAGATATGAGTTTCCACGATTGGATTTATGCGGACTGCGCAAGTAACAAAAAATCGTACCTCAATTGTTTTTTTCATTTTTATGCGATAACTTCTGTAATAATGTTCGGATTTGAAAAATTCTAGCAGTAACGAGTTTCTACAATCGAATTTATTCGGATTACGTGAAAAACAAAAATTCAAACATCAATTGTTTTGTAATTTTTTGCGATAACTTTTGACATAATGTTCGGACTTGAAAAATTCCAAGACAAATGAGTTTATGCGATTGAATTTATTCGGATTACGTAAAAAACAAAAATTTGAACTTCAATTGTTTTTTAATTTTTTGCAATAACTTTTTAAATAATATTCAGATTTGAAAAATTCTTTCAGGAATACGTTTGTACGATCTAATAGATTTGGATTGCGTAAAAAACAGAAAATCGTAGTTCAATTGTTTTTATATATTTTGCTATAACTTTTGAAATCAAGTTCGGATTTGAAAAATTCTAGCAGAAATGGGTTTCTACGATCGAATTTATTCGGATTATGTAAAATACAAAAAATCGAACTTCAATTGTTTTTGTCATTTTTTGCGATAACTCCTCAAATAATATTCAGATTTGAAAAATTCTTTCAGGAATAGATTTGTACGATCTAATAGATTTGAATTGAGTAAAAAACAGAAAATCGAGTTTCAATTGTTTATTATTTAATTGCTGTACCTAACTTTTAAAATAATATTCGGATTTAAATATTTTTAACAGGAATGAGTTTCTATGATTGAATAGATTTGGATTGTGCAAAAAACAGAAAATCGTACTTCAATTGTTTTTATATTTTTTTGCTATAACTTTTGAAATAATGTCCGCGTTTGAAATATTCAAACACGAATGAGTTTCTACGATCGAAATTATTCAGATTGTGTAAAAATCAGAAATTTACGTAAAAAAACAAAAATACGAACCTCAATTGTTTTTCCATTTTTTGCGATAACTCTTGAAATAATGTTCGTATTTGGAAATTTTTAGCAGCAATGAGTTTCTATGATTTGATTTATTCGAACTACGTAAATAAAAGAAATTCGTACTTCGTTCTAATTTATTTGGATTACGTAAAAAAAATCGAACTCCAATTGTTTTGAGTTTCTACGCTTTAATATATTTGGATTGCATAAAAAACAGAAAATCGTAGTTCAAGTGTTTTTATATTTTTTTGCTATAACTTTTGGAATAATGTTTGAAAAATTCTAACAGAATTGAGTTTCTATGATTTAATTTATTCGAACTGTTTAAAAAACAGAAATTCTTACTTCAATTTTTTTTTTTAATTTTTGTCGATAACTTTTGAAATTATGTTTGGATTCGAAAAATTCTAACATGACTTTAAACGATTGAATTTATTCAGATTGTGTAAAAATCAGAAATTCGTACTTCAACTGTTTTTTTTTTCATTTTATTGCAATAACTTTTGAAATATTCGAAAAATTCCAACAGGTACGAGTTTTTACAATTAAATGTATTCGGATTACGTAAAATTTTAGCAACATGAATTTCTACGATAAAATTTATTAGTACTACGCAAAAAATAGAAACTCGTGTGTCAATTATTTTTTTCATTTTCTTGCGACAACTTTTGAATTAATGATTCTATTCGAAAAATTCCAGTAGATATGAGTTTATACGATTGAATTAATGCAGACTAAAATCGTACCTCAATTGTTTTTTTTTTTATTTTTGTGCGATAACTTTTAAAATAATGTTCGGATTTGGAAAATTTTAGCAGCAATGAATTTATACGATCAAATTTATCAGAACTAGGAGAAAAAATGAAATTCGTGTTTCAATTGTTTTTTTAATTTTATTGCCATAGCTTTTGAAATAATATTCAGATATTCTTTTAGGAATGAGATTCTACCATTCAATAGATTTGAATTGCGTAAAAAAATTAGAAATTGTAACTCAATTGTTTTACACAAAAATTGAAATTAGTAATTCAATTGTTTTTCATTTAATTACTATAACCTTTCATATAATAGTCAGATTTGAAAAATTCGAGAAGAAATTAATTTCAATGACTGAATTCATTCGAATTAGAAAATTAAAATTGTTTTTTTCTTTTTTTGCGATAACTTTTGAAATAGTCTTCAGATTTGAAAAATGTTAACAGGAATGAGTTTCTACGATTGGATTTATTCATACTACATAAAAAACAAAAATTCGAACTTCAATTGTTTTTTCATTTTTTGCGATAACTTTTGTAATAATGTTCGGATTTGAAAAATTCCAAGAGAAATAAGTTTCTGCGATTGAATTTATCCTGATTGTATAAAAATCAGAAATTCGTACTTCAATTGTTTTTTCATTTTTTTACGATAACTTTTGAAATAGTCTTTTTAGATTTGAAAAATGTTAACAGGAATGAGTTTCTACGATCGAATTTCTTCGGATTACGTAGAAAACAAAAATTCGAACTTCAATTGTTTTTTTCATTTTTTTTTGCGATAACTTTCAAAATAATGTTCGGATTTGGAAAATTTTAACAGCAACGACTTTTTATATAATATTCAGGTTGGAAAAATTCTGAAAGAAATTAGTTTCAATGATTTAATTCATTCGAATTGTGTAAAAAAAAACAGAAATTCATACTTCAATTGTTTTTTGGTTTTTTGCGATAACTTTAGAAATAATTTTCGGATTTGAAAAATTCTAACAGGGATGAGTTTCTACGAATAAGTTTATTCAGATCACGTAAAAAACAAAAATTTGTACTTCAATTGTTTTTTCATTTTATTGCGATAACTTTTGAAATAATAGTTGTATTTGAAAAATTTCAGCAGGTATGAGTTTCTACGATCGAATTTATTTGGATTAAACGACTAAAATTATTCAGATTGAGTAAAAAACGAAAATTCGTACTTCAATTGTTTTTCATTTTATTGCGATATCTTCTGAAATAATATTTGGATTTGAAAAATTCTTTCAGAAATGAGTTCCTAAGATTGAATAATAAATTTAGATTGCATAAAAAACAGAAAATCGAAAATCGATTGTTTTTAATTTTTTTTTTGCTATTTCACAGATGACAGATGTCAGATGACAGATTGGCAGATGACAGATTAATAGATAACAGTTTTGTAGTTGGCAGATTAGTATATGACAGATTGGCAAATGGCAGATAGTGATTAGTGAAAGGAATGGTTGCGACCGTTACTACTCCAGACTTACATTAAATTTAAAAATATTAGTAAAAATTTCAATTTTACAAGTAAGTTTACATATTATTATTTATAAATGACTTACAGATATCAGATTAGGAAATGACAGATTGGCACATAGAAAAATGGCAGATGACAGATGATAGATTGGCAGATGGCATATTGCCAGATAAAAGATTAGCAGATTACAGAAGACAGATTGGCTGATGGCAGATTAGCACGTGATAGATTGACAGATGACAGATGGTAGATGGAAGATAATAATTAGTGAAGAGAATAGTTACGACCTTTACTACGTGGTAATCCATACTTACACGTAATTAAAAATTTCACTATTTTTCAACCACAAACTTTAGATGAAATTTTTAATTTTTCAATTCAGTGTACATATGGCAAATTTCAGATGGCAGATTAGAAGATAAAATGGCAAAGTGGCAAATAACAGATTGGCAGATGACATATTGAAAATGGCAAATTAGCAGACGACAGATTAGCAGATGACATATGGCAGATATCAGATGATGGATTGGCAGATGACATATTGACAAAGGAATGATTAGCAGATGACAAATTAGCAGACGACAGATGACAGATGTCAAATAAGATATTGGCAGATGTCAGATCAACAGATGACAGATAGCAAATGGCAGATGGCAGATTGGTAGATGGCATATTGGCAGATGACAAATAATCATTGTTGAAAATATTGGTTGCGACCGTTACCACGTGGTAATCCATACTGGAACTAAATTGAAAAATTTCACTATGTTTCAAACAAACTTTTGGTGAAATTTTTAATTTTTCAATTTAGTGTACATATGGCAAATTGCAGATGGCAGATTAGAAGATACAGATGACAGAGCAGACAACAGATATCAGATAAGATATTGGCAGATGTCAGATAGCAGATGACAGATTGACAGATGACAGATATCAGATAAGATATTGACAGATGTCAGATAGCAAATGACAGATTGGTAGATGACAGATGGCGGATTGGTAGATGGCATATTGGCAGATCACAGGTAACAGATGGCAAATAATCATTGTTGAAAAGAATGGTTGCGATCGTTACTACGTGGGAATCTATACTTGAACAAAATTGAACAATTTACTGTGTTTCAACCACAAACTTACAAACTTGGTGAAAATTTCAATTTCAATTCAGGGTACGTATGGCAAATTGACAGACTACAGATTAGAAATGTCAGAAGGCAGATATTAAGTGACATATTGGCAGATGATAAATACTAGTTGACAGATGACAGTTGACAGATTTGGTAGATGACATATTTGTGGATGGCAAATTGGCAGATGATAGATGACAGATGGCAGATTATCAGATGACAGATAGCAGATGGCAGATAATCATTAGAAAAGAGAATGGTTACGACCGTTACTACATGGTAATTTATTATTTTTAAATTTTCAATTTAGTGTACTTATGGCAAATTAACAGATGACAACTTTTGAAATCAAGTTCGGATTTTAAAAATTCTAGCAGCAATGAATTTCTACTATAACATTTATTGGAACTATTGTTTTTTAATTTTTTTTCGATAAATTTTGAAATAGTATTCAGATTTATAATTTTCTAACAGGAATGAGTTTCTACGATTGAATAGATTTGGATTGCGTAAAAAACAGAAAATCGTAGTTCAATTGTTTTTATATTTTTTGCGATAACTTTTGTAATAATGTACGGATTTAAAAAATTCTAACGTGAATAAGTTTCTACGATCGAATTTATTCGGATTACGTGAAAAACGAAAATTCGAACTTCAATTGTTTTATCACTTTATTACGATAACTTTTAAAACAATGGTTGTATTCGAAAAAATTCCACCAGGTATGAGTTTTTTTTGATTGAATTTATTCAAACTGTGTAAAAAAAACAAAAATTCGGACTTCACTTGTTTTTTCATTAGTGTGCGATAACTTTTGACATCATGTTGGGATTTGAAAATTTTTAGCAGCAATGAATTTCCACGATCAAATTCATTAGGACTACGCAAAAAGTTGAAATTCGTGTTTCAATTGTTTCTCATTTTATTGGCATAACTTTTGAAATAATATGTAGATTTGAAAAATTCTTTCAGAAATGAGTTTCTACGATTGAATACATCTAGCTTGTGAAAAAAACAGAAAATCGTAATTCAATTTTTTTATATATTTTTGCTATACCTAACTTTTGAAATAATGCTCGTATTTAAAAAATTCCAACAACAATGAGTTTCTATGATCAAATTTATTCATATTATGTAAAAATCAGAAATTCGTACTTCAATTGTTTTTTTTCATTATTGTGCGATAACTTTTTAAATAATGTTTGGATTTAAGAAATTTCTGCTGCAATGAATTTCCACGATCAAATTCATTAGGACTATGCAAAAATTAGAAATTCGTATTTCAATTGTTTTTCATTTTATTGTCATAACTTTTGAAATAATGTTTGGATTTAAAAAATTCTAACACGAATTAGTTTCTACGATTCAATTTATTCGAATTACTCAAAAAAACAAATATTCGAACTTCAATTGTTTTTTTTTCATTTTTTGCGATAACTTTTGATATAATGTTTCGATTTGGAAAATTTTTGCTGCAATGAATTTCTACGATCAAATTCATTATGGCTGCGCAAAAAGTGAAAATTCGTGTTTCAATTGTTTTTCATTTCATTGCTATAACTTTTTATATAATAGGTATTCAGATTGGGAAAATTCTGTAAGAAATTAGTTTCAATGATTGAATTTATTCGAATTGTGTAAAAAAAAAACAGAAATGAGTTTCTACTATTGAATAGATCTAGCTTGTGAAAAAAAAACAGAAAATCGTAATTCAATTTTTTTATATATTTTTGCTATAACTTTTGAAATAATGCTCGTATTTAAAAAATTCTAACAGCAATGAGTTTCTATGATCAAATTTATTCAGATTGTGTAAAATTGAGAAATTCGTACTTCAATTGTTTTTTCATTTTTGTGCAATAACTTTTGACATAATGTTCGGATTTCAAAAATGTTTGCTGCAATGAATTTCCACGATCAAATTCATTAGGACTACGCAAAAAGTAGAAATTCGTGTTTCAATTGTTTTTCATTTTATTGCCATAACTTTTGAAATAATATGCAGATTTGAAAAATTCTTTCAGAAATGAGTTTCTACGATTTAATAGATTTGGATTGCGTAAAAAACGGAAAATCGCAATTCAATTGTTTTAATATTTGTTTGCTATAACTTTTGAAATAAAGCTCGTATTTAAAAAATTCTGACAGCAATGAATTTCTACGATCAAAATTATTCGGATTACGTAAAAAACAAATTTTCAAACTTCAATTGTTTTTTTATTTTTTGCGATAACTTTTGCAATAATGTTCCGATTTGGAAAATTTTAACAGCATTGAATTTCTGCCATAAAATTTATTAGGTTTACATAAAAAATAGAAATTCGTGTTTCAACTGTTTTTCACTTTATTGCGATAACTTTTGAAATAATGTTCGGATTTGAAAAATTCTAGCAGGATTGAGTTTTTACGGTTGAATAGATTTGGATCCCATAAAAAACGGAAAATCGTAGTTCGATTGTTTATATATTTTTTGGCTATAACTTTTGAAATAATATTCGGATTTTAAAAATTCTAACACGCATGAGTTTCTACGATCGAATTTATTCGGATTACGTGAAAAACAAAAATTCGAACTTCAATTGTTTTTTCAATTTTTTGCTATAACTTTTGACATAATCTTCGGATTTGAAAAATTTTAGCGGTAATGAATTTCTACGATCAAATTCATTAGGACTACGCAAAAAACAGAAATTCGTGTTTCAATTGTTTTTTTTTATTATATTGCCATAACTTTTGAAGAAATATTCAGATTTGGAAAATTCTTTCAGGAACGAGTTTCTACGATTGAA
The DNA here is from genome assembly GCA_963969525.1 of Ontholestes murinus. Lineage (NCBI taxonomy): Eukaryota > Metazoa > Arthropoda > Insecta > Coleoptera > Staphylinidae > Ontholestes > Ontholestes murinus. The sequence continues at coordinate 54,492,039 of OZ018397.1, forward strand.
TTGATTTTTATTGTGTATGGAATTTTGTTTTTTGGCAAAAATGAGTTTCTACGATTGCATTTAATAAAAATATGAATTGACCTTTCCAGCACAAATTTCTCAATTTTCATACATCACAGAACCGTCGGTGTAACGTTATTTGTCGCCGGCGTGACCCGTAAAGTTTCCCAACGGGACCGGGCGCGATAATTCAACGTCAATATGGCCTCCGCGAGTTTTATTTCCTCGACTCTTTGGATTTTATGGCGGAGGCAGCGCTCGTAAAATTATCATATCTTATATTTCCTTGGGCCGGCGTTACCGAGAGCTACCAGAACATTTCCGACACGCGGAAACGTGTCGACGAATGACGACACAATGTTGTGCGTGCGACTGTCGGCCGAACGCATATTTAATCGAATTGTGAAGAAGAAAAAGAAATATCAAATTAATTCCAATTAATTTCTTATTTATGCATTGTAATAAAACGGTCTTTTTTACGGACTGATTTTTCTATTCCGGAAATATCGTTTTTATTAGACCGTCACGGGTATATAAAATTAGGATATGTTGATTAGATCATGGATATATATATATATATATATATATATATATATATATATATATATATATTTGTGTGTGTGTACAAGACGTGTTATTTATTACATAACAGCACTGGATAGGAACAAGGCTATAAAAACACAAACGCACATAATTCTGTGGTACCGTCGCTTCTCCTCCAGCGTTAATTAATATTGATTTAGTGGTAGGCGAGGTGTTATTATTTACTGGAGTTTTTAATTTTATTCATAGATGGCGATTTTTCCGTTTTAATTGAATTTTCATTTAAATTCACTGCATAAAGAACATTCATCAATACATAAACGGAATTGACTGTTCATAAAAATACCATTAAAGAAGATATTTTGTTTTGAGTTACGTGAAGATTAATTTAATTAAATGAAAAGGATTATTAATTGTTTCACTTCTAAAGAAAACTTTTCATTTATAATTAATCATGGTCCTCATCACTTGATCACTATGGATCGATTTTGACAAGTCTTATGAAACGCCAACGAACTAGAAACCAAAATGATGATGTAGAGGTATTTATATTTTATTTATTTATCATCTAACCACTATAGACCAATTTTAACAATAAACTTCAACTTCAAGAGAAGTTTATTATTCAATCTGGAGTGGTTAAATGATGAAGATTAGTTTTCATTAGATCTAAAAGTGGAGTAATATTATTAAAAATCCTCTTTCAAGACAAATAAAGTTTAATGTTATATCTTAATCGATTCGATTTTTTTCAAAGCCTTTCGATAAATTGTATACCACTTACATAATCCGACTTAAATGTCCCTTAAATATACCTACCTTCCTTATTACCACCACAATACTCTCATCCAATTTATTACACTAATCGGACGTCCATTAAACAGTATTTTACTAAGTAACGCGTCCGTAATTAATTTATATTTATTGTTAATTAAATATTATTGCTTAATCTCCTGTGTACGCGAGGAGGCCGTTAATATCCAACGAAACGACTGATTAAAATATGAATGGGACGAGCCGTAACGCGTTTTGTTTTACTGCCATTAATTACGATCAACAAATATTTATTTAATTAACTCCTCCGTCTCCTAAAACGCAATTATAAACTTAATTTAATACCGCCGCGGATTTTTTCCTAAATGGGATTTAATTGATTTCTAACGCGGAGGTAATTAAATTAATCAGAAATTTACGGGAACGATGTGAATTAAACGCTAATGGTTTTGGGCATATGATTGCAAAATTACAAATTGCAAATGTTGAGAGATTTTCTAGGCGTGTAAATGACCAGTATTAATATGTACTATGTATCAGTATAAAGTTTATAAACATATATTATTGTAATAATTAATATTTAACCATGGCACAAATTGGCGCAGTCGCTAGGATAGTCAACGCGGTTCGAAGATTACGAAGAATTCTAATTTTAAGCATTAAAACGGCTCAAAAAATCTAAAAACTAACGAAAAATCAAACTTTTTGTTTAAATGACATAGACAATTTGACAGCTCAATTCGTTTTTCAAGCTTTTCAATTGTCATCGCCCACTCAGATTTTTCTTTTCTTGATCATTTCTCTTAAACGACAGATCGAATTTTAAAAATTCTTACATTGATGTCTCACAAATATCGCATATTTATTGTAAACGTTGAAAACGAAAATTCGGTTTTCATTTGTTTTTCGTTTTTTTGCCATAATTCTTATACGAGAGATCAAATTTTAAAAATTCTTGCACTGATGATCCACCAACGTCGCATACTTATTGTAAACGTTGAAAACGAAAGTTCGATTTTCATTTGTTTTTGTTCTTTTTGTTCATAACGCTAGAACGAAAGATCGGATTTTAAAAATTCTTGCACTGATGACTCACAAATGTCGCATACTTATAGTAAACGTTGAAAACGAAAATTAGATTTTCTTTTGTTTTTCGTTTTCTTTGTCATAACTCTGGAACGAGAGATCGAATTTTAAAATTTCTTGCGCTAATGGTTCACAAATATCGCATACTTATTGCAAACGTTGAAAACGAAAATTCGATTTTCATTTGTTTTTCGTTTTTTTGGCCATAACTTTAAAACGAAAGATCGAATTTTAAAAATTCTTGCACAGATGGTTCACTAATGTCGAATACTTAACGTAAACGTTGAAAATGAAAATTCGATTTTCATTTGTTTTTAGTTTTTTGGTCATAACTCTAGAACGAAAGATCAAATTTTAAAAATTCTTGCACTGATGGTTCACAAAAATCGCATACTTATTGCAACCGTTAAAAACGAAAATTCAATTTTCATTTGTTTTTCGTGTTTTGGCCATAACTCTAAAACAAGAGATCGATATTTAAAAATTCTTGCACTAAAAATTCACAAAAATCGCATACTTATTGCAACCGTTGAAAACGAAAATTCGATTTTCATTTGTTTTTCGTTTTTTGGCCATAACTCTTAAACGAAAGATCGAATTTTAAAAATTCTTGCACTGATGGTTCACAAATGTCGCATACTTATTGTAAACTTTGAAAACGAAAATTCGATTTTCATTTGTTTATCGTTTTTTGACCATAACTCTGGAACGAAGGATCGAATTTTAAAAATTCTTGCACTAACTGTTTACTAATGTCGCATACTTATTGTAAACGTTGAAAACGAAAATTCGATTTTCATTTGTTTTTCGTTTTTTGACCATAACTCTTGAATGAAAGATCGGGTTTACAAGTGTTGAATACTTAAAGAAAATGTTATAAAATATCTAAAAACTAACGAAAAATTATAATTTTTGTTTACACGACATTGAAAGAGAAACTCAATAAAAAAATATTTTCTAAAATCGAACAACAAATGCTGGAAAATTTTAAAAAGAATTGGTCGAAAATTTTAAAAATCGGAAAGTTATACTGCTGAATTGATACAAGTTTTTCTTTTCAAAAACGAATTCAAAGGAACGATTTAGAAAAAACAATTACAACAAAAAAGAAATAAAATCCTTTTAAAAAAAAGTAAAAACGTGACAAAATTAATTATTTTATAATAAAAATATTGAACAAAAACAATTTAAGCTTTTAAAATTTTAAAATTGTTTTAACGAAAATATCCAAAATTGTATTTAAACTGAGAAAAACAAACACTTTTCATAATGAATATTAGAAAACTATTTAAAAAATTATTCGTTTAACATAAAAAATAAAAATGTTGAAAGAAAAAGATTTTAACAAAATTTTAAAATTTAAAATTGTTTTAACGAAAAATATTCAAGAATGTATTTAAAAGGAGCAAAACAAACATTTTCCATAATGACTATTAAAAAAACTATTTAGAAAAATGATTCTTTTAGCATCAAAAAAAAATTGGAAGAAAAAATATTTTTTTAAATTTTAAGCTTTAAAAAATTTAAAATTGTTTTAACGAAAAATATTTAAGAACGCATTTAAAAGGAGCAATATAAACATTTTTTACAATCACTTATTAAAAGCCTTAAAATTTCTAAATTGTTTTAACCAAAAATGTTCAAAAATGTATTTTAAAAAAATATTTTTCAAGATCACTATTAAAAACCTATTTAAAAAAATGATTCGTTTAAACCAAAGAAAATAGTAGTTAGATAGCAGCCTCTTACGAATATAATATCTAAATAGAACTGAAATCGCAGACTGAAGAATATTTTCTTCAATATAAGTTTTTAAATTCAAAAAACGTGAAAAAAATGCGAAGATATTAAAAATTCTCGAAGAATCTTACAATTTAGAAGATAAATTCCTGGAAAATCCTCGGAATTTTTAAAACAAAATCCAGAAAACTTCAGATAAATTGATAGAAAATTCTAAAAATTGTCAAAAAAGTGAAAGAAAAATTGATAGAACATTCAGAATTCGAATGAGAAAATGTATGAGAAAAAATTAGAGAAATACGGAAGTAATGAAAGCTAGAAGTTTTTAAAATCATGTCGTAATTAGAAAATTCCTTTAGTTTAAAAAAAACAGAAAAAAAAGCTGAAAATTCTAAAACCCTTGCAATTCGCAAGTGAATTGCCTGAAAATTCTAAAATCATCATAATTTGGAAGAAAAGATCATGAAATTCCAGAATGTTAAAGAATATTTCCTGGGGAATTCTAAAAATATTGATTTGGATTAGAAATGTCTACAAAATTCTCAAAATTTGAATAATAAATTGTTGGATAATTCTAGAACTTCTTCTCGCAAATTTGATTTACAAGAGAACATAAAGAAAAATTACTTGCAATTCGAGTGAATTCCTAAAAAAAATCTAGAAATCTAGAAATCTGTAAAAAAATGTTAGAAAATTCCAAAATTATCATAATTTGAATTAGAAAATCCAGAAATATGCTAAGAAATTCTAAAGACATCAATTTCAAGATTTGAAATTTCTGGATATTTTCAGAAAACTAAAAGAAAAATTGCTGGATAATTCTAGAAATATCGAAAACTTTTCTCGTAATTTTGTTGTAAAATTTCAGAAAACTGGAAGAAACATTACTTAAAAAATTCTAAACCCTTTGCAACTTGGAAGATAAATTCCTACAAAATTATTTTTAGTTTGTTGGACTAAAATTTGTGTTTTCATATTTTAGTAATTTTTAATTTTATGACTTAGTTTTAGTTTATTGTCTTCATGTGCACGTTCTTACGATATTTTAATATGTAGTTCAATCATTTACTTATACTTAAAGCGTTTTATTCATGCATTTAAATAAATAAACAAATTTTAAAAAAATTCCAGAAATCTGAATTCTGAATCTTAAAAATTGGTGAATAATTTTAGAACTATCGAAAAAGTTTCTTGCAATCTGGATAAAAAAATGTCTGGAAAATTTAAAAAAAACTGGGAAAAAAACTGCAAGTGAGATTCCTGGACATTTCTAGAAAACTAAAAACAAAATACTGGGAAATTCTAAAATCATCGTAATTTGGAAAGAAAATCCTACAAATCCAGAAATATAGAGGTAAATTTGCTAGGGAATTTTAGAAACATCGATTTGGAATATTTGAAAGAAAAATAAACTGGAAGAAAAATTGCCTGAAAATTCTAAACCCTTGCAATTTGATAGAAGAATTCCAGAAATCTAAATGAAAGATTACTGAATAATTATAGAACCTTCTAAAATTATTCGTACCATTTGGATGAGAAATTTCTGGAAATGAAAACCCTTAGAATTTGGAAGAAAAATTCCTAGAAAACGGTAAAAAATAGCTTCAAAATTCTAAAATCATCATAATTGGGAACAAAGAAATCCTAAAAATCTGGTAATCCGGTAATAAGGAAGAATATTTGCTAAGCAATTCTAAAAACATCAATTTGGAAAAAATATTATTTTCAGAAAACTGGAAGGAAGATTGCTGAAATATTCCAAAAACTATGAAATTTGAAAATATAATTCCTACAAAATTTCAGAAATCTAAATTAAACATTTTTGGATAATTGTAGAACTACCTAAAAAGTATTCTTGCCTTTAGATGAGAAATTCCTGGACATTTTTCTGAAAATTAGAAGAAAATTTGCTTAAAAAATCTAAATCCTTTGCAGTTTGAAAGTGAAGCTTCTAGAAAATTCTAAATAATCATTTTTGGAGCAGAAAAATCTGAAAATACAGAAATGCGAAAGAAAATTTGCTAAGAGATTCTAAAGACATCAAATTCGAGCATGAACTTCTGTATGTTTTCAGATAATTTTAGAACCATCTAAAAATATTATTTCTTATTATTATGGTGAAATGATCTGAGCCTTGGGATTAAGGAAATTTAACAATTTCTATTTATATTTAGCATTCAACTCAGTCAAGAATTTAATTTAATGGTTAATTTCTATGAAGTTAATAGCGTTGTTAAATCATATTACAATTCACAAAGGCTCAGTAAAATGTTAATTGCAATTAATTGTCATTTGTTATGTACATGTACATCTAGAGCTTCAATAAAAACAATGAAGATTGGAATTTAACTACGTTTTTATTAGTAATTTCGCTTATAAATGTTGTATAGATTTGTTTCTTGCATAGTGAAATACCGATATAAAATATCATCGATCATTCGATCGATACGTTATGTGAGTGGTCGTAACAACAACTACCCACATGCCGATCGTTTTTTTCCGACAAAGAAACGCTTACGAAATCAATTTGCAAACGTCTAGTTCCGAAAAATTAAGCTACCGCCGATAAATTCCTTGTAATATTATGGACGACAAATAATCATTCGCGTGTTACAAAGCGACGTGGAAAAGAATCGGGGACAACAATGGTGCAGATATGTCTATCAAGATACCGACAGCATGTCGGAGGTGCGGTCTAAATTATTCACCATATCGGTCGCCCATTGATTAAACAATTAATCAGTCATATTTTGAACGTATCTGATCGTGCGTTCCAATTATTTATTGCGCTTATCAGTTGCGCAACGAATTGAATGAAGTACTCAGTGTGTAAAATTTACAATTTCCGTCACCAATAAATTTGCGTGCGCAAAAATCGTTTTCCCTCCAACACTACCAATTTAAAATTACAATATTTCACAATGTTTCGGCTATTGTTTAAACGGTGATGCGACATTTTCCCTTATGCACAATTGATACCGATCTCTTCTATTGACATTTCTGATTCAGCAAACGTTTCCATTTCTGCTATTCATCCATCGTTAGTACGAAACTATTGGGCAATCATTTATTACAACTCGGCGAAGGTAAGTGGATTATGGTCGAAAATTATTATTATTGCCATGTCGGGGTATCATTCAGCCAATAGAACGTTGCCTAATGAGCCGGGTCTTTATATTTATAGAATTAGATAATTCTTAATTGGCACCGTGTACGTGATATGTAATATAAGTGTTTCCTTTTTTTCCACCGCTGGCTCTCGGAGGCATAAAAACAATTAATTAACGTTGCATAATTAGCGGCGCGGTTTGGACAAGTGCTAATGTTTTATTTACACGTTAGTTTCATAACGATATTAATGACAATGCACGTCGGCGGGCGTTTTTCAAGTGCTTAATTATATTTCACATTTGAAGATGATTCCTTTCACTGCCCACGATTCAACCTATATTCGAACAGCAATTATTTTTTTAAAGAGTAACTTTTAAAAATTCGAATACATTCTCTAGGAGTAAACTACTTAATAAATGCGAAAAAATTTTCAACAAATCCTCGCACTTAATTACATTACCTCTCGCACGAAATGACAATCTACAATCAAATTCAATTACCCGTGAAGTGCTAATTTATAATTGGCCTGATGTTATGTTACGGCGCAACGTTTCGTTTCCTTAATGCAATTACGCTAATACACTTGTCAGGTAGGAAAAATAACCGTGAAACAGTTAATATCCTCAATTTAAAAAGCGTATCACTTCATCTATGATAGAGCCGGCTCCCATCTCAATTAATTACCGCCAGATTTATATAATTACTTAAAGCACATGAGAAGCGACGCGCGTCTAATTAATGTTGCTTTTTAACATTGTAATCGCGGTGTTTCTTCAACAGGAAACGGTCGACTTGCCGGCCGATTGGAATGGATAAAAGGAGGGAAAAATAAAAGATTCGAGATCTGGATGTTAAACGTAATGAATTATACCGAATAAAAAAAAAACAGTTAGCATTCCTCATATAATAAATTTATTATGTTATTAAATATGAATAAAAATAAATATTTTACTCCAACTTACTTGTAATTGATTATCCACTGAATGAATGATATAATCTTGAACAAAGGTTTTCGAATAATCTCGAATGATCTGGAACGTTCACTGGTTAGTCTCACTTCCATAGAACCATACAGACTGATCATACCATAAAAACAATTGCCACATTAATCGATTAACCGTTGGATAAACGTAAATAACTTTGAGCGTTTTCTTTTTTCTTTAAATACAAGAAATTAAAAAATATATATATAACAAGGAACTGAACAACAAAATTTTCTTAAACATTTTAATTTTTGGGTGTATTTATAAAAAATTCGTCATTTATTTTGAATTTTATCAAAGCAATTATATAATAAATAATTGTAAACTTAAATTTGTCATTTGTCAACTGTCTACCGCAATTTGTCAACTGGTATCTCTAATCTATCAAGTTTTTTAAAGAATGTTTATAGAAATTTTTTTTTGATTAATTTTAAGTATTTTTAACCAAACTTATAATTTTTTAGAAAATTTTCAAATTTTCTTTCTTGGTAATTTTATATATATATATATAATATATGTCATTTGTCATTTCTCATCTACTAATTGTAATTTATCAACTATTAGTTCGTATTATTTTAATTGTGGTCTGTGATTAGTCATCTGTTATTTGTTATTTCTCATCTGTTTTCTTGCGATCTACAATTTTGCGTTATTGAACTTTCATTGGACATTTGTCATTTGTAATTTATGATTTGTCATTTATCATCTATTACCTGTTAGCTGTCAGCAGTATTTCGGTAAGAGTCAACTGCTATTTGTCAACTGTCATCTGTCAACTGTCATCTATAATTTTCCATTTGTTATTGATATGTTATTGGTCATCTGATATTTTATATGAAATACATCATCAGGAATTATATTATTGTCATCTGTCAATTGACATCGCCACTTGTCAACTGTCCTACGTTATCTGTCAATTATCGTCTATCATTTTCCCTTTGCCATTGATATAGCATTGGTCACCTGATATTTGTCATATAATTGATTATCTGCCATTTGTTATGGTCATGTGTCAACTTTCACCTCTCAACTGTCATCTATTAACTCTCATTTGTCGTTTACATTTGTCAATGAGATGTTATTAGTAATAGGATATATGTCATGTAATTGATCATCTGCCATTTATTATTGTCATTTCTCAACTGACTTTTCAACTGTCATCTGATATTTGGCAATTATCTTCTATAATTTTACACTTGTCATTGATAATCTGCTAGTTATTATTGTCATATTTTATCTGTTATCCGTCAGCTGCTATCGTCAACTGTCATCTACCAAGTGGCATCTGTTAACTGTCAGTTGTCAAATGTCATTTATTATTATAAGAGATATTATTATTATTATTATTATCAACTGCCATCTCTTACCTGCCACTGTTTTCCCTGATTTGTCATATGATATTTGGTCATCTGATATTTGTCATGTTGTCATGATCATCTGCCATTTATTACTGTCATGTGTCAACTGTCACCTGTCAACAGTCATTGATCATACTATCAAAGTTGTCTGCACCTGCCAATTTTCAACTGTGATATGTTAACTTTCATACTACAACTATCTTATGTCATTGATATAATATAATATAATTTTCCATTTGTTATTGATGTTATTGGTCATCTTTTATATGTAATTCATTATCTGCAATTATATTATTGTCAACTGTCAACTGACATCGTCATCTGTCAATTGTCATCGATAATTTTCCCTTGATATACCATTGGTCTTTCGATATTTGTCATGTAATTGATCATCTACCATTTATTATTGTCATGTGTCAACTGTCATTTGTTATCTGTAAATTGTCAATTGCCATTTTACATTTGTCATCTGTCCTCTATCATTTTACATCGGTCATTGATATGTGTCATTTAATTGATATTCTGCTATTTATTATTGTTCTCTATCAGGTATCATCTGTCAATTGTTATTTATCAACTGTCATCTGTTATCTGTAAATTGTCATTTATCATTTAAAATTTATCAATAATATGTTATTGATCATTATCTGCCATTTATTATTGTCATCTGTCAACTCATTTTTCAACTGTCATCTGTTATGTGTCAATTGTCATCTATCATTTTACAATTTTTCATTGATATGTAGCATTTAATTAATAATCTGTCGTTTTTTGTCATCTGTCAACTGCTATCGTCAACTGTCATCTAAAAAGTGTCATCAGTTAACTGTCATTTGTGAATTTCAATTGTCATCTGTCAAATATTAACTATCAACTGTTAACTGTCATTGATATGTCAGTGTTTATCTGATATTTGTCGTTTAATATTGTCATATTTTAATTGTTATCTGTCAGCTGCTATCGTGTACTGTCATCTGTTAACTGTCATTTGTCAACTGTCATTTATCAACTGTCATCTGTCAACTGTCATCTGTGATCAACAATCATCTATCAACTTAAACTGATATCTGTCATTTTCATGTCATCGATCTGTTATTGATCATCTGTCATTTGTAATTTACGATTCGTCATTTATGACAACTGTCAGCTGTCAACAGTATTTTGGTATGTGTCAACTGTCATTTGTCAACTCTCATTTATCAACTGTCATCTGATATCTGTCATTTTCATGTCATCAATCTGTTATTGATCATCTGTCATTTGTAATCTATGATTTGTCATTTATGACACCTGTCATCTGGAAATTGTCAGCTGTCAATGGTATGTTGCTATGTGTCAATTGTTATATGTCAACTGTCATTTATCACCTGTCATCTGTCAATTGCCATCTGTAATTGATCATCAGCCATTTAATATTGTCATCTTTCTATCAACTGTCAACTGTCATCTATTATCCGTCAACAGCCATCAATCATCCGTTTGTCATTATTGTGTCATTCGGCATCTCATATTTCTTATTTATTTAATCATGTGCTATTTATTATTGTCATCTGTCAACTGATATCTGTCATCTGTCATTGATATGGCATTAGTCATCTGATATTTGTCGTGCTATTGATCACCTGTCATATAATATTATCAACTGTCATCTGTTATCTGTCAACAGCTATCAATCATCCGTTTGTCATTTATATGTCATTTAATATACCATCTAATATTTGTCATTTACTTGATTTGATCATCTGCCATGTATTATTGTCATCTGCCCACTGTTATCTGCACCTGAGAATTATCAACTGTGATATGTTAACTTTCATGTGTCAACTGTCTTATGTCATTGGCCATCTGATATTTGTCATGACATTGATTATCTGCTTTAGTATTGTCATTTCTCTACTTTTATCTGTCAAGTCTTATTTGTCAATTGTCATCTGTCATCTAGCAACTGTCAACTGTAATCTGTTATCTGTCAACAGCCATCCATTTGTTATTTATATGTCATTAGTCATCTGATATTTGTCATTTAATTTATCATCTGCAATTTATTATTGTCGTCTGTTAACTGTTATTAGTTAGCTGCCCTAGTCAACTGTCATCTATCAACTGTAATCTGTCAACCGTCAACTGTGATCTGTTAATTTTCATCTGTCAACTATCATCTTTCAATGATGTTACCTGACAACTGTCATCGTTATCTATTATCTGTTAAGTCTTATCTGTCAACAGTCATCTGTTATATGTCAACAGCCAATCAATCACCTATTTGTCATTGAAAGGTCATTGGTAATCTTAAATTTGTTATTAAATTGATCATCTGCCATTTATTATAGTCATCTGCAAACTGTAATATGTTAACTGCTATCGCTAACTGTCAACTGTTAACTGCCCTTTGTCAACTGTCATCTTCAAATGAAAAATATCAACTGTAACCTGTTAACTGGCAACTGGCATTTATCATTCATTTGTCGTTGGTTTTTGTTTAGCTGCCATAGTCAATTATCATCTATCAACTTTCTAAAGCGGCTTTAATCTATCAACCGTCAATTTTGATCTATCAATTTTCATCTGTCATCTTTCATCCGTCAATGATGTTATCTCACAACTGTCATCGTTATCTGTCATCTATCAAGTCTTATCTGTCAACTGTCAAGTGCCATCTGTTATGTGTGAACAGCCATCAATCATATATTTGTCATTGATATGTCATTGGTAATCTTAAATTTGTGATTTAATTGATCATGTGTAATCGTTTAACTGCCATCGCCAACTGTCAACTGTTAACTGGATTTTGTCAACTGTCAACTATCATTAATTTGTCATTAGTTTTGTCATGTAATTGGTCATCTGCTATTTATCATAAACTATCTGTTTTTGTTGTATACAATTTGTCATTGGTTATATGTCGTTTGTCATAGATAATCTGTCATCTATCAATGCTCGTCCATCTGTATCTATCATCTATCAGATGTCAACAGCCAGTTGGTGTTTTTGTCTGTCAACTCATAACAATCATTTTACACTTGAGATCTGTCAATTGTCTACCACTATCTATCAACTGCCATCTGTCAACTGATTACTGCCATCTGTTGAATATTAACTTGTTTTTATAATAGATTTTTTGGTAAATTTTTTAGAACTTTAAAAAAAAAGTTTTTAATATTTTTCTTCTTTCAAATTTCAGTTAAAGCTTTTGTTTTTTTTTCATGTAAACGTTTTCTTTCTTGAGAATCTTGAGCATTTTCTCAATTATTTTTGGTCTCTGAAATTAATTAATTCTATGAAAAAAACTGCACTGTCCTTCAAAATAAATCATTCTCTTTCTGTGAGTTTATTTCTTTTTTGTTTCAATTGTTTTCTTCTAATAGCTGATCAACTGATCAACAATCATCTATCAACTTAAGCTGCTATCTGTTATTTTTATGTCATCGATCTGTTATTCATCATCTGTCATTTGTAATCTACGGTTCGTCATTTATGACACCTGTCATCTGGAAACTGTCAGCTGTTAACAGTATTTTGGTATGTATTGTTATTTGTCAATTATTTACTTTCATTCATTTCATACTTCACTTATCATCTATCTATCGACTGTATACTATAATCTGTTAATTCTCATCTTTCAATTGTTATCTGTCAACTGTCACTATCAACTGCTCCCCACTGCAAAATATTTAGTTCGGAACTGTACTTTCAACAATTAAACCGTCTGAAGGAAGAAATTGTCCAGAAGTAGCCAGCTTTGGAGAGGAATTGTGAATTTTCTAGGAATTTCTCTTTCAAGTTGCAAAGGTTTTACAATTTTTTAGGAAATGATTCTTCCAGTTTTCTGAAATTTTCCAAAAATTTCTCATCAAAATTACAGGAAAAGTTTTAGATAGTTCTAGAATTATTTAGCAATTTTCTTTCAGTTTTCTGAAAACATCCAGAAATTTCAAAGCTTTCAAATTGATGACTTTAGAATTCCCTAGCAAATTTTCTTTCACATTTCTCGATTTTTAGGGTCTTCTATTGCAAATTATGATGATTTGAAAATTTTCCTGCATTTTTTTACAGTGTAATCAATTAATAGTTATCGGCCACATGGCCCTTAAACCGTGTGTTATGTGCGTGTTATTTATCGATAATTCTAAAACGGCTTTAATTAATTCTCAATGCCCATTATTATATTTTAACGCTAGATCAAAAACAAAACCTAACTTCTAACGATAGCGAAAGTGAATTGTTCGCTTAATGCAATTTACAAATATATGAACATTACGTTTTTCCGGATACCGTATGGACGTCAGTCCGGTTTTGTGAGCGTCCCTAATTGACATATATCAATAGCGAACATTAAATTTCCAGTAATGAACATCGTTAAACTGGTATCACTTAACAAAGTGTCCAATTTAACCAATTATTAGTTTCCAGTTACGCCGATAAGATCTCCGTTCCACGTTTTCAGGCCGTTTCATCAATTACGTGCCGCGGGTGAAATCCCTCATCCTTATCTAGATTCCCGAACGTGTCATTGATATTAATGAATCACGCTTGTTTGTCCATTTCGAAATTTTTATTTTCACGTTTTCGGGTTTCCCCGCCAGCCGCAAACAGCACGGGAAATGGTGGTGTGATTTATTGTCGCTACGCGTCGATGTAATGTAACAATTAGTTATTTCGATAAATGGACGTGTACTCGGTTTTGGTCATGAGCGATAATTTCCGTGTCACCTTTTCATGGGATCGGTATTTGTGAAACATTTTATACGGACTATTGTTGATTCAATTAATCGCAACTCGACATGGCTGTGGGTGTTTTGTTAAAGTTACATTTCTAAAAAAAATTTTAAATGTAGGAAAAATATAATCATCCTATGATATTTTATGAAGTCGTATAATCCGAACCCACCGGACATAAATATAAATGACAAGTGTGGTCGCCTTAAAAATATTTTATTCGTGCCAGGAGCGACTTGTTAGTCGAAATGACTTCCTGCTGGGACACTTAAAGATGATGGTGTGCCCGTATATTCCATATAAGCTTTTAAGGGCCGTTTCTAACGACCAATTTTCTGAGTAAAACCGTCCCGTCCATTGTTGCCCATGTTTATGGCCCAATGAGGCGCGTGCTTATGATTTTTCCCTAACGAATTTATTTATATAAATGGAGAAGCGAAAAATCGTCGCATATATGGAAATAAACGCCACAGTGAAAATCAACGGAAAATGCTGCTTGTAGTGTAATTTATCCTAAAAAAATCTACCTGCAGAAATCATTGAATACCAGTTTATTTTAAAAATGAGTCGAATTATTGTCCAAATGAAAAATTAGTAAAATACGAAGAATAGGTTACACCGTGCGGAGCGCTGGCGAATAGAGTAGCCGCTAGATGTGTGCTAACATGTTCAGTTGTATTTTATATAAGGTTCTTTACAAATAAAACGTTAATACACACTATACTTTCCGGATGCACCTCGTATAAAACCTCACCAAAACCCTTATGAGTTAAGAAGTCAATAGAAGGGAAACGGCTGCTGATAATTTTTATAGACTGTCTATCAAAAATAATTAACACAATCAACTTTTTAATTCCATCATTTGAAACCTTTAAAACACAATTATCTCTCATTCATTAAAAATAAGATTACACGTTTAAACTATTAATTGGATTTGCTAAATATCTTCCAACATGACAAGACTGTAATAATGTAATGGATGAGGTACGATACGTTTCGTTCTGTGCGGTGATATTTAATTTGTATAAATTGAATAGAAGCGAGATGTGATTAAATATTTCGCGAGGTTATTAACTCGACCGCATCGGATAGAAGTACACGTTTTGGGCGGCCCGTCGAAATACTTTACGATCCTTAGACGGGCATAATCGTACTCTTCGTGCTGTGTGAGTGATTGATGAATCGGACGAGTCATTAAGTTCATCTACATATGTACTTCTCTATTTTTGGGCGTTTTACATAGTAAGAGAGAATCATCGGGGGGAAAAAGAAGAAGGAGAAAAAAAACGCGTGGTCCGACTGAGCAGCTACGTTTAATCTACCAAAACATCTCAAAATTAAGTACATAAACAATTATATCAAAAAAACAAATTAAGTTTATTTATTACCTTCAAAATATCCACTAAAGGAGGATATAACTAGAATTCTATGTTAAACAATTTTGTTTGTGATTCCATCATTAGTTTTGATTGTTTTTATAGAACATTGAGATTGTATGGGTTTTAAAATTGTAGAAACAAACAATTAAGTAAACATAATAAAAATGTCACGAGGGATCTAGTACTGGTGGAATTTACTTTTAGGTATCATTCAAGATTAACTGACCTTGACGATCATTTAAATTCATTCGATTGTCATTCAAGTCTCTAAAAGATCATCCAGAAAACATTCGAGATCATTCTAAATTATCCGTTGATCCTTCTCGAAAAACTCTTGCAATTTGGAAGATAAATTCCTGGCAAATCCTATAATCATCGGAATTTATAAAAAAAATTCAGAAAACTCCAGTTAAATTTATAGAAAATTCTAGAACACTAACTAAAATTCTAAAAATTGTCAGAAAAGTGAAAGAAAAATTGGTAGAACATTCAAAATTCTAATGAGAAATTAAACAAATATTAAAGTAAATAAAGCTAAAAGGGTTTTAAACCCATGTCCTTTTAAAAAAATCGGACAATAAGCTGAAAATTCTAAAACCCTTTCAATTCTTAAGTAAAGCTCTTAGAAAATTGCTTGAAAATTCTAAAATCATCATAATTTGAAACAGAAGTTCCTGAAATTCCAGAATGAGAATGTGAAACATTGATTTGGAAGAGAAATTTCTACAAAATTCCAAAATTCTGAATAATAAATTACTGGATAATTCTAGAAATATCGAAAACTTTTTTCGTAATTTTGATAAGAAATTTCTGGAAAATTTCAGAAAACTGGAAGAAACATTGCTTAAAAAAATTGTAAAACCTTTGCAATTTAGAAGAGAAATTCCTACAAAATTCCAGAAATCTGAATTCTGAATCTGAAAAATTTGTGAATAATTTTAGAACTATCGAAAAATTTCTTAAAAATTTAAAAAAAAAACTTTGAAAAAAATTCTAAAACCATTGCAATTTGGAAAATTCTTGGAAAATCCTATTATACTGGGAATTGAGAAAAAAAAAACATCCAGAAAACTTTAGATAAATTTATAGAAAAATCTAGAACCCTCTAAAAAATTCTAAAAATTGTCAGAAAAGTGAAAGAAAAATTGGTAGAACATTAAAAATTCGAATTAGAGAAATATTAAAGTAAATAAAGCTAGTGTTTTAAAACCATGACCTTTACAGTTTAAAAAAAATCAGAAAATAAGCTAAAAATTCTAAAACCCTTGCAATTCTTAAGTGAAATTCTTAGAAATTTGCTCGAAAATTCTAAAATCATCATAATTTCGAACAGAAGTTCCTAAAATTCCTGAATATGAATGTGAAACATTGATTTAAAAGAAAAATTTCTACAAAATTCCAAAATTCTGAATAATAAATTGCTAGATAATTCTAGAACTATCGAAAAAAAAAAATTATCGCAATTTGGATGAGAAATTTCTGGAAAATTTACCGAGAACTTAAAAAAATTGCTTAAAAATCCTAAAACCCTTGCAATTTGAAAGTAAAATTCCTAAAAAAAATTCTAGGAATCTGTAAAAAGCTTGTTGGAAAATTCCAAAATCATCAAAATTTGAAATAGAAGATCCTAAAAATTCAGAAATGCGAAAGAAAATTTGTTAGGGAATTCTATAGACGTCAATTTGAAAGATTTGAAATTTCTGGATATTCTCATAAAATTGAAAGTAAAATTGCTGGATAATTCTAGAAATATCGAAAACTTTTTCCGTAATTTTCATGAGAAATTTCTGGAAATTTTCAGAAAACTGGAAGAAACATTGCTTAAAAAATTGCAAAACCTTCGCAAATTGAAAGAGAAATTCCTACAAAAATCCAGATAACTAAATTCTGAATCTAAAAAATGGGTGAATAATTTTAGAACTATCGAGATAACTTTGAATTAAAAATTTCTAGAAAATTTAAAAAAAAAAACTGGAAAAAGAACTTCACACAGAATTCCAAAAATCTGAATAATAAATTACTGGATAATTATAGAACTATCGGAAAGATTTCTCGAGAACTTAAAGAAAAATTGCTTAAAAATTCCAAAACCATTGCAATTTGGAAGTGAAATTCCTGGAAATTTCTAGAAAACTAAAAACAAAATACTGGTAAATTCTAAAATCATAATAATTTGGAAAGAAAATTCTACAAATCCAGAAATGTAGAAGAAAATCTGATAGAGAATTCTAAAAACATCCATTTCGAATATATGGAAGAACAATAATCTGGAAGAAAAACCCTTGCAATTTGGGAGAAGAATTCCTAAAAAAATTCCAGAAATCTGAAAGCAATTACTGGATAATTCTAGAACCACCTAAAATTATTCTAACAATTTGGATCAGAAATTCGTAGAAAATTCTAAAACCTTTATAATTTGTAAGTAAAATTCCTAGGAAACTCTAAAAAACGGTAAAAAAATACTAGAAAAATTCTAAAATCATCATCATTTGGAAGAAAAGATCCTAAGAATCCAGCAATGGGGAAGAATATTATCTAAGCAATTCTAAAAAAGTCAATTTGGAAAAAAAATGTTATTTTCAGAAAAATGCAAGTAAAATTACTAGAATAGTCCAAACGCCATAAAATTTGAAAAAATAATTCCCACAAAATTACAGAAATCTGAATTAAACATTGCTGGATAATTGTAGAACCACCTAAAAATATTCTTCACCTAATTGAATTCTTTTCATTCGTCAAGTTTTTTCTTCCGATATCTTTCAATTGTTTGATTGCTCGTTTACAAATATCTAATAAATTTCATTATGATTTCTAGAGAGATTTTCGTTAATCAATTTTTAATTCAAGTGATTTTTATTTCTGTTGAAATATCGAATTGTTTTGGTGTTTTATCAATATCAACTTTAAACTGTTCTTAGCAGAATATTTACTTAATGCAGGCTTACAAACTGCTCATTACGAATATAATATCTAAATAGGAGTGAAATCGAAGGCTGAAGAAGATTTTCTTCAATATAAGATTTTGAATTCCAAAAAACCTGGAAAAAATTACAAAAATATCTTGCAATTTGGAAGATACATTTCTGGAAAATTCTATAATCCTTGGAATTTAAAAAACAAATCCAGAAATAAATTTATAGAAAATTCTAAAAATTGTCAAAAATGTGAACGAAAAATTAGTAGAACATTTAAAATTCGAATAAGGAAAAATTTGAGAATTATGGAAGTAAAGAAAACTGGAAGTGTTTAAAACCATGTCGTAATTAGAAAATTACTTTAGAGTTCCAGAAAAAAAAAAAACCTGAAAATTCTAAAACCGTTGGAATTCGCAAGTGAAATTCTTAGAAAATTGCTTGAAAATTCTAAAATCATCATAATTTGGAACTGAACATCCTGAATGAAATATTTGCTTGGTAATTCTAAAAAAATTGATTTGGAAGAGAAATTTCTACAAAATTCCAAAAATCTGAATAATAAATTGCTGCCACTCGCTTGCTAGTCTTTGCTCCGTGCAGACGTACGCTCCAGAGTTTTACAAATCGTTTTAACAAAGTGTGTTACAACAAACCAATATATTAATAATAGTGCTATTCAGTAATAATGGCACCCACTTCTGATTCCGAAGAGGAATTCAAGACCCCGAAAAAGAGAGGAAGAGGACGGCCCCGGAAACACTCAGAGACATCCGACACATCCGCATTTGAGGTAACTCAAACCAGATTAACCAAAGACGCACAAACACCCATGGACACTGACACAGCCACTTACACGAAAACACAAAATTACAAACACACAATTCACTTCACCACCGCAAAAGAAATTAGCCGCATCCAAATGGTGCAAATATGGTTTACGCACAACTTCGACAAAAACGTACTACTAATAAAAACAAAACACGGCTTTATTATTAAAGCCAACTACGAGAAACAAAGGTTAATTAACGACCTCAACACACTACAGGCCGAAAAGATAATAACAAAACACGCGGTCGACTCTCCGGCCGCAAATGCACAAAAACGCGACCACGCGGCGGCTCCGTCCTATAGCTGCATCATAAAATCGGTCGAATTAGAAATTAAAGATACAATGATCAGCGATTATTTAAATGACACAGGATTTTCGCACAGATATTGTAAACGCATTATCTCAAAGAAAACAAACGAACCAACCACGCTAATAAGGATTATCACTGCCTCCCACGAATCTTACAGCCGATTGTTACATAATAAATTCCCGTACATGTGCAAGGTATATCCCGTAGTGGAGAGCTCAGCACCCGAACCGATTCCATCCCCATGCGGTAAATGTAGCGAATTTACACACAAAACGGCGGATTGCACAAATACAATAAAATGCACAAAATGCGGAGGAGCCCACTCGACATCTACATGCAAGACAACACTCCCAGAAAAATGCACCACTTGCAAGGAAGAGGGACACGCAGCATGGTCCCAGAAATGCAAACAACGACCAACAAAGCCTATCGAGGGAATCCCCAACGTTAGGATCCAGCTCACTAACAAAAAAACTAAAGACATGGACAGGTCAGTAACAAAACACAACCGCGTTCATAAGCCATTTTCTCTTCATGATTACATACTTGACACTTACGCCACCGAAATAAACAGGCCTTCAGCCATCGACCGCAACGAATTGTTAAAAAAACTTAGAAGAAGGTTCATTGAATCATTTGAAATCGATACTCATGCATCATTCTCGGGCAACCGTATGTTCATTGTGATGTTCGACCTTAAATTCCCTGACATCATCCCCATCGTCCTTCCCACCAACGGTGTACACACAGGTAATGTGCAGGTAATTAATGGCTAATATTCGTTTCCTTTATTCCAACATCAATTCCCTCCGTAACAAATCCCATTTACTTGCCCATTTCCTATCCAATAATCCAATCCATATAAACCTCCTCGTTGAAACTAAAACTACTGACAATTTTAACTTCAATAACTGGAAGTGTATTCAAATACCTTCCACTATTGCAAACGAAAATCAACGAGGAGGTTCTATAGCTTCCTTTCACCCATCCTTAACATATGGAAAAGCCAACCCTCCCCGCATTAATAACCAACTGAATGAATGTCTCCATTTCACCCTTCCAATAACCAACTTTACCCTTCATGTCTTTTTAGTTTACATCCATCCACATTCTTCTATTGACGATACAATCTTCACAAAGGCGTCGCTTTACGACCACGCAATAATAATTGGTGACTTTAACGTCAATAGAAGAAAATCCCGTCAAATCCAATTCTTCCTCTCTAATTCCAATTTTATAAAAATCCCAACTCCACCAACATTTATCATGAGTGAAAGTCAATCATCAACTCCCGATTTAATCCTTTGTACATCCAACATTCGACACCTAATCCACTCCATAAAATTAATCCCAGACCTATGTTCCGATCACCTATCCATACAGTTCGATTTTAATACCCAATCCCAACCTACCCCATCCCATCCTGAATATATCCATCATTACCAGAGCTGCAATGTAGAAAAGGTTATAAATGACATATCTTCGACATTTGATTTTACTCAAGACATTAATCCCAACATTATTTCCCATTTTTGCCAATCCCTATCAGAATCAATTTTATTGCATACCCCAACACTTAAAAAACAATACTATAAATATCCCCTACCCAAATATATCCTTAGACTGCTAAAATACAAGAGACAATTGTACAGAGACAGTAAATTCTACGAGGACAGTTCAATTAAAAACAAATTCAACAGACTAAACAAAGAAATTAAATTATTAATAACCGAATACAAAAAACATACATGGCTGGAAGCTTGCCAAAGAATAAACAACAGCCAGGGCAAAACCTACTGGAATGAAATAAAAAAGCTTTGTAAATATAAAAAATCAGACAACATTGTAAATATTAAAGACCCAACTGACGGTTCAATACTTACGGACGATCAATCAATAGCGAGTGCATTTGCAGGACAGTTAGAAAAGACGTTTCAAAAATCAGACAGCCACGAATATGACAACAACTTTTATAATACAGTTACGGACTGGTTCAATTCATTTGATAAAATACCCTTACCCCCTCCAACCGACGATTCATTAGACGAAACAGACTATTATATACAATTGCACTCTGGTAAAAATTCCTCCCCCGGTCACGACAAAATTCCTCGTCTACTCCTTAAAAAACTCCCCCACGAAATCCATATGTTTATACTAAAAATATTCAACTACTGCTATTCCAATCAATTTTTCCCTACAGAATGGAAGCAAGGTATCGCTATCTGTATTCCCAAACCTGACACCGATCCTACTTCAGTATCCAGTTACCGCCCCATTACTCTCCTCCCAGTAATAGGAAAACTATACGAATCCCTTATTAAACAAAAACTCCTCCAATCCTCTAACAACCACATACCCGAGTACCAGTTTGGTTTCCTGCCCAAAAGATCAACCACTCATCCTCTATCCATTCTAACCTCCAATATCCAAACCAATCACCTCGAAGGACAAAAAACAACAATCCTCTTTCTAGACATTCAAAAGGCATTCGATTCGGTTTGGCATATTGGCCTCATTTATAAGTGTTTCCTTCTAAATATTCCACGTCATTTAATAATCCTTATCCATAACTTCCTCTCTAACAGAACCTGTAAAGTAAGATTCAAACAAACCTATTCTGACCCTTTTCCTATCCACCAAGGTGTACCACAAGGATCTCCCCTCTCTCCCCTCTTATATAATATCTTTTGTCACGACATATACAACCCCAATCCAACATACTTTCATCCCTCCAAATACGCCCTCCTTTTTGCTGACGACACTGCCCTGGTTACCCACGCCCCGACTCTCCAAGCTGCCCAACTATCCCTTCAATCATCATTTGACGCAATCCAATCCTGGTGTTCCAAATGGCGAATGAAAGTAAACCCTTCCAAATCCAAACTTTTTATTCCCCACCATAAAATCACACCGCATTCCCCTTCTATTAATATTAACAATACCTACATCCACCCCTCCAACACCTGTAAATACCTAGGCGTCCTTTTCGATTCCAAACTTTCCTTTACAGCCCACGCACAATCAATTAAAACCAAAATCAAAACAAGAGCTCGACATTTCCGTGTATTAACCTACAAAAATCAGGGCATATCCACAAAAACAGCCGTCAAAATATATGCATCGATTTGTCGACCTCTTATTGATTACAGTGTGATCCTATTTAACCAAATCCGTCCTTCCACTCTCCATCACTTCAATGTCGCCGAAAGGTCAGCCCTACGTACCCTCACCAAATTAAGACACCCTGTTAACCCCCTACACAATCCTTCTAATGTTCTCCTTTACGAAACCACTCAAGTCACCCCCATATCCCAACGAATAATAAGCCTTAGTATAAAATTTGCCAAAAATCCCTTTAATGTAACCCTCCTCAATAAATTCTGTACCCCCCGAAACCCCAATATCCCCCCTAAACATAAACACCCATCAATCACGCTACATCAATTCATTAGTTCGAATCATCAAGACGGTTAAGCTAGCTAGCAAAGATATTTATTTTTTAAACATAACTTAGAGTCAAGACAGGGCAGAAAGACCGATGGTCGATAGCCCAAACGGACAGACTAACCATTATATTCCATTTGTCAATGTTTTTAATTGTATATATAGTTGTCTGAATAAAGATGTTATTCTCTCTCTAAATTGCTGGATAATTTTTCGCAATTTGAATGATAAATTTCTGGAAAAATTACAGAGTACTTAAAAATTCCAATTTCAAAAAAAAAATCTAGAGGACTGTAAAAAAAATTGCTGGAAAATACAAAAATCATCATAATTTGAAATAGAAGATTTAAAAAATCCAAAAATGTCTAAGAAAATTTGCTAGGGAATTCAAAAGAGACATCAATTTGAAAGATTTGAAATTTCTGGATATTTTCAGAAAACTAAAATTGCTGGATAATTCTAGAAATATCGAAAACTTTTCCCGTATATTTGATGAGAAATTTCTGGAAAATTTCAGAAAACTGACAGAAACATTGCTTAAAAAATTGTAAAACCTTTGCAACTTGGAAGAGAAATTCCTACAAAATTCCAGAAATCTGAATTCTGAATCTGAAAAATTTGTGAATAATTTTAGAACTATTGAAAAATTTCTTGTAATTCCTGGAAAATGCTATAATCCTAGGAATTTAGAAAAAAAACTCCAAATAAATTTATAGAAAATTCTAGAACAATCTAACAAAAATTCTAAAAATTGTCAGAAAAGTGAAAGAAAAATTGGTAGAACATTCAAAATTCGAATGAGAAATTAGAGAAATATTAACGTAAATAAAGCTACAAGTGTTTTAAAACCATGTCCTTTAGAGTTAATAGAAAAACAGATAATAAGCTGAAAATTCTAAAACCCTTACAATTCTTAAGTGAAATTTCTTAGAAATTTGCTCGAAAATTCTAAAATCATCATAATTAAGAACAGAAGTTCCTGAAATACCTGAATGTGAATGTAAAACATTGATTTAGAAGAAAAATTTGTACAAAATTCCAAAATTCTGAATAATAAATTGCTAGATAATTCTAGAACTATCGAAAAAAAAATTCGCAATTTGGATGAGAAATATCTGGAAAATTTACCGAGAACTCAAAGAAAAATTGCTTAAAAATCCTAAAACCCTTGCAATTTGAAAGTAGAATTCCCAAAAAAATCTAGCAAACTGTAAAAAAATTTGCTGGAAAATTCCAAAATCATCAAAATTTAAAATATAAGATCCTAAAAATCCAGAAATGCGAAAGAAAATTTGTTAGGGAATTCTAAAGACGTCAATATGAAAGATTTAAAATTTCTGGATATTTTCAGAAAATTGAAAGTAAAATTGCAGGATAACTCTAGAAATATCGAAAACTTTTTCCGTAATTTTCATGAAAAAATTTCTGGAAATTTTCAGAAAACTCGAAGAAACATTGCTTAAAAAAACGTTAAAGCCTTCTCAACTTGGAAAAGAAATTCCTACAAAATTCCAGAAATCTGAATTCTGAATCTGAAAAATTGGTGAATAATTTTAGAACTATTGAAATTTTTTTCGTAATTTTGATGAGAAATTTCTGGAAAATTTCAGAAAACTTCAAGATATTGCTTAAAAAAATTGTAAAACCTTTGCAATTTGGAAGAGAAATTCGTACAAAATTCCAGAAATCTTAATTCTGAATCTGAAAAATTTGTGAATAATTTTAGAACTATCGAAAAATTTTCTAGTAATTTGGATGAAAAATTTCTTGAAAATTTCAAAAAAACTGGGAAAAAAATTCTAAAACTATTGCAATTTGGAAAATTCCTGGAAAATGCTATAATACTGAGAATCTAGAAAAAAAAAAACATACAGAAAAATTTAGAACCCTCTAATAAAAATTATAAAAATTGTCAGAAAAGTGAAAGAAAAATTGGTAGAAAATTCAAAATTCGAATGAGAAATTAGAGAAATATTAAAGTAAATAAAACTAGAAGTATTTTAAAACCATGTCCTTTAGATTTAAAAAAAATCAGAAAATAAGCTGAAAATTCTTAAGTGAAATTCTTAGAAATTTGCTCGAAAATTCTAAAATCATCATAATTTAGAACAGAAATTCCTGAAATTCCTGAATGTGAATATTGATTTGGCAGAAAAATGTCTACAAAATTCCAAAATTCTGAATAATAAATTGATAGATAATTCTAAAACAATCGAAAAAAAATTTCACAATTTGGTTGAGAAATTTCTGGAAAATTTACCCAGAACTTAAAGAAAAATTGCTTAAAAATCCTAAAACCCTTGCAATTTGAAAGTAAAATTCCTAAAAAAAAATTCTAGGAAACTGTAAAAATTTGCTGGAAAATTCCAAAATCATCATAATTTGAAATATAAGATCCTAAAAATCCAGAAATGCGAAAGAATTCTAAAGACATCAATTTGAAAGATTTTAAATTTGGATATTTTCAGAAAACTTAAGTAAAATTGCTAGATAATTCTAGAAATATTTATTCCTTTTTCCGTAATTTTGAGGAAAAATTTCTGGAAATTTTCAGAAAACTGGAAGAAACATTGCTTAAAAAATTGCAAAACCTTCGCAACTTGGAAGAGAAATTCCTACAAAATTCCAGAAAACTGAATTTTGAATATGAAAAATTGGTGAATAATTTTAGAACTATCGAAAAAATTTCTTGCAACTGGAATGAAAAATTTCAGAAAAATTTAAAAAATTCTAAAGCAATTTGGAAGTAAAATTCCTGGAAATTTCTAGAAAACTAAAAACAAAATACTGGAAAAATTACTTGAAAATTCTAAACCCTTGCGATTTGGGAGAGGAATTCCTAAAAACATTCCAAAAAACTGAATTAAAGATTACTGGATAATTCTAGAACCACCTAAAAAAATTCTAACAATTTGGATCAGAAATTTCTAGAAAATTCTAAAACCGTTACAATTTGGAAGTCAAATTCCTAGAAAACTCTAAAAAGCGGTAAAAATACAACAAACAAAAGATCCTAAAAATCCAGCAATGGGGAAGGATATTTTCTAAGCAATTCTAAAACCATCAATTTGGAAATAAATGATTAGTTTCAGAAAACTGGAAGGAAAATTGCTCCAAAAGTCTTAAAATTAGAAAAAAAATAATTCTTACAAAATTCTTGAAATCTGAATTAAACATTCCTGGATAATTATAGAACCACCTAAAAATATTCTTTACCTAATTTAATTCTTTTCATTAATCAAGTTTTTTCATCCGATTTATCTATCTTTCAATTATTTGTTTGATTTTTTTTTTACAAATTCCTAATAAATTCCATTATGATTTCTAGAGTCAGTGATATTATTTTAGCATTTTTAACAATCTGTCAAAATATTTTCAATTATTTCCGTTCGTCAATGTTTAATTCAAGTGATTTCTATTCCTGTTGAAATATCAAATTGTTTTGGCGTTTTGTCAATAAACTTTAAACCGTTCTTAGTAACATTTTTACCTAATGTAGCTAATGTAGCGTACTCTTGACCTATCTCAATAATCGATATAATGACCTATCGTATTCCCGACCTACCTTAATATACTACGAGTTAACCAAGGTCATGAGTTTCTTCGAAGTTCTTTTGCGATCATCTGGCGAATATTCGCGATTAAGTCAAGATTATCCGATGATCATTCAAGGTCATTCAACAATCGCTTACGTTCATCAAAGGGTTTATCAAAGTCATTAAAATTTAATAGGTATTCTTTAAGGATCACTCAAGTTCTTTAAAGATCATCAAACATCAACAAACATTCGCGATCATTCAGGATTATCATATGATCATTTATGATAATTAAAAATCGCTTACCTTCCCTCGAAAGGTTCATGAGGGTCACTAAAATTAAAGGTATTTAAAGTTTTTTAATGATTTTTTTAAATTGTTTCGCAAATCTTCGCGATCATTCAAGATTATCCGAAGATCATTTAACATTCGTTTACGTTCGTCAAATGGTTTGTTTATCAAGGTCATTAAAATTTTATAGGTGTTAAAGTAATTTAACGATCCTTCAAGTTCTTTTAAAGTCACGTTGCGCACATTTGCGATCATTCCAGATTGTACAACGATTTATGAGGGTCATTAAAATAGGTATTTAAATTGTATTAATTATCTTTCAAGATTATCTGGCAAACATTCGCGATCATTAAACATTATCAGGTCATCCAACAATCGTTTACGTTCATCAAAGGTTTTATCAAGGTCATTGAAATTTAATACGTATTTAAAGATATTCAAAGATCCTTCAAGTTCTTCTTAGAGCCCCTTATTATTCAAGATTATTAGATGAACAAGGTGATTAAAATCTATCTAAAATTATTTAAAGATATCTGGCGAATATTCGCGATCATTCAAGATTATTCGAAGGTCATTCAACAACCCCTTACGTTCATCAAAGGGTTTCTGAAGGATCTTATAATTTATAAGGCATTTAAAGTATTAAATTTAAGATCATACGCCGAACATTCGCGATCATTCAAAATTATTCGATGATCATTCAAGATCATTCAACAATCGTTTATGTTCATTAGAGAGTTTATCAATATCGTTAAAATTGAATAGATCATTCAACTTCTTCAAAGATAATTTTGCAAACCTTCGCTATCATTCAAGATCATCAAACAAACATTCGAGATTATTAAAGATTATTTTTAGGCTCATTCGACAATCGCTTACGCTCATCAAAAGATCTATCAAGGTCATTCAAAATTAATAGGTATTGAAAGTTATCTAATGATGATTCAATTTCTTTTAAGATCATCCGCCAAACATTCGCGATCATTCAGGATTATCCGATGATAATTTAAGGTCATTCAAAAATCGCTTACATACTTGAAGGGTTTATGAAGGTCACAAAAAGAGATATTTATATTTTTTTACGATCCTTCGATTCTGGCAAACATTCGCGATTATTCAAGATTATCCAAAGGTCATTCAACAATTCCTTACGTTCATTAAAAAATAACAGGTATTACTTAAGCATGATTCAACTTCTCTAAAGATCATACAATAAACATTCGCGATCATTCAGGATTATCCGATGATAATTTAAGGTCATTCAAAAATCGCTTACGTACTTGAAGGGTTTATGAAGGTCACTAAGAGAGATATTTAGATTTTTTTACGATCCTTCGATACTGGCAAACATTCGCGATTATTCAAGATTATCCTAAGGTCATTCAGCAATTGCTTACCTTCATCAAAGTAATTAAAATTTAACAGGTATCATTTAAGAATCATTCAACTTCTATATGATTATACAACAAACATTCGCGATCATTCAGAATTACCCGATTATCATTTAAGGTCATTTAAGAATCGCTTACATCTTCAAAGAATTTATGAAGGAAGGTTTTCTAATTATCCTTTAAGTCCATTTAAGATCATCTGGCAACGATCGCGATTATTCAAGAGTATTCGATCATTCGATCATTTAAGGTCATTCAACAACCGCGTATGCTTATCAAAGGGTTCATCGGCGTCATTAAATTATAATAGACATTTTAAGTTATTTAACGATTTTTCACGTTTTTCTAAGATCATCTGGCAAACATTCGCGATCATTCAAACTTTTCCGAAGGTCATCCAACATTCGCTTACGTTCACCTAAGGGTTTATCAACATTCGCAATCATTCAAGTTTATTCAAAGGTCATTCAATAATCGCTTACGTTCATCAAAGGTTTATTAAAGTCATTTAAAGTTATCTAACGATCATTCAAATTCTTCTAAGATCATTTAGCAAACATTCGCGATCATTTAAGATTATCCCAAGGTCATTAAATAATCGCGTACGTTCAACAAATGGTTTATCAAGGTCATCAAAATTTAATAGGTATTTAGAGTAATTCAAGTTCGTTAAAGATCATCTGGCAAGCATTCGCAATCATTCAGGTCATTCAACTTGGATCAAAACGTTTATTAAAGTCATTTAAATTAATTAGGCATTTAAGGTTATTTAACGATCCTTCATATTCTTTTAAGATCACCCAGCAAACATTCGAGATCATTCAAAATTATCCGAAGGTAATTCAGCACCCGTTTACGATCATCAAAAGTTTTATCGTCTGTCAAACATTTGCAATCATTCAAGATTGTTCAAAGTTCAATAAGTGATCGCTTACATTCAACAAAGGGTTTATCAAGGTCGTCAAAATTTAATAGTTATTTAAAGTAATTCAAGTTCTTTTAAGATCGCCTGGCAAACTTTTGCGATCATTCAGGATTATTCAAAGGTCATTCAACAATCGCTTACGTTCATCAAAAGGTTTATTAGAGTAATTAAAATTTAATCGGCATTTAAAGTTATTTAACGATCCTTCAAGTTCTTTTAAGATCATCTGGCGAACATTTGCGATCATTCAAGATTATCCTAAGGTCATTCAACAATCGCTTAAGTTCATCAAAGGGTTCATCAAAGCAACTCAAATTTAAAAGATAATTAAAGTTATTTAACGATCCTTCAAGTTCTTGAGAACAACAGCAAACGTTCGCGATCATTCAAGATTATCCGATCATCAGTTTGGTAACTATTTTAATCTCTATGATGATTTTAATTCAGAACAAACAAATTTTATTTTAAGTACCGCCATCATTTAAAAGTACTATAGTAACGACCGCATCAACCTTGCCTTCGATTAAATCTTTTTTTCTTCCGGCGAAAACAAAGTAATCATCAACACAAAATATTATTAAAACGTATTTGCATGTTATATCAAATATTACCACACAACGCATAATGCATCTGCAGCAGCAGCATCCTTATCCTGTGATTATGCAGTCAACAAACATAATTATGTGTTGAACTTGACATAAAAATAAAGAATTGAAAGCACGTCATACAAATCACAATATCGCAATGTACAGAGAGAAAGAGAAAAAAAAAACATGTTAATTTTCATAAATTAGATCGATTGTTTGGTACCCTTGGCAACAAAATGTTTGTTTGTACGGGTACACACACTCCGGTTGGGTGCGTACGTTTTGAGGGCCTGGTGACAAGGTCAATGCCAAAAAATATTGTATTTTTTTTTTGCTGGTGGGATATTATGTTTGGATAATATAAATATTCCGAGAGTGATTGCAGAGGGCATCACAGCGCTTCATCCGTTGGTGCAGTGAAGATGGCTTCGGTGGGTTTGTTATGTGGTGTTTTGATGGGATTGTTGTTGGGTTGTGCATGGGCTCGATCTGATTTCGCTCAGTTGATGGACGTGGAATCGCTTTTTTACACCCAAAATGCGAATTACTCCATTTTAACACCGGCGAGGGTGATTAGACAAACTGCCGGTACGACGGCGATATGCGTACCTGCTGGTACTTGCATCGCCTCTGGTTCTAATACCATTGATCCACGTATTGTCACACCAGTAAGTACTAATTTTAAACTTTACAAAAATCAATTTTATAATTTGATTAATAACTCCAAACTAAACACTGGTAGTACCTATAAGTACTAATTTCATAACTTTTAAAAAAACAGTTTTATCTCAAAATTAATCGCTAGTAGTATCTATAAGTACTAATTTTAAAACACAATTATAATACGAATTTAGAATTTGATTAAACACCCAAGAAAATTAATCGCTAATGTTTTCACTAGTATTACCAGTAACTACGAATACTAATGCATTAGATATATAATCAAAATTGATCATTTGAATAAATTCATCAGTACTACCAATAAGTACTATTTTAATACACCACAAAAAAAATTACAAATGTTTAATTTGATTAAACACTCAAAAAGCTTTAATGGATGGTAATCTTTCATTACTACTACTAGTAAGTACTAATTTTAACTCACTATAAAAATAATCTAAATTTATAATTTGATCCATTAAAATATTAGCCTCTAGTACTCTTTCACTGGTACTACTAATAATTACTATTTTAATACACTACAAAAATAACACAAATGTTTAATTCTCTTAACACTCAAAAAGCTTTAATATCTGCTATTCTTTCAATAGTACTACTAGTAAGTACCAATTTTAACACACTATAAAAATAAAATAAACTTATAATCTGATTCACTAAAAAAAAAATAATCACTGGTACTGCCAGTAAGTACTAATTGTAACATAGTACTAAAATTATCGAATTTATAATTTGATTACATTTCTTTAACAGTCAAATGTCTTAAGGTAATTACATTAAAAATTCATTTCAATTAGTCATATACAAAAAGTACTTTAATTTTTGAGTGAAAAGTATACATATATTTTAGAATACTTGAATTATTCGTACAGATATTTTATAGTACTTAAATTGTAGATTTTGTGAAGTACTCATATTTTATATCAAAAAAATTCCTTAAAATTTTATGGTTCCAATAGTACTTAAATTTTATACCCCTAAGAGTCCTTAAATTCTAGATGGTTTAGAGTACTCATATTTCTTTTAATACAAAATAAAAGCATCAAGACTACTTGAATTCTGGATTTCCAAGAGTACTTAAATTTTAGAATGCCCAAAGTACTTAAATTTTCGGAATGTTAAAAGTCCTTAAATTTTAGATTGTTTATAGTACTCATATTCATTTAATACAAAAAGGCATCAAGAGTACTTGAATTTTGAAAGTCCATAAATTTTTAGAATGCTTAAAGTACTAAAATTTTTGGAATGCTAAGAGTCCTTAAATTTTAGATTGTTTATAGCATTCATATTTCTTTTAATACACAAAAGTATCAAGGGTACTTGAACTTTAGAATTCTAAGAGTACTTAAATTTTAGAATACCTAAAGTACTTACATTTTTAGATTGCCTAAAGTACTTAATTTTTTAGAATGCTAAGAGTCCTTAAATTTTAAATTGTTTATAGTACTTATATTTCTTATAATATAAAAAGCATTAAAAGTACTTGAATTGTGGAATTCCAAGAGTACATACATTTTAGAATGTTTGAAGTACTTAAATTTTTAGAATGCTAAAAGTCCTTAAATTTTAGATTGTTTATAGTACTCATATTCATTTAATACAAAAACAGCATCAAGAGTACTTGAATTTTGAAATTCTGTGAGTACTGATATTTTAGAATGCCTTGGTTATTTAAATTTTTAGAATGCCAAGAGTCCTTAAATTTAAAATTAATTATAGTACTCATATTTCTTTTAATACAAAAAAGTATCAAGAGTACTTTAATTTTGGATTGCCAAACGTAGTTTAATTTACGAATGCCTAAAGTTCTTAAATTTTTAGAATGCCTAAAGTACTTAAATTTTTAGCGTACTAAGAGTTCTTAAATTTTAGATTGTGTAGAGTACTCATATTCTGATAATACAAAAAAGTGTCAAGAATACTTGAATTTTAGATTTCCAAGAATATTTAAATTTCAAAATTCCTAAAGTATTTAAATTTTTAGAATTTTCTGAAAGCTAGAATTTTCGATTGTGTACCAATATTATAGTAATACAAAAAAGTATCAAGAGTACTTCAATTTTGAAATGCCAAGAGTACTTAAATTTTAAAATACCTAAAGTACTTAAATTTTAAAATACCTAAAGTACTTAAATGTTCTATTACGTATAGTACTTAAACCACCAAGTCCCCAGAGTATTAATTTAATAAAGTGTAAATCGTCGACGAATTTTTGAGTGCAAAAAGTACTAATGTCAATACCAAAAGTATTTAAATTTTATTATATTCTTCGGTACATACACATTTAAATACAAAGAGTACTTAAATTTTAAAGTGCCAAGTGTAGATATATTTTAGAATACAAGAGTACTTTTTAATATTCGTATTACATAATAAAAAGTGCCAAAAGTACTTAAACTTTATAGTACCAACTGAAGTTAAATTTTAACGTACGTAAATACTTAAATTTTATATAACAAAGAGTACTCAAATTTTAATTTTAAAACACAAATATTTTATAGAATTTAGAGTAACAATGGTACTATTAAGAGTACTTTAATTCCAGAGAAATTTTGAAGTACACAAAATACTTAAATGTTAAAATACCAAAAGTACTTAAATTTTATATTATGTAGTGTACTTATATTTCTCAATAAAAAATAGTACTTAAATTTTTGATTGCTAAGAGTACTAAAATTTTAAAATGCCATAAGTATTTTAAAATTTAAGTTCTCTTTACACTTTGAAACTTGAGTACCATAAAAGTACCAAGACATTTTAAAATGCTATAAGTACTAAAAACGTTACAGTCTTAAAATTACTTAAACGGTACCCAAATGTAGATGGTAAAAAGAATCCGAAAAGTACTAACATTTTTAAGTGGCAAGAGTATTTAAATTTTAGTGTATTAAAGCACAAATTTCAAAGTACTTAAGTAGTACTTAAATTTAGAAGAAAAAAAATCATTTAAAAAAGTACTTAACTTAAGAGTATTTAAATTTTTACGCTAAAATTAAAATACTCTTACGTTAGCCTTTACAAATTTTAAACTGTTAAGAGTACTTTAATTTTGGAGTGCCGGGAGTACTTAAAATTTTTAATAATACCAAATATTTTCAACTTCTACGTTGCGAACAGTCCTCATAATTTATAATGCAAAAGTACTAAAAACTTTTAACTGCCATGAGTACTTATATTTCAGAGTACCAAACGTATGGTTATTTTAGACTGCTAGAACTACTTTAATTTTACATTACTTAAATGTTAGTAATAAAAAATTAAAATGCAAAGAATGTTTAAATTTAAGAATGGCAAAAGTACTAAGACGTGAAAGTCCAAACTAAAGAGTGGAAATAGTACCAGAGTACAAACAGTAATTAAATAATAATAATATTAAATTTTAGATTATAATTAGTATTCAATTTTAAGAATATAAATAGTACCTTAATATTAGGGTGCGAAGAGTACTGAAATTTTAAAATATAAAAAGTACTTAAATTTTAAAGTTAATTGAACTTGAATTTTAGAATGCCAAAACTGCTTAAATTTTACAATTCCACCGGTAGTTAATTTACACAGCTTTTAAAATACTAGTACTTAAATTTTACCAGTACCATAAGTACTAAAATTTTTGAAAAAGAAGATACTCACGTTTTAAATCATCAGGAGTACTAAAATCTTAATGTTTAACCTACAAGTACTGGTTCAGAGTTCACATATTTTATAATATAAAAAGTACTCAAATTTTGGAGTTCCAGGAGTACTTGTATTTTACAATGCCACCAGAACTTAATTTTTAGAGTACTAGAAGTACTGAGTGTAGTTAAATTTTAAAATACAAAAAGTACTTAAATTTTGGGAGTACTTAAGTTTTAAAATGTCAAGAGTACTTACATTTTAGAGTACTAGAAGTACCAACATTTTAGAAAAAAGAATACTTACATTTTAGAGTAGAGAAAGTACTAAAATCTTAATGTTTATCCTAAAAATACTAGAATTTCAACACATACCAAAATTTAAAATACAAAGCGTACTTGCAGCTAAACTGCTAAATATTTAAATTTTAGATTACTCATCTGTTGGAATACAACTAGTATATTAATACGTACGCTTACGAAGAGAACTCAAATTTTAAAATCCAAAAGAACTTAAATTTTTAAATGCCAGGAGTACTTCAATTTTATAATACCGAGAGTACTTACATTTTAAAATAGAAAAGTACTTCAATTTTGCAGTTTCGAGAGTACTTAGATTTTAGTATGCCAAGAGTGCTTAAATGTTACACTGCCAAATTTATTTAATTCAATTAGTACTAATATTTAGAGTACAAAGAGTACTTACACTTTTAGATTTCTCAACATTTATAATACGACTAGTACTTAAATATTAAGTATATATATTTTAAAATACAAAAAGTAATTTCAATGTTGGAATTTTGTAGTACCTGGAGTACTTGAATTTTATAATTGCAAGATTACTTAAATTTTATTGGAAGTACCAATAGTACTCAAATTTTAAAATGCAAAAAGTACTAAAACCTTAGAATGTCAATAGTACTTAAATTTTAGAATACCAGAAGTACTAAAATTTTAGGAAAAAAAAGGTAGTTACATTTTAGGGTATAAAGAATACTAAAATCTCAATTGATTAATGGTTGAGGCGTTAACTTCGTGATACATTTTGGAAAATTACAAAGTAAACGTTTTTGTTTAAAATCTCAATGTTTAACCTAAAAATAATTGAATATCAAAGTTTAACTAGTCCAAAATTTAGAGTACAAAGAGTAATAAATATTTAAATTTTATATTGCTCAACTAGTACTAAAAATATTAGAGTACGAAGAGTACGAAAATTTTAAAACAAAAAAAGTACTTAAATTTTGGAGTACCGGTTGTACTTAAATTTTATAATGCCAAGAGTACTTAAATTTTAAAGTACTAGAAATAGTAAAAATACCGAAATTTTAAAATACAAAAAGTACTTAAATTTTGCAGGAGAACTTTATTTTTAGGATGCTAAGAGTAGAAAAAATATTTAAGCTTAAAGTAGTAACAGTACTAAAATCTTAACATTTAACCTAAAAATACTTAAATTTTAGAATTCAAGTGGAACCAAAATATAGAGTATAAAGAGTACTTACATTTTGACTGCTAAATATTAAAATTTTGGATTGTCCAATTTCTAGAATACCATTTATATTTTAATATTTGAGTCTGAAGAGAACTTAAATTTGAAAAAACAAAAAGTACTTAAATTTTAGAACGCCAGGAGTACTTAAATTTTAAAGTTCTAGAAGTACTGAGAGTACTCAAATTTCAAAATACAAAAAGTACTTACATTTTGTAGTGTCGGGAGTACTTGAATTTTAGTATGCCAAGAGTGATAATTTAAGTAAAAAAAGACGATACTTGAAAATCTAGGGATGACAAAGGTACTAAATATTAATTTTTAATCTAAAAATATTTAAAATACAAAAAGTACTTAAATTTTTGTTGTGCCAGGAGTACTTAAATTTTAAAATGTCAAGAGTACTTTAATTTTAGAGTACCAAAAGTACTAAAATTTTAGAGAAAAAGATACTTAAGATTTTAGAGGATCAATTAACCTAAAAATACAAAAATTTAGAGTACAAGAGTACTTACGTTTCTAGTGCTAAATAATTAAATTTTATATTGTTAAACTTAGATTTTTGAGTACCAGAAGTACTTACATTTTAGAACGCCAAGAGTACTTGAATTTCAAAGTTCCAAAAGTACTAAAATTTTAGAGTAACAAGATACTTACATTTTAGAGTAACAAATGTACTAAAATCTTAATGTTTAACCTAAAAATATGTGCATTTGGTAAATATTTAAATTTTAGATTGCAAAACTTTTGAAATACAACTAGTACTTAACTAACTTACTTTTGAGTACTCAAAATATTGGTGTACCAGAAGTAATATAATTTTAG
Source organism: Ontholestes murinus (assembly GCA_963969525.1). Taxonomy (NCBI): domain Eukaryota; kingdom Metazoa; phylum Arthropoda; class Insecta; order Coleoptera; family Staphylinidae; genus Ontholestes; species Ontholestes murinus. Next base: position 54,528,569 of record OZ018397.1, read on the forward strand.
AATGCCGAGAGTACTTAAATTTTAAAGTACCTGAAGTAGTAAAATTTAAAAAAGAAGATACATTTTAGAGTATCAAGAGTGCAAGAGTCTCAATGCCTAAGCAAAAAATACTTGAATTTAACTAGTATCCAAATTAGTTCTTAAATACTAACTAGAATATGAAGAGTATTCGAATTTTAAAACACAGAAAGTACTTAAATTTTGAAGAGCAATGAGTGTTTGAATTTTAGAATATCAATTATTTTATATTTTAAAGTAAAACTACTTAAATTTCAGAGTGAGAGGTGCTGCATTTTAAAACACTATGAGTACTTAAATTTTAGAATATCAAGAGTAAGCAAATTTCAAAGCATAAAGAATATTTAGATTTTAGAGTACCAAAAGTGCTTGAAATTTGCGAAGAAAAAAGTACCTACATTTTAGACTACAAAAAGTACTCAGGTTTCAGTCAAAATTACCGAAACCATAGAAAAATACTTGAATTATTAAGTGCCAAAACAATTTTAATAGTACTCAAATTTTAGAATACACTACTTAATTTTACAATTGCAATGGTACTTTTTGAGAATATTAAAGGCAATTATAATTAAAGAATATTACTTTAAATTTAAGCCAAGAATAAAATATAGTTTCTTTTAAATAATATTTTTAGGGACAAACAGGACCACCGCCTACAACATGCCCCGCCGGCCAAGTACTATGCACAGGATCAGCGGCCGCTGTAGCCTGCGGCCAAAGATATATATCTAATGTTGGTACTGCTGACGGTCCCACACCTTACGGAGCATACCCATGGCAGGCATTCATAAGGAATCAAACAGCTTACACCGGAAGTGGAGTACTACTCGATAGTTTGCATGTACTAACCGCAGCACATAAAATCAATTTAAATGTGTAAGTAAATATTAATTCAAAATTATTGACTTATAAGTGTAAGTACTTAGTCAGTACCATCATGAGTTAATATCAGGGCAAAACATTTTTTTTAAACTTAAGCTATCTATTCATTTATAATATCAGTACTGTAAAGATTTCTTTTTTAATGGGCTTTTATTCCCATCTTGGGCTATTCTAAAACTGTATTCAATTTTGCTTTATTGTTTAAAATTATATTTTTAGCTTTAATTTTGGATTTTGTTTAAAATCTTTAAAACATTTTAGTGCAACTCCCGGAAATATACAAGTATACATCGGAGTCCACGATCCAGCAACGACCTTGCAACAGGCTCAAATGAGAACTGCAGCTAGAATATTGCTGCACCCGAATTTCAACGCTGAGACTTTAATAAACGACATTGCCGTCATACGTCTGAGCGCTCCCATAGCTTTAGGGTATCAAACCAATGTTGGTACTGCTTGTCTACCAGCGGCTACAACCAGTTACATAGGTCAAAGGTAATGCATTGATTTTACAACTTAAGAAAGTCATAGAAAATTGAAGATGTGATAGAATTCCAACATACAAGAAATGTATTGCTTATACAACCTCAACAAAGTCCAAATTAGAATTTTGTTTGATTTCTTTAATAAATAATCTTCAAAAACAGATATCAATTATCTAAAAATGAATAAAAGAAATACCAAAATAATTCTTTTGGAAATGAGAGTAGCACGCATTTAATTACAACTCCAAATCTTGCTTAGTGAGAGAACGGAGATTAATTCCTAGTTCAAAATAGAATAATTAAAAGTAGACATCTTAAAACCAACATTTTTTTAAATTAAACTTTAGGTGCCTAGTTTCTGGATGGGGAAAAACTGGCTTCACCACCAACGACGCTCCCACGTCTCCCCAAAAACAAGTCACCGTTCCAATCGTGCCCTTCGCCACTTGCAGGACTTCCATGATGCAACCGAATGTTTTAGGAACCAACACCGACCGTTTCTTGGATCCCAATGGCGAACTCTGTGCCGGTGGTGAAGCCAACAGAGACGCTTGCACTGTAAGATGAATACAATTCTATTTCGAATTAGCTTATCACCTATAGATAAGAAAACATCATATCATCAAAGATTTTGTTAAGAGTGGAGGTACAAAATATCGAGCAAATCAAAGTCCAACAACTAGAATCCGAAAATTGATTAGTCTTTATTAGTCAGAAATTGTGTTGAAGGTAAAGTCAAGAAGATGTGATTTTGTTAAGAGTGTAGTTACAAAGTCCAAAAACTAGAATCTCAAAATTGACTAGTTAAACAGATTTTTGATTCATTTCACTTTGGCTTACAGGTTACTTCTATTTTATTTTATTTTTCTAACAATAAGGAGGTTCCTATGTATAATTTACTCAACAGATTTTTTCGTCCTTATTTATGTTTCGTCATCTCATCATTTTCGGTGGTTCTCCATCTAATCTTTAGAAGGTTCTCCAACTAATGAAAATACAATATACTGGACAACAGATTTTTATTGCTAGTTTGTTTTCCTAGCAAGACGGAGCTCTTCATCTAATGACACTACATAAGAGATTTTTTGCTAGTTTGTTTTTCTAGCAAGACAGAGCTCTCTATCTAATGATAATACAACAAACTAGTCATCGCATATTTTTTTTTTGTTAGTTTATTTTCCTAACAAGATGGAGCTCTACATCTAATGACAATACCATATACTAGTCATCCCATGTTTGTTTTTGCTAATTTGATTTCCTAGTAAGTCGCAGATCTCCATCTAATGAAAATACAATAGATTAATCATCACAAATTTTTGCTAGTTTGTTTTTCTAGCAAGTCGGAGCTTCCATCTATTGAATATATATAATAGTTAATAGATTTCTTTAAAAATTTTACTTGTGCTTGTGCATAATTTTCTATTTTACCTTTGTAGCAAGACGGAGGTTCTCCATTGGTATGCCCGGATGGAACTGGTAGGTACACCATCGCCGGATTGGTCATTTGGGGTAAGAACTGCGGCCAGCCTGGAGTCTACGGCGTCTACGTCGACGTGCCCAAATACAGGGCCTGGATCGACTCATCCATCGCCAGCCTCAACGCTGGTTAATTCCGACACTTGTTATTTATTTGTAATATACAGATTTTGACGTTCAATAAAAATTGCGTTGAAATTATATATTATTTCTTTTTTGCAGTCACCTTTCGGTAAGAGAGACATAAAAGCTGTATTCTTAAATACTTTTAGTACCTAGATTATCAGCAGACTCCACATCAACTTTGGATTTTAGCTTATTCTAAAACAAAAGCACGAGGAGTTTCGACAGTACACACTGTCAAAGCTACTGTGGAAGCAGATGCCATGTTCACCAGTAGTACTACTCTGTAACCAAAAGCTAGGAGGTCATCTGAAAAAGTTGTAATAGCCAGAAATAAGGAAACTTAATCTAAAGAAAAAGTCGCTAATGACTAAAATGTAATCTAAAGAAGTTTGGCTTCTACTTTTGCAAAAGTACGAGTAGTTTTGGCCGCACGCACTATTAAAACTACTGTAAGAGCAGATGGAATATCAGTGGCACTATTCTTCAGTAAAAAAACAGAAGGTCGTCTAATCGATAATAAAGCCAATAGCAAAATTCAATTTTTCAGCTTTAGTAAAAGTCGTGAAGGTCAACTGAGGAAGTAGTAGATAGCGAAGGGTAATTATTCATAAGAAGAAACCGCTATTAACTGGCTAAAAGAATGACAGCTATAGTTGCATGTGGATGAGCAACATTTTAGCTATCATATAAGAGACTGGTTGATTATTTATATAATCGGTTAATGAACTGTTGCGCTGTGGGAAGAGATGGCATATCTACCAATAGTACCATATTGGAGCCAAATTTTAGACGGCCATCTAAAGAAGTAACTATATTCATCAACTCTGTAACCAACAGCTAGAAGGTTATTTGAAGAAGTAGTGAAAGAGATCGATAATAACCAGAAAAAAAAATCATTCCTCAGGTGAAAAAAAGTCGCTAATGGCCAAAATGTAATCTAAAGAAGTTTGGCTTCTTCTACTGCAGAAGCATGAGTAGTTTTGAAAGCACACACCATCAAAACTACTGTAGGAGCAGATGAGAAATCGATCCATGGCACCATTCTGCAGCAAAAAGACAGAAGGCCATCTGAAGAAGTAATGAAAAAGACTGATAAGGAAGCCATCCTTTTGGCTTCCTTATCAGTCTTCTTCATTACTTTCTTTCATTACTAAATTTCATTTTTCAGCTTAAGAAAAAGTCGGAAATGACTGGAAGGCCACCTAAAGACGTAGTATAAGAAATATTACGTGAGTGACAAGAACAATGATTAGAAAGTAAAATCTCTAAACTTGAAAGTTCTGGAAAAGAATAGCGAAGGTTACTTATTCTTAAGAAGAAACCGTTATGAAGTGGCTGTAAGAATGGCAGTTAAAGTTACATATGTATGAGCACACAAACGACTGGTTGATTATTTATATGTGGGAACAGATGGTATATCTACCAGTAGTACCATTGTGCAACCGCAGGTTAGCAGGTCATCTGAAGTAGTAACCAGTTGTATCACTCTGTAACGAAAACCTAGAAGGTTTATTGTAAAAGGAGTGAAAAAGATTGATAACAACTAGAAAAAATCATTTCCAAGCTGACGAAAAAGTCGGTAATGGCTAAAATGTAATGAAAAGAAATTTGGCTTCTTCTACTGCAGATGTACGAGTAGTTTTGATAGCATACACCATCAAAACTAGTGTGGGAGCAGATAAGAAATCGATCAGTGGCACTATTCTGCAAGCAAAAGGCAAGAAGGTCATCTGAAGAAGTAATGAAAAAGACCGATAATAAAGCTAAAAAGAAAATTCCATTTTTTCAGCTTAAGAAAAAGTCACCAATGATTAGAAGGTCACCTGAAGGCGTAGTATAATAAATCTTACGTAAGTGACAAGTACAATATCTATAATAACTAAAAAGTCATCTAAAGAAGTTTGGGTTGCTGTAATACAGAAGTACGAATAATTTTGACAGCGTACGCTATTAAAAGAACTGTGAATGCAGATGGGATATCGAACAGAGGCATTATTCTGCAGTTAAAGGCCAGAAAGTCATCTGAATCGGAATGGCCAGATGTGGAATTCCATTTTTCAGCCTAAGAGTAAATCGACCATGACTAGATCACCTGAAGAAATGGTTTAGCAGATTTTAGATGAATGATGAGAATAATGGCCAGATAGAAAAATGTGGTAATTGATTTTTGGGGAGCCGAAGAAAGATACCGAAGAATGCCAATTCATCAGAAGAAACCGTTATGAAGTGGCTTAAAGAATGTCATCTATATTTACATGTGAACAAGCGATATTTTAGCCATCACATAAGCGGCCGGTTAATTATTTATATTCTGAATTGTTGATAAAATTCCAATTGTTTCCAAGTGAATTTAAAATATTTTCAAGAAAATTGGTCAGTTTTTTTTTCTAAAGTAGCTTAAAACTAAATGTTCCCTCAATGTTTCATATTTTTGGTAAAATAAAAAAAAATTCTCCGGCAAAATTTTAATTCTTAACTTTTTTATATTTCCATTAAAATATCTTCATTATTATGACTATTTTAAGTAAATTATGAATTGATTTTTATGGAAGTTTTTTAATTCTATTTAAAAGAAAATGTTTTGTTTTCTTTTTCTAATTTTCATTCGAGATACTTCTACTGCTTTATACTGAGAAATTTGCATTTTTTTTAGACGATTTTCAAAACTTGCCAGCAGTTCAATTCAATTTCAAGAATTTTAATATTTTTGCCCTTTTTATCTAGATCGCTCCTAATTTTCAAGATTATTTAAAGCTTTTTAGATTTTTTCAGTGATTTTTATCTTATAAAAATTTCTTTAAGATCTTGAGATTTTTATAGATTTTTTTATACTTCTAGAATTCCACAGAATGTGTTACTTTATTTCCACAAATATCTTTTAATGTTCTAGAATCTTCTAGTAATTGTATAATTATTAGAAATTTTGTTAACGGTTTTGGAATTCTCTAGCAGTTTTATTTTTTAGATTTCTAAAATTTCAATCATTTTCAAGAATTTTAATATTTTTTGCACTTTCATTGTTAGATTTTTTCTATAAATTGTAATTGCAAAAAAATAGCCTCTTACAACTTTTTTTTGAGACATTAAAAACTTTTATTTATTTTACAATATATTTCCTAGATTTTTGAATTTTTAATAATTTCACATCCAAGAATTTTCCCTCCGAATTTTCAGCTTTTTAGAATTATTCTGTGATTTTTATTAATTTCTTAGAAATTATAAAAATTTCTTCCAGAAATAATTTTTTTTACATTAATCTTATCGGGACTTTCCATGAATTTTTTAAGGTTCTAGAGAATCTTCTAGTAAATGTCCTAAATTACTAGAAATTTTGTGAACGGTTTTAGAACTCTCCAGCAGATTTTTTTTCTCTAGATTTCTAACATTTACAACATTTGGAAGCATTTATATATTTTTTCTGCCCTTTTTTCCAGAAACTTTTTCCTAAATTGTAATTTCAAACATTTAAAACAATATTTTTATTACAAATTGTAAAAATTTTCTTTAAGAATAGAAATTTACCAAAAATTTTCTTTTCCTTTTACATTCTTTTTCCTAGATTTAAGAATTTTTAATAATTTCACATCTATGAATTTTCACTCGACAAATTCAAGACTTTTTAGAATTTTTCTGAGATTTTTATCTTAGAAAACATTCTTAGAAATTGCAAGAATTTCTTCGAGAAATCAGAATTTTTAGATTTTTTATACTTCTAGAATTCCTCAGAAAGTTTACTATAATCTTATCGAGACCTTCCACGACTTTTTTAAGGTTCTAGAATCTTCTAGCAAATCTCTTAAATTACTAGAAATTTTGTGAAAGATTTTGGAACTCTCCAGCAGATGTTTTTTTTTCTAAATTTCTAACATTTAAAACATTTTCAAGCATTGTTATATTTTTTTCTGCACTCCTAAATTGTAATTACAAAGATTTAACACAAGTTTTTTGTGCCTCTTACAAATTTTAAAAATTTTCTTCGAGACCAGAAATTTTCTTTTTACTTTAAATTCTTTTTCCTAGATTTAAGAATTTTTAATAATTTCACATCTAAGAACTTTTCCTCCATATATTCAAGACATTTTCTAGGTTTTTAGTTTTTTTCTGTGATTTTTATTCTTCGAAATTACAAGAATTTCTTTAAGTTATTACGATTTTTTAGTTTTTTTTTACTTCTAGAATTCAACATTTAAGCTTATTGGGACTTTCCAGGATTTTTTCAAGGTTCTATAATATTCTAATTGTTTTAAATTACTAGACAGTTTGTGAATGGTTTTAGAACTCTTCATCAGATTTTTTTTAAATTTCTAACTTTTAAAACATTTTGGTTACAACGTTGTTTCTAACAAACCTTCCCATCAATGAGTTTAAGGATGCATAACAAACACGTTTTCGCAAGTATATTCATACTGGGGGAGAGTATTTTGAAGAATTTGAAGCATGTGTAGCAAATACGATCAATAAATATATTTTTCCAAGAAAATGCACATTACTTTCAAAAATGACCCTGTATTATGCTTACCTGGCTGATAAATTACATAAATCCATGCAAATTTGTTTCTAATTACTCCTTACTCACATTATTATTTCCAAAATAATCCACAATCATTAAATACAGAAACGGTTTAGTACCAACGACCAACTCTTGCGGTACTCACTTTACCAAAAGCGTGTAAACTGTTACAAGTTTTATTTATATACACCAGACAGAATAGATGGATAATTATAACTCATTTTTCAGCACATCTATCCTGTGATTATTCAACATTGACAATATAATTATCAAATATTATTATTAAGTGTACTTGACACGAAAATTAAGAATTGAATGCACATTACGCAAATTGCAACACCACAATCGATGTCACCGATTGTGTTTAAACCGGTCCACGAAATGAGGAGCACGACGCGGGTCAATGTTATATATTTTTTTTCCTGGTGTAATTTTAGATTTCGATGATATAAATATTGGTAAAGAAATTGGAGGCAGTATCACAAACTCGCAAACCTTAAAAGAGTAAAAATGGTTTCAGTGGTTTTAGTGGTGTCAGTATTTTTCGGAATGGTGGTGGGTTTAAGTAGTGGCGGCGAATCTGATTTTTTGAGGCTGATGAACGTGGATTCCAAGTTTTACACTCCAGAAGGTTCCAATTCCCCACTGACGAGAATCGCTAGACAAACCGCTGGTACTAATGCGATATGTGTACCTACCGGTACTTGCATCGCGGTGACTAATTCTACAAATACCATCGATCCACGTATTGTCACACCAGTGAGTATTATTTAAGAATTATTATTATTTACTCTTAATGAGATTTTTTAAATTGTTTTAAATTTTTAATTAAAGTTATCCAGTTTTTCACCAATTGTGCGTACTTCTGGACATTCCATAATTGAAAACCAATAAAACTAATTCGAGGAATCACAAAAAATACAAAAACTAAACAAAAGCATTTAATAATAATAATGTGTAAACATTGAATTATTATTTTACATGTTAAACAACAAGAACAGACCAGTTTCAAAATATTTGTTTCTCGTTAGTTTAATGATGATGATGATGACAGCGAAATGAAGGGTTATTATAGAATTGTGATGATACTTCAGTTCTCTGTAATTCTATAAAGTCGTGCCAAAACTTTTTTAAATTTTAGATTTTCTAAAAGTAAAATATTCTAGAATAATCAAACTCTATACAACAAATTTCTCAGAATTTCAAAGTCTATAATCCTTGATAATTCTAGAGTTTTCTAAAATTGTAAAAAATTCCTAATCTAACATTTTCGAATATTTAAGATTTCTTTATATTTTCAAACGTCCCCAGAATCCTAAATGTCTCTCTGAAGTTCTATAAACCTTACTAATTCCAGAGTTAAAAAATCAAGCATCAAAGACTTTCTAAAGTTTTTTTTTTTATTTTAGATTTATTAGAAATTTCAAATTTTCTGGAGTTCTTCGAATACTCAAACTTCTATAATAGTTAATAACTTCAAATTTCTAAGAATTTCTAAAGTACTAAAAAATCCTTGATAATTCTAAAGTTTTCTAAAATTGTAGAATAAAATCTATCAATCAAAAATTTTCGATTTCTTAATATTTTTAAATGTTCCCAGAATTCCAAATTCTTAATCTAAAGTTACTTTTACTTTTAGATCTTTAATAAATTCTAGGGTGTTTAATGTTCTAGACTCCTATAATTTTCTAAAGTTTTGAAATTCATAATCTGAAGTTTTTCCAAATTTAAGATCTTTTATCATTCAGAATTTTTTTAAACTCTGTATATCTAAATCTTTCAAAATTTCTAATAATATTTAAGCTTTCTCAAACTTTAGATTTCTTAGAATTTTCTACATTTCTATGATTCCCAGTATTTTCGGAAATTCTCGACTCATATAATTATTAATAATACTTAATTTCTCTATAGTCCTAAGATCTTTAATAACCCTAATATATTTTTTAATTTTGCCTAAGGGTCCTCAAATTTTCTGAAACTCTTGACTATAATTATTAATACTAAAATTCAAAATATCCCGAAAGTCCTAAACAGTTCTCGATTTTTTGATGTTCTAGAGTTCTATGATTTTCTAGAGTTTTAAACTTCATAATCTGAAGTTTTTCAAAAATTTTAGATTTTTTAACATACAGATTTTTCGAAACCTAAGATATTCAACATTTCTAATCATATGAAAGTAGTCCCTAATTAACAATTTCTTAGAATTTTCTAAATTTCTAGAATTTCTAACATTTTCAGAGACTTTAAACCCCTATAACTATTAATAATTTTCAATCTCTATATAGTTGTAAAATCTTTAATAATTCTCGTTTTTTTAATTTTGCTAAAAGTTCCTCAAAATTTTCCGAAACTCTTCTAAAGTTCTAGAACCTTAATAATAATAATTATACAGTTTTTGATGTTCCGGACTTTTATGATTTTCTATAAACGTAATTCCAGAATATTAAAAAAAATCAAGCATAAAAGACTTTACAAAATTCTAGGTTTTTAATTTTTAATTTATTACAATTTTCTAATTGTGTAGAGTTCTTCAAATTTTCAAACTTCTATAATATTTAATTAATAACATCAAATTTCTAAGACTTACTAAGACTTATCTAATTGTTGATAATTCTAGAGTTTTCTAAACTTGTAGAGAATTCGTATTTTTAAATGTCCCCAGAATTTCAAATTTCTCTCTGAATCTCTGAACTCCAGAGGTTTTAAAACTTTCAAGCATGAAAGGCTTTCTAAAATTCATAATCAAAAGTTTTTCTTTAATTTTCAATATCTTTGGATTTTTATTTTCTAAAGCTCCTTAAATTTCAGACACATCTTGACTTATATAATTAATACCAAAATTCTCTAAAATCCAAAATCCTTCTAAACTTCTACAATCATAAATAATTCTAGTTTTTGATCATAAGAGTGTAGAACACTCCTGATTTTTTTATACTTATAAAAATTCCTAATTTTAAGTTTTTCCAAATTTTAGATTTCTTAGCAACTCTAGATACCTGAGGCCTTGAAAATCTTAAAAATATCCAACACTTTCTAAAGATCCCACAATTTTCCGAAACTCTAAATTTCAAAAAATTCTTTAAAAAAATCAATTTTTGAATTTTGAAGTTCTGCAATTCTTATTAATTCCTGAAATTCAAGATTTATAGTTTTAGAATCTTTAATAATTTTAAAGTTTTTAGACTTTTAATATAGAATTTTCAAAAGTCAAAAGTTGTTGGGTTCCCAGAATTTTTAGAAACTATCAATAATTCCTAAGTTATAAAATTCTTAACAATACTAGTTTTCTATTAATTTCTTGAAGATAAATCAATTTAATTATTGAAAAATATTCTTAATATTTATAAAATCTTGGGTTTTCTAAAATTTTAAGAGTTCTTAGAATAATCTAATTTTCTAGAGTTCCCAGAATTTCTTGAACCTTTAACCCCTCAAGTTCTTAAGATTTGAAGCTCTCTACAGTCCTACAATTCTTGTTGATTATATTTTCCTGAAATTCAAGACTTCTAAGAATGTTTTTCTAATTTTACATTGCTCTTTCTCTTTACAACTTTATAAATCTTTAGTAATTATAAGGTTAATGAAATTTCAGAGTTCTTTGACTTTTTAAACTTTTCAAATTTCGAATCTATAATTTTCAAAAATCTTAGATTCCTTAGTCTAAGGAAAAAGGTAAATTTGCAATTTTTAAAAATAATATAAATCAAAAATTCAAAATTTTTCGGAAAGTCAAGTGTTGAATTTTTTCTTAGTAGTAATATTGAAGTTTTTTTCTAATTTATAATTTCTTTTTCTCTCTCAAGTCAAAGATTCTGTAATAATTCTGAAGTTTTCTGAAATTCCACAACTGTGAAACATTTAGAATTTTAGAAATTTCAAATCATTTGTCGAATTTAAGATTTCCTAGAAATTTCTGATTATTTTAGAACTATATTTTAATTTTAAATTCCTCTTTCTCACAGTTATAAACTCTTTATAATTTCTACAGTTTTTAAAATTGTAGACTTCTATTCTATTCTAATTTTCTCAAATTTTAGGTTTCTTGAAATTTTCTTCATTCATTTGCAAATATCTATAGAGTCGTTAGACTTTCTGGAGTTTTAGAATCTATAATAATTTTAGATTTTTGAGACTTCTCATAAAATTTTTTACACGTTATAGATTTTTTTTCGTTCTAGAATTTTATAATTTAAAAAAAGAACTGAAGTGTTTTAAAATTTGTACGTTCTAAAAATAGGCATATAGAATTATTAATAGCATATTTCTTAGGATTTTCTAAAATCCTTGAATTTTATATTTTTCAATGTAGAATATCCTTTGTAATTCTAGAATTTTCTGAAATTTTAGATTTGTAAATCATGATAGTTAATAAAATTCCTATTCATTAAAAAAAAATAAATCTGTTATTCAAGAATGTTTTAATTTCTAGAGTTCTCAAAATTTTCTAACTCTAAAGTTAACGTTTAATAATTCTTAATTTCTGTAGAATTCTAAGAATTTCAAAAATGTTTTATATTTTCAGAGTTCTCAAAATGTTCAAAGTTAGTTTTTAATTATTCTTAATTTCTGTAGAATTCTGAAATTCGCTAGTTTTTTTTTAAATCCTTAACAATTATAGTTTTCTGAAATTCTACAATTCTATAATTTCTAATTCCAGAGTATACAATTCTAGGATTCTTCAAAATTCTTTAACAGAAATTTCATTCCAAACAAAAATGGCATAATTCCTAACAATTTCCTAAGGGTTCCTTACAATTCTGAAGTACAATGAAATTTATGATTTCCCATACATTTTAGGCACATGGAATTTTTAATAGTTTTAGAATTTTAGAAACTCCACATTGCTATTTTTGAAAATTCTAGAAGTCTTTCAATGTTTTTGCCACATATTTTAGGCATATGGAATTATTAATAATTTTAGAAATTTAGAAACTCTACATTTCTATTTTTAGAAATTCTAGAAGACTTTCAAAGTTTTGGGCATCTAGAGTTTCAAAAATTCTACATCTCTAGGAATTAAAGGAGTATTAATATTCCAATTTTTTCTAAAATGAACTGAAATTTTACAAACAGGATATTTTTGAAAGTTTTTGATTTCCAAGATATCTCACAAAACTTTAGAGTTTTAAAATTCTTAAAACTTTCAAAGTCCTCCAAATTTCTTTAAATTATAGATTCTTCATAGTTTTAGAATTTCCAATATCTAAAATTGTAAAACAAAAAGATTTTAGTTAATTCTAAAGATTTGTTACCTTTCAATACCCTTAATTAAGTAGATTAAATTAATGAAAAGATACTTTTTAGAAGAAAACTTCGTCTAGAGATTTGCTTATGAAAGTAAAATCATCATATTGGTAGAAAAAACTCCTTCACACGGTTTTAGTTGGAGACGAAGATTGTATTAAAGTTTGAACTAGAAATTCATTAAATTTTTGGTCTAAATCCACGTGATGGAGTTAGTTTCCTATCAATATTATGATTGTACTTTCTTAACCAAATCTCTGGATGAAATTTTTTTCATTAGTTGAATCTATTTTATTTACTTGAACGAAAATTACACTGAATTAGTGTGGATAACTACGTAGTAACGGTAGCAACCATTCTCTTTATTGAACGAAAATTGTTTCTTTTGATGATAGACCATAAAAAAATCTTTATTCAACCTGTGTATTTTTTAGGGAGCCACTGTAACAACGACGTCAACTCCAGCACCTACAGTATGCCCTGCGGGCCAAGTCCTTTGCACAGGAACAGCCGCTGCTGTTGCTTGCGGTCAAAGATATGTAACGAACATACCGACAGCTGACGGAAACGTACCTTACGGGGCGTACCCTTGGCAAGCGTTTATAAGAAATCAAACGGCTTACACTGGCAGCGGAGTACTTTTGGACACCTTACACGTCCTCACTGCAGCACATAAGGTCAACTTGAACGTGTAAGACTTCAGTTTAATTTTGACTATTTGCAAAAGTTAATCCATCAAAAATTTCAGCGCCACTCCTGGAAACATACAAGTATATATTGGCGTCAGTGATCCTGTAACGACTTTAGGGCAAGCTCAAATGAGAACCGCTGCAAGAATCTTTCTTCATCCAAACTTTAACGCTGATACTTTGTTCAACGACATTGCCATCGTTCGTCTGAGTGCTCCTGTGCTGTTAGGGTATCAAACTAATGTTGGTGCCGCTTGTCTTCCATTAGCTACAGCTAGTTATATAGGTCAAAGGTAATATATAAATTTATTTATATACTTTCTTCAAACCTTCAAAAATTATAGTCAAAACAGAAAATTTGTTCAAACCTTCAAAAAAAATTTATTTCTGGTCAAACTAATTATAAATAGTCTTAAGCCTTTTTCTATAACAATTTTCTTACTTGTCACAAACTTTTGTTAGAATTATATATTCATAATTTTAGGTGCTTTGTTGCTGGATGGGGAAGAACTGCCTTTACAACCAACGATGCTCCAACCTCTCCCCAAAAACAGGTGACCGTACCAATCGTTCCGTTCGCTACCTGCAGAACATCCATGATGCAAGCCAATATTTTGGGCACTAACACTGACCGTTTCCTGGATCCCAATGGTGAACTCTGCGCCGGAGGTGAAGCCAACAGAGATGCCTGCACAGTAAGTAATCTTGTAAAAAAAAATTCTAGTAGATTATTAACTATAACCTCAAGACCAAACATTTTCCACAAAAAAAAAACATAAACCTATAGCAATGATAAGGTTTTAATGACCCCAACATTTTTTAGACTTTGGTTTATTAACAGAATACCTTTGGAAACATCTGTTAAAAGAAGTGCGTTTAGATTTAACTGCTTTCTTTAACAAAACTCCATTGAAGTATTACAAATATGGATTTTGATAATTATTTCTTGATCACTTGGAAATATTTTCAATTTTTTAAACTAGAAATAATATTTCTCGTTTTTCTTTTATTCTAGCAAGATGGTGGAGCCCCACTACTGTGTCAAGATGCAACAGGTAGATTCAACATTGCCGGATTGGTCATTTGGGGTAAGAGTTGTGGTCAAGCTGGAGTTTACGGTGTCTACGTTGATGTTCCAAAATATAGAGCTTGGATCGACACCTCCATCGCCACACTCAATGCTGGTTAATTTTATTACTATTTATTACTTATTTATTTATTGTATACTAAAATGAAAAAATTACATTCCACAAAATAATCTTGCTTTTCCTTAAAAATTGTAATTACAGGTTAATTAAACACTTGGTGTTGTTTCATAATTTTCAAAATTATAATGATGATGATGTCTAATGTAGAAGCAGTGAGTGGATATTGAACAAGTGGACTTTCCTTCCCTGTTACTTTGAAGAATTTCCTTTAATTCAAATTTAAATTTGATACTTGTTCTGCTACATTCTTGATGGAACCAAACACGTGTTTCGGTCCTTACGGAACATTATCAAAGTTAAAACGGATTTCATTTCCTTCATTTCATTTTTTACCATTAATTATATTACAATGGCAAAAGGTACGGGTCGCTCATGAACTATAGATACTTCACTTTCTCTACAACTACTTAGGCTACAACCACCAGCGATTTGGACAATTTATTACTGTCAAAAAATTGGAAAAATGCTTTTGGCTCAACCCGACTCTATATCTCTCAAGGTACCTCCTCTATCGCTATTTAATCGTTAGGTATTCTTCAACTTACGTCATGAAGATAAGGTACTTTGACAAAGAGATGTAACTCCTAATCCTACCTTATGAAATTGTTGAAGACGGATGTTGCGAAAGAAAACAATTATCTGATATCTTAGGATATATTTAACCATGTTTGATAAAGTTTAAATAAAGATAAAGATTGTTAAAGACAAGTTTGTTGTTTTGAGCATCAGATTCTTGTGAAAAATATGTATACTTTATAATATCTTGTGGAGTAGTTAAAGACAAACTAAGTTGTTGATGTGGCTTTTATTTCACCTTGTAAAATCATTCCAGATAAGGGTATTTTGTAAACTAGACTGTTAGAATGGTAGAGATATAAGAGACAGATTCTCCTCAACTTACTTTAAGAATTTTTCAGATAAGGGTGTTAAGACATTTATATTGTTGATATGGCTAATATATAATCTCATCTCTCATCATCATACCTTGAGAAGTTGTTAATGCCAAGGGCATTAAGAAAATTAGACTGTTGATGTCATAAACATTGGGTTGATAAAAATGCATTCCTTATCTCACCTTGTGGAGTAGTTAATGACAAGCTATGTTGTTGATGTGGCAAAGATATAAACGTTAGGAATTGCTCATATTACCTTGTGAAATCTTTCCAAATACGAGTATTTAGTAAACTAGAATGTTCGAATGATAGAGGAATAGAGTTACGATCTCCTCAACTTATTTTAAGAATTTTTCAGGAAAGGGTTTCCTGGGTTCATCAACTTAAGTTGAGAAGTGAGATATAATCGTTAGATACTTACTTATCTTAGCTTGAAAACTTATTAGAGTCTAGGACGTTAAGGAAACTTGATTGTTGAGGTTGCAGAAATACAAACTTTAGATATTCTTCGTCTTACGTTGTAGAACTCTTCATATTACCTTGTGTAGTTTTTTCCAGACAAAAATTTCAAGCTAATTAGACTGTTAACAAAGTTAGATTGTTGATATAACCATGATATAATAATTTGGGAAATCCTAAACTTATTTTGAGAACTTGTTAAACTCAAGATTGTTGAGGTCTTGAGGATATAACCTTTAGTAACTCTTCATCTTGGAATTCAAATGGGGCAGTGCATGAGTACGGCACGACAATCTTTTGGGTTATGTCCTCTTCATGAAAATCTGTCTTAGTTCCAAAACGCATTATACGTTGCATGGTGGGTATTATTTCC